>ML789429.1:341243-370968 GCA_009831015.1 Picea engelmannii
AATTCCCAAAGATAATGCCTTCCTCTTAAATTTTTGTGTATAAGCTTGAACATGTTTCCCTTTTCCTTGTCTTAAATGTTGCCAACTAATCATTGATGTTTTCATATAAGCTAATGGATAAAATTATTTTCTTAATGCAATAGTAAATTTAATCCAGGAAAAAATGATTTTACCAAGTTGAATAAGATCAACTTGGGTATAACATTCCCACCATGTCAAAGATGTGCCACTCAGGAGAAGAGTGGCCAACTGTATCCTTGCAATATATTTTAATATTTTATGTATCCTACAACATAGTTCAATTTGTCTGAACCAATTATCCAACTTCTCTACCTTCAACTCTCCATCACAAGTAGACAAATCAAAGTTTACATATAGCTTTAACAAAGGCAAATCATGAGAATGAAAATACTTATTAGATTGCTTTTTCCACTTATGAGAAGAATGTTCACTTTCATTGGAAGATGATGATGATGATGATGATGGGGATGAAAGAGGCTTTGGAGGTTCTTCACCCTCTCCATATTCTATAATTGATTCAGTTTTTACCGATGTACTTTCTGATCTAGGTGGATATCAATGGCCACCCACCTATTCCAACTGGCTCAACAATTTACTATTTTTAACAGTGTTTCAGTTCCTAAACTTTGGGGGCCATTTTGAGGGCCTAAATGAAGTTTTTTCAGGATCGAGAACCTCAATGATAATTGAAGGCTCTTATTAATCCCCCAAAATGAATTTTGGCCATGATACCTTTCCAGTGAGCTATCATGTGCCCCAAATGGAGATCGTATGCCAAAGTTAAGTCTTGGGGAAGTTGATACACCAAACTACCCAAAACGGGGTCCACAAAACTGTTGTATTTTCATCTTCTAGGGTTAGGGTTTTGTATTTTCTTTATGTTAAAAAGGAATTTAGAACCTCATTGTAATAATATTCTGGAGAATGAGTGTAGCCATGACATCTCTTCTCATAGATAAGGTGGCACCATTCTAGCGAATCTTTCGCTCTGTAATTTTACAGTTTGTACATTTCACTCATTAATAGAAATTGTGTATTATTGTATATTTTTGTTATCTCTGATATATTTATGTTAGATTATTGGATATATGAGATATATATGTACATTTATTTATTATATCTCTTCTCTCATTTCGTGCCAAAAATAATCTGGATCAGTGGTATCATTGCACGTTGGTCTTGATCATTTTTTACTGCATGTCCTTGACGAGGTCTGAGTATAGAAAGTTGGGTCTAAATCTTGTCTCTCTTGAGGAAAATATCTCTCACACACCCAATAAACCCTCCATGGAGGAAGAAAATAAAAATGAAAGAGAAGAAGATCTTATTAATTTGTTGCTCAAGCAAGCTCTCATGCGACATAGGGACGAAATGATGGTGAATTTTTCCCTCATCCTTCCACTCCTTCCGATAAAAACAGACACGTCTTCATCAAGAAGCCACTTTGGAGGCACCTCCCCTTTCAATGTACTAGTGAATTTATATATTACCATATTTGAAGGTCAGATCGATGTGGATGCCCTAGAAAAATGGTTAAATATGCTAGAAGGTTATTTGTCTGTTCATAATTTTTCTGATAGGGAAAACATCACCTTCATATTCCTTTAAGGCTCTCCCCCATGTCAAACATTGGTCGAAAAATTATTGGGAGAAAAGTTCTATAGAGGAGTCTAGAATATATGGGGTTGAGCCCACTTGGGATGTTTTGTGTGGATGCGATCAAGGAGTAGTATTACCCTGTTGGTAACTATGACGACCAATACATGAGATGGACCACACTACGGAAAGAGAGGGGCCAAGCAGTGTCAGAGTTTACAAATAATTTCCATACCTTGCTCACCAAGTTGGGTATCAAAGGCTCTGAGTGACATCTAGTTATGAAATACCATAAGGCTCTTCATAGGTACATACAAACCAAAATGGATTTTCGGGACATCTCATCACTGGGATATGTCTATAGATATGTTGTCAATATCGATCAGAAATATAGGCACAAGAACAAATGAGATTTTGGGTCTATAAATACACAAAAACCAAAGTATGATAAAGATGGCCATAACAAACAACCTCCAGAAAACCAGTCCAAGCCACAAGAAAGAAAGTGTAATGAAAATACAAAGAAGGACACTAGAAAGTGGTGTGATTTCCACAAAATCCTCTGGCACAACACTGATGAATTTAACTCAAAATAGTCATTGGTGGCTGAGTTCAAAGACAAGGAATCAAATCATGATTTAGAGTCTGATTCAAAAATAATGGAAAAAGACAGATCATTGACGTAGACCCCACTACTACTATCATGACCAAAACAATTCAACTAGAAGAACCAACATATCCTAAAGAGGGGGAGAACCTTTTTCATTCATAGATCTGGGTGAAGGGGACCTCACTGCATTTTATTTTTTGTAACGGAAGCCAGAAGAACCTCATCTCAACAAATGTCGTCAAATAGTTGGGATTTTCGACAACACCACACCCGAAGCCATAAAACATCTAGTTTCTTCGTCAGGGACGAGACCTATGTGTCAGCCAACAATGTCAATTTTATATGGCATCCATCCCTTCAAGGATGACATATTATGTTATGTTTCCCCACTGGATGTCTGTGATGTTCTATTGGGCCAGCTATATATGTGGAAGTGCCATGTTATTTATGAGTCTTGACCCCGTAGTGTGATTGTTAGTCTAGGGGGTCATATTTATAGAATATCAGAGGTAGTTCCAACTACTGTCCCACCTAAATAGTTCCAAAAGATAGTATCTCATACTACAAAATTCAACTTCTTCACAGTCTATTCAAAATATGAATAGAAGGACATTGCAACCACTGCAGCCTAAGTCCAAGTACCTTCTATCCAATAGAAGAGGGTCGACAAGATTGAAGTGAAGAGAAAGGATTCCTTATGAACACAATCATCTCATATAGAAAGACTATATAAAAAGTTCCAACCCTTCCAGCAACAGGTTCATGACAGGCATCAACAAGCTAAGCAATGCAACTTCTCTGGCAAAGCAAGCGGTTCACCAAGAAGAAGATTCAGGAAACGCTTTCCCCTCTCCCCCGGCCACTCAAATAAATGGATAAAATTTCTTCCTAAGGAGGTATGATTGATACAATTGGATATTAGTGGCTACCCACCTATTCCAACTGGCTCAAAACAATCTTCTGATAATTTACTATTTTTAGCAGTTTTCCAGTTCCTAAACTTCAGGGGCCATTTTGAGGGACTAAATGAAGTTTTTTTAGGATTGATCACGTCAAAAATATTCAAAGTATCTGATTGATCCACCAAAATTAATCTCCTCGATGATACCTTTCAAACGATCTATCGTGCACCCAAAACAGAGATCGTATTCAAACGTTACACCCCCGAGAAGTTGATACACCAAACTACCCAAAATGAGGTCCAAACAACTATTGGATTTTCATCTTCTGGGGTTATGGTTTTGGACTTTATTTATGTTAAAAATTCCTTGAGATCCTCATTGTAATCATCTTTTGGTGAATGAGTGCAGCCATAACATCTCTTCTCAAAGATAAGCTGCCACCATTCTAGCGAGTCTTTCGCTCTGTAATTTTATAGTCTGTACATTTTGCTCATTAATAGAAACTGTGTATTATTGTATCATTGTGTTATCTCTGATATATTTCTGTTATATGATTGGATATATGATATATCTCTATACATTTATTTATTATATCTCTGCTCTCATTTTGTTCCCAAAATAATCTGGATCACTTTCTTGCTTGGCTTTCTTTCTATTCTTGTACATTTCTTCCACCATGGCCTTCATTGCCATGAATGAAGAAAATAATGTCTCTTCAGTACTGAAAGGATTTGGATTATAAGAATCCATGTATTTTGTTTAATCCATTTCTTTCTTTCAGAATGCACACCTTGAACCAATCTCAAGAATGTCCTCTTCAAGCGATCCTTCACCAAGCTTGAGTTTGGACCTCGTACGCATTCAATTGAAAATACACATCAAACTAGTTCTAATACCAACTTGATCAAAAAATCCTTAGATGTCAAATTAGTTCTTAAACATATACTAAAATATGACCATATTCAAAAAATTAAGATTGTCTTGACTATTTGAAAAATATCATGTGAAAACACTTACTTATCCATAAACTTCATTAACTGATAAATACAACTTGTGGAAATAAGAGTATCAAAATAGAAGAAATAGAGACAACAAATAACAAGGCTCATTACACATTTTGATAATAGATTTCACCCATCTTGGGCTATGTCTTTGAGTCTGCTTCCAAACAATGAGATTGCTCTATTAATGCTCAAATTCTTGATACAATGATGACTTACAATGAAAAATTCGAAGACACCCTTCAATTCTACTACCCAAATCCATAAATAAAGGTTACCACTAATTTCCTCATGAAATTATGATAAAAATGAGTATAAACTTGTCTATGTTTTGAACATGTGCTTAAATACCCCCTTGTTGGTTATTATATTCTTTTCAGTGAAAGTTGAAGTTGAGGTCGATTGACAACAAGTCAAAGTCGAGGTGGATCGACATCAAGTCAAAGGTCGAAGTGTTTGACTGGGAAAAGTCAAAGTCAAAGATATTGATAACAAGTCAACTAACAAGAGGTCAATAGGAGGGCACATGGTGACCGAATAAAGACCGAATTAAGTTCGACTGATGGTCGACTGTAACAGAATACTGAGATTCACAGTATTTGTAGCCAATGATATGCATGGATCTATAACCGTTATTGGGATCCCTTTCTTTAGTGTTTTCCTACTGTAAAGCCTATAAAGAAGGCATGTTCTAATGTTGTAAAGGCTAATCATTAGTTGATCTTTAGAGAAATCTTTAGAGGTTGTTGGTCATGCATATGTAAGCTGAATTGGCTATAGCGTTGTTCTTGTGTAAGTAAGAGGGTATGATGTCAATTGTGTCTTAGGTGTAGACCATAGTTAGACATGTAACCTTTTATTCTGAATTAATAAGACAGTAACAAAGAGAAACACTCAAGGAATGTTGGTTTTCCCAGTTTGGATTTCCAGGGTAAAATCTCAGTATAATACGTGTTTGCTTTGTCATTTACTTTCTTGATTAAATTCTTCCTCTTTTATACTAGGTTTAGTGTGGAAGTGTTCTTCATTTACTGACAATTGGTATCAAAGCTAAGTTAAGATTTGTTGTGAGGTATCAGAACTTGATCTAACAATCTTGGATCTGAGCTAAACCCTAGGTATAGTAATATTCGTAAGTCATAAATTATGTTAAATATCATGGTAAATAATGGTGAGCAACTCAAGAATAGAGATCGGAAAAATCAATGGACAAAATTTTGAGCCTTGGAATCTTAAAATGGAATATATTCTTGTAGATCGAGAACAATGGACAATAGTCTATCCAAGTACCATGCCGACAGGTATGTCAATGAAAGAATGGGATAAAATCAAAAGAAGAGAAACAAGTATGATTCGACTTTGTCTTGAAGATTTGGTATTGTTGAATGTCTCAGGTGAAGATTCAGACAAGTTGGGAAGCTTATACCAGTTGAAATCTATGGTAAATGATTTGTTTCTCATAAATAAATTGTATCTTCTAAGGATTAGTGATGGTAGTTTGGTGACTAATCATTTAATGTGTTTAATACCATTTTAATCCATTTATCATATGTGGATATTAAAATTACTGAGGAGGAGAAGTGTATTATCATATTATGTTCTTTGCCAGACTCCTGTGATAGCTTAGTCGTGGCTATAGGAAGTAATACAACCACACTAGTAATAGAAGACATGGTTGAATCTCTACTTTTAGAATAAATGAGAAGGAAGAACATGGAAGGATCAACCAAATATTCACTAGTGGTGAGAGGTCGACTGGTAGTCAAAGATAAAGGAAAATTCTCCGATAGAAATTCTAGGTCTAAGGGTAGATTTAAATCCTTGGTTGAGTCGATGAGAAGATGTTGGAAATGAGATAAATATAGGAATTACAAAAATGACTATAATTCGGAGGCATTGGAAGTCAGGACATGATTCGATGAGAAGAATTCAACTGAGAGAAAGATGAACCCATAGAAGGGAGACGATGTGTGCCTAGTGTCAACCAATACACAGTCAGATGAAGATGTTTGTTTGATCGACTCAGGAGCATCCTATCATATGAAACCACATAGAGAATGGTTATGTGAGTATGAATGATATTATGGAGGAGATGTTTTCTTTGGGTACGAATTGACAACCAAAATTGTCAGACGAGGAAGAGTTCAACTGATATTGTAGGATGGGAAGAGTAGAACCCTTCCAGGTGTGCTACTCATTGTGGGTTTGGAAAGAAACCTTATATGTGTCAACAAGATGAGTGATGCAAGAGTGCACACTATATTTTAGAAGGATACATGCAATATGGTCAAAGGTGAAATGGTCTTAATGAAAGGAGTTTAGATTGGAAACCTATACAAGTTGTTAAGGAATTTTGAATTGACTGGATGCGACAACATTGTTTCTCCTGAAGTCAACTCGACTGAGTGAATGCAAACTGACTCGACAAGACATCAGAAAGTCAACTCAACCATGCTATGGAATGAGAGGATGGGACACATTATAGAGAAAGAACTTCGAGATATGCACATCAAAGGTATGGTCGAAGGTTTCCCTAAATGTAATTTAGAGGTTGACTTTTGTGAACATTGTGTATATGTGAAACAAAGTCGGGTGAGGTTCCCATATGGAGAGATAAGGGAAGAAGGTATTCTAGAATTGGTGCATAATGATGTGTTTGGTCTAGTTTCAATGCCTTACCCTGGTGGATCCCTGTATTATATCTCCTTCATAGATGATTTTTCAAGGAAGACATGGATATACTTCCTAAGGAAGAAATCAGAGGTTTTTGAGAAATTTAAAGAGTTTAAAGCTCTTGTAGAAAACCAGACAGATAATAAGATTAAGGTGCTAAGAACTAATAACGATGGTGAGATTTTTGGAAAAGAATTTGATCAGTTATCTAAGCAATGTGGCATAGCACGCAAAAATACCACACCATATACCCCCCCAAAAAATGGAGTTGTTGAAAGAATGAACATAACATTGATGGACAAAGCAAGGAGCATGCTTAGTGGTGTTGGGATTGCACAAGAAATCTGGGCGGAGGTAGTCAACACTGCCAAATATCTAGTGAATATGTCTCCTTCATCGAAGTTAGTTGACAAAGCTCCACATAAGGTATGGTTTGGTAAGAAGCCTTCAGTTTCACATCTCAAAGTATTTGGCTATGATGCATTTCTGCATGTTCCCAAGGAAAAGAGGATCAAGTTGGACAAGAAGGAAGTCAAATGCATTTTCATTGGATACAAAAAAGGAATGAAAGGATATAAGCTCTGGGATCTTGCATCAAGGAGAACAATGTATAGTCAAGATGTGGTCTTCAGAGAATTTTGAGGTAATTTCGAGCCTGACGAAATTGTTTATATCGAGAATAATCCTAAGACTGTGTGATTTGAACTAAGGAAGGATGAAGTTGATTCAGATGAGTCGACTGAATCAGATGAAGAGGTGGAACAACTAACCCCAATTGTAAGGAGTTCCACAACGAGTAAGAAAACTATTCTAAAAGTATATTCCACCCTACTTCCATTTTGTATTTGTATTAAATTCCATCGACAATGAGCCCAAGTTGGTCGAGGATGCATTCGACTCGATAGACAAAAAAAATTGGAAGGACACCAGGATCGAAGATATGGAAGCCTTACATAATAATGAGACATGGGACTTAGTCAAATTACCTAGTGGAAGAAATTTTGTCAGTAGAAAATGGGTATTAAAGAAGAATATGAATGTTGCAGGAAAAGCCAAGAAATTCAAAGCTCGACTAATAGAGAAAGGATATTCCCAAGTTGAAGGAGTCGACTTCAGTGAGATTTTTCCCTTGTTGAAAAATTAAATTCCATTAGAGTACTAATGTAGTTTTCTGCAACATTTGATTTGGAAATAGAACAAATGGATATAAAGAGAACATTCTTACATGGGGACCTAGAAGAATAAATCTACATGAAATATCCTGAAGGATTTGTAGTAAAGAGTAAGAAAGATTTGGTGTGCAAACTGAAAAGATCATGTTATGGTTTAAAGCAATCACCAAGGATGTGGTACCAAAATTTCGACACATACATCCTTAATTCGGGATTTGTGAGAAGTAAAGTTGATCACTGCATATATTCCAAAGAAGAAGGTGGGAATTTCATATATGTAGCTTTGTATGTCGATGACATGTTTTTGATTGGAAACAATATGGACACAATAAAGGAGGTCAAGAAGAAAATGTCCTCCAAGTTAAACATCAAGGATCTCGGTGCAACGAACTTCATTTTGGGAATGGAGGTTAAGAGAGATCGAACAACTAGGCAGCTTTGGTTGAAACAAAAATGGTATGTTGAAATGATTCTGAAAAATTTCAACATGCACAATTGAAAACATGTGAAGGTGTCAATTCCCATGGGAGAAAGGATAACTGTGGAACAATGTTCAAAGAAAAAAATGGAAATAGAGAACATGACACGTGTTCCATATGCAAGTGTTGTTGGTAGTCTAATGTATGCAATGGTCTACACTTGACCATACATTTCCCATGCAGTGGGAGTGTTGAGTAGATACATGTCGACACCAAGAAAGGAGCATTGGACAACTGATCTGAAAATAGTGGGCTGACTTGTAATGTTATGCAAGCACCCTCTACTTCATTAAAATAAATCTTTACAGGACCTTGCTCCATGTGTTAAAATATGCAAGATAAATTATGTGCCAAGTTTATGCCTCTTCTTTTAAATGTTTATGTGTGAGGTATTTGCGAGATTAAATGTGTTGTTTTCATAAATACAACATCAAAAATAACTTGTAGCAAATAATAACCACCAAACACTCACAACAATAACAGCATGATAAAGGAGTTCACCGCTCTCTGGGCTACATCTCCTTGAGCCTCCATTAATGGACTTGGCTCTCTGGGATTAATTTGTCAAAGATTCTTTTACAAGCTACTTCTCAAATCCAATGGAAATACTAACTGTACCATTGGGATCAGAATACATAAAAACCCCAAAAATGACTAATAAAACTCTAAAAATGGATCATGGCTCATCTAGACATGACCTCTTCTACATGTGGCCTTAAGCTTCACTGAGCTTATCTGTGGAAAAAACACCTATAAAAGTCCTCAAATGGATCTGAAACCTATCCCAAAGTGTTCAAAGCATATTATTTAGTAAAAAATGATTATTCAATCACAAAAAACAAAGATAGGCTCATCTGAGCATGACCTCAAACAATGAGGGCTTCAAGCTCCCTGGAGCTTCTTGAAACTTCAATGGTTAAAAACCTGCAAAAGAATTCTTCAAATGGCTATGAAAATAGTGCCAATGGATTCAAAACATCCAAAAACCCTAGCTGGGCTTTTACGACACCTCATTTGGGAAAAAAATGAAGAAGATAGGCCTCCTGCCATTTTCTTCCTTCAAGCTTGTTGTCTCTGGTTCGCCAAAACGCACCTCTGGGTGTTCAACCAAGAACGCACTCAAAAATTCGTGCTAAAACCTAGCATCCACACGTAACCACAAAATTGATCAAACTATAGGACGGTTAGGGTGTGCCTAGCCCTTAACCGCCAAATCCTTGGGCATATGGGTAAGCACCCGAAACCATGGGCTAACCATTTTTTTTTTAAACCCCGCGCACACAGAGACAAGGTCACATGGGTTGACACATAAGACTAGAGGCTTAACTATTTACATAAACCAATTCCTGCACACACAAATACTAAGGTCATATGGTATAAAAAGTGCGACTGAGGGCTGGGGCTAAGCCCCAACCCGGACCCCCGCGCCAACCCACACATAATTCAACTTTAAATATAAACAAACATATATGTAAAATAAGAACCATCGCATAGTATGTTGGTCAGACGACCATTGTTAAAGATTTTAAAAGGACAGGAGGTCCAGGGTTCGAGTCCAATGGACTTCATAATATTTTAACCAACACCCAAACCAATAGCAGGGTGCCACGTGGTAGCCCACGACTGGGCCACGTGGCACCTCATAATTTTCCAAAGCCATGCCATGTGTCACATCGTGATTCAACCACATCTGCCAATGAGTGAATTCCATGTCACCAAATTCCATCTCAGTGTATGGACGTACGACCTCTACCATGTCAGTGTATTGGCTTTGCCACATCAGCATCCGTACGGACTACATAGTCAGCACTCATTTTTTTACTTGTTTGGATATTCGAACAGATCGCGATATCTCTCTCATCCGATGTCTATTTGAACCCAAATGATTTGTGTTGGGTTTGTGACGATGATGGCTACGCACCCATTCATTTAGAGGCAATTTCGAGAACATTGATTTTTGAGCTAAAATTTGACCCCTGGTCCAGATTTTGATCAACAACTGTCAAAAGAGTATTCAGGTATTTGAGTGTGTTAGCGTCAGAAGTCACTCCTAGATTTATTGCAGGAGCAGAGTCCGACGCCCATTAGTTTTTATGTCATGGTTTGTTTAATGGGGTGATCATATGGGTGAAGACTCAAGATAATATAGCTTTGAATCGGGAAACTAGGCCTGGTATGTAGAGAGCAAGGGAGGTATTGATCCAACTTCTGCAGTAAGTGATCAAAGGGTGGAAGAAGGAAAACTTGTGAGAATGGTGAGCAAGACTGCCTCGTGCAACAGGCCTTCGAAAGCTTGAGGACGAAAAACTTGGAAAGCCAAGATCCTCTTGGTCCAGAGTTTCAAGGAGCTGAGGGGTGACTTGAATGAATCCTTCAATTCCAAGTCGTTTCAGCACTGATAACATCACAAGAACTGATTAGAAACAGTGTGACTATTACAGTGATCCAACCTACATCACCCTATAACAACCACAACTCGACTGGATCCTCCAATTCCAGGTCGTTTCTAACACAGTAAACAAAGAAATGGAAGGGAAGCTGACATCCATAAAGTAAGAAATCTCAAATGCCTTCTACAATAACCAGAGTGACCAGTGCTTCATCAAAAATTTACAATCAAGAGCTTAGCTCAACCATCCCCCCTTACAAAATACAAATACCGAGTCTATATACTCAGGAAAAATTCACCTCGCAGAGGCGTGCCCAGTCACCCAAGGCTTGGTGTCCCTTTAGTCAAACTCGTACTGATATCTTTCTTTAAGTGCCACCTTAACTGTGGATGGCTCCTGTAAGGAGGGTAGATGAGCCATTAAGTGTTGGAATAGTGTGCATAGAATTCTCTATCGAGTTGAGGACTTCGACATGGATTCTTTGAGAAAATCGATACACATGACATCTTTAGGCAGACAGCTTGCCAGACGCTCCATCCCTTCACTTAATGAATGAAAGGAGGTTTCAACCACCTTCTCTTGCCATCATTTACTCCAGGCGAGAAATAGTATGGAGATCGGATCTGATGGTGCTTGGAGATTGCGATGATCCCCTCTGTAGATGAACTCGGCGCCTTGGCCTTCTTTATACAACTCCTTTCTTCCTCCAAGTGACCATGGACTGTGACCATGTGCCTATTCCAAAGGCGCTTTTGGTGCTCGCGAATATGAAGGGGCTGATCCTTCCTGATCGAAATCACGATGAGCAATATGCCAAGACGGCCTAATCTGGCACCACACATCCCTCTAGATCTGATGGCTCTTAACTCTCCCGACGATACTGTGGGCCCGGGTCTAGGACTATCTTGGCACCTTGCGCATCGGAATATAACGAAGCTGCTCTTTACGTCTTGGAGTCACGATGGGCCAAACACCGAGATGGATCCATTAGCTGCCAGGTGTTTCCTTTAGATGGACGGCTAAAAATTCTTCATGGTGGCGTGGGCCCGATCTTTGGCGCTTTCGGTGTTGTCAGGGTTCGGGGTTTCGCGATGTTCAAAGACATAAAACCTTCACCCTTTTCACTCGCGACTGTCAAAAAGCTGATGTGACCAGATCTCATACCACATGCCCTTTGGGATGAGCGGCTTTCATCCATTCCTGAACATGCTATGAGCGCTATCCATTGCGCTAACCTTGGCGCAGCTTTGCTGATAGCGATTTCCCGCCCACCGCTGATTTGATTCTTTGGGTACATCTTGAACGTTGAAATCGGAACGCTTGCTCGCATGACCTGGGACCAAAATGGTTTTTTCTGTGTGCTGCGCATGGGCACTTATCGCACAATCCTGCAGACCTGTGCACCTTTGTGCCCCGATACCACAATTGTTGCTAACAGAGTGGAAAAGAATACTATGCTATATGCTACCAAGGAAAACCTAAAGGTGATAATAAATTAAATGTACATGGATTTGTCGACGCCGACTGGGATAGAAATCTAGATCAATGGAGGTTGACCAATAAATATGTGTTCAAGATGTTCGATGGAGTAATCAGATGGATGAGTAAGAGACAAGTAGTCGTAGACTTGTCAAAAACATAATTTGAATACATGGAAACCACTCATGGAAGCAAAGAATCAGTATGGATGCAAAGGCTGTGTTCAGGAATCGAGTTTGAACATAAATCTATGAAAATAAGTTGCGATAGTCAAAGCACAATATTTCTGGCAAAGGACCCTACTTATTATTCTAAGAATAAGCATATTGATGTACAATACCATTTATTAAGAGACATGGTGGAAATAAACAAGGTGTTCCTGGAGAAGGTAGACACGTTGGAAAACATAGCAGACTCTTCGATGGAGTGTGTGAGTGCTATGAAGTTCTCTTGGTGCAAAGAGGCAATGAACATTACTTCCCTGGGTTTATGAATGAAAGTTCAGGAATCTCTCTATTTTAGCAAAGATGACAACAAGTGGGATAGTGTTGGGTTTTTATATTCTTTGCAGTCAAATTTGAAGCCAAGGTCGATCGACAACAAGTTGAATTTGAGGTGGATTGACAGCAAGTCGAAGGTCGAAGTGGTCAGCTGCGAAAAGTTGAAGTCAAAGATATCGACAACAAGTCAACCGAAAAGAGGTCGATAGGTGGGTGAGTGGAGACTGACTAAAGACTGAATATTGAAGGTTTATTGGTATTCGACTGGAAATCTGACTTGTATACAACTGTAACAGAATCCCGAGATTTGTGATATTTGTAGCTGATGATTTGTGTGGATTTTTTATAACCATTATTGGGTGCCTTTTATTTAGGGTTTTTCCTACTGTAAATCCTATAAACAAGGCATGTTGTAATTATATAAAGGATAATCATAATATAGTTAATCTTTAGAGGTTTCTAGTCATGCCGATGTAAGCCAAATTGGCTACATGTTTGTTCTTGTGTAAGCAAAAGGGTATGATTTCGATTTTGTCTTAGGTGTGGACCAAGGTTAGACATGTAACCTTTTATTATGAATGAATAATAAAACAAGACAAAGGAACGCTCAAGGAATGTTGGTTTTCTCGGTTTGGGTTTCAATGGTAAAATATATGTGTAAGGTGTGTTTTCTTTGTCATTTACTTTCTTGATTAAATTCTTCCTCTCTTATGCTAGGTTTAGTGTGGAAGTGTTATTAATTTCTTGACACCCATTTTGCACATAGAATGAGACTATGGGTCTCATACATAGCGAATGGAATCAGTACTTTCATACACAACATTTTTGCACAAAACTGACATCACCATCAGATTCCTCTCAAAATTATGAGAAAAATGAGTATAAACAATCTATACCTTTCTCAAAGAACTCAAGAGCACACAAAATGAGGCAAATCAAAGTAGGAATACCTATTGCATGCAAAAAAAGGAAACTAAAATAAAGAATACCTCTTGCACGTAAAATGAGGAAACTAAAATTAAGAATACCTCTTGCACGTAAGACGAGGAAAATATACACAAACATTTATGTAAAACCCACTTCTTGGCACACATTTCAATGTCATCTACAATGGTCTAGAGCTAGGTTTATATAAAGTAAGTCGGCCTAATCGACCCCCTATATGTTCGGGCTTCATGGTTACAACCTAAATAAATATTTATTTGTTTCTTATAATAAGAAGCAACCATGGTGAATTTGTAGGAGAGTATTTTAAAGTCATTGGAATATTATGAGAATATTCCCCTAGAGTTCATGGGTTTGATCCCCATTCAACCCAACAAGTTTTATTCCCTTAGAAATTATTGACCAATCGAAGAGTGTCATGTGGCACTCTCTAGCCGGTCCACCTATTGCATAGTCAGTTCCTGTGTCAGTTTCCACTTATATTCCATGTCACCACCTGGATCTACCCATATGAATATGCCACATCATTGCCAACTGTACCTGCCACATCATCTTACAGATGAAACGTGACAATTTTTTATTGGTTCAACTGGGTACCAAATATTCCAAATCTGAGTGACACATGGAAACATATTGTGCTACCATGTCATCATGCTGACGTTATCATGAATTCATCCTAACAAATGTACATATGGACACGTGGCAGCTTGTGGACCTTCCACATGGCACCCCCATTTGGCATGTTGCCCTGTTTTCTTGAAAACTTAAAAATGCCATAAATTTCTCATATGATGCCCAGTTGAGGCAATTCACACGTCGTTGGAAAGATATCGCCAAGCTCTATGCAATGGAGTAATTTTCATTATCATTTGAAAATAATGTTTATATATCATTTTGGATCCTGATTCACTTTGGTTGACTATAGTTGACTATGGTTGACAATGTTAATTATGTTTAACCATGGTTTACTATGGGAAAAATGCATTGTGATTTTCATCATGGTTTATTTGTGTCAAATTTCTACATACCTAAAAGGTTTTGTTTAAATGTGACATGCATCAAGTGCCATGACACATCGCAACATTCCTCAAGAGTTATGTTGGATTGTGATAGTACCCACCGATTATGTCACAATGAAATTTTCATATTCATTATGTTATGTTGAATTGCTTCATTCCTCAATGTTTATGTCACATTGCGATGCTGATTAAGGGTTATGTGACCTTGCAACATTTCTTACGGGTTATGTTTCAATGTGATGTTTCAGAATGGTCATGATGTGATGTTGGATTATGTTCATCACATTCTAGCAATGGGTTATGCTCATCGCATTGCAATGTTCATGAAGGTTTATGTTGGTTTGTGTTGTTAAGACCACAAAATTTCTCACTTAGCTCAAATTGCTAAGATTACTTAAATACACCATATATAGTACATGTATTCCATGTCTACACCCACTTTTAGATCATTTTCCACTAAAATAACTTAGGAACCACTTTTTCTAATGTTATTTTCATTTAATTAAAGTTATAAAACACTTTTATGACTTTTCTTATTTAATTTATTTAGGAAATGTAAAATTCAAAAGTAATGGTTAAATTTGATTAAGTCAAATAATCATATTTTATTATTTTGACCCTATCAAGGATAACCACCATTTTCCTTATAAGTTAAAGATATCCCCTCCATTTCTATATGATCCATGATCGAAAATAATGAAGTGTTGCCAGAATTCCCTCAGAAATTTTGGCTTCATTTCAACATCGCTTGCATCCACTAGAGAGGATAATCATATCCTATAACCACACACTCAAGAAAGAAGAAGAACCCTCCCATAAGGAAGCCACCAGAGGATTCTGGTGTTCAAAGGTTTTATTCACATGTGTATTTGTAAATTCTTGGGTCATTGGGTATGAGATTCTATTCATTCTTTACATATATTTCTTTTCATGTATCTTTTCTTTTGCATGCCTTTTAGTCTTATTGAATAGCACAAATCTAGAGATATATTTGCTTCTTAGAAAACTAGGGTTTCTTTCTTTTTTAACCCTTTTTGTCTGTAGCTTTGTCACAATCCCGAATTTTATGTATTTTCTCACCCTTGCTGCAAAAACACACCAACAAAATGGTGAATCCACTGGGGATTTGAGTCAATCTCATGATCCTTGGTTGTGGGTGTGTGGTAAATTGTTGTTTTTTTCTAGTGTTTTACTATATTTCCATGATTTTTTCAAGGTTTTTTAACATCTTGTAGCTTTTTGTTCATGTTTGTAGGTTACAAGAATTGGAAACCACCTAGAAAACCCTAAGAGCCAAGGAAATAATTGCAAATTTTCATCCCTGAACCCATTGCACTTTTTGTCCCATTTACTACAACTGGAAAATGAACATTTTGGCATAGTTTTTGCAACTTCCCAACACACGTTTTGGACCACTTACTACAATTGGACAATGTACATTTTGCTCAGTTTTTCCAACTTCCCAACACACTTTTTGAGCCATTTTTTCCACAGGCCAATGCATTTTTTTAGGTACTTTAACGCATTGGTTAGTTTTTGAAATTTCATTTATTTCTAGTGTTTCATTAGCATCTAGGTGTTTTTTAGGGCCTATTATTTTTCTTAGTTTCCTAAATTTATTGTTTGTCTTAAAAACCCCACTAAACCTAAGGGATTGAAGACCAAACCCCTAGGGGGGTTTAGTACTTTTCCCTCAAGAGTTGTTTTCAGGGTTTGGCTCCTTGTTTACCTCTACGAATACGTTGTAGCTTTTCCTTTTCATAGATGTTCAAATATTTTATGTTCTTTCTTTTATTTTCATACCATTTTAGTGCATTAAAAAAATACAAAAAGATAATATAGGGCAGGACATTTAAAGTAGGTTCCATTTCTTTTAGTTTATTTTTGTTTTCTACAACCATTAGTTGTCATGAGTTTGTTGTTACAAAACCTTAGTTAGCTTGGATTTGCATACTAAACCATTATTAAAAAAAATACCACTTAGGACCCTGCTTTTTACTTGTCAATAGGGCTTTCCATTACAAATCTAATTGCATTATTTGAAGGAAAGTTTGCTCAATTATATTTCTAAATTTGCATGCAACATTTTTATTGGATTACTTGGGGGGGGGGGGGTGAATTAGTAATGAGCAATTTTATTACTTTTAACAACAATTTTTTCTTCAACAATAGTCAACAATCTATCTTTAGAATTCAATAGATCATCAAAATTGTAATCATAAACAACATCACATCACAATAGATACACAATACATCGGAATTTACATGGAAACCCAAATGGGATAAAACCACATAATTCTTTTATTATATATTTATCAAAATAAAACATTCATTGGAAGCACCAACTTTCGATTCTCCAAATACAACTAGAAGGAGGCTCCAACCCAAAGGAAGCTACAACTCCATTAGTTTTTTGGCTCCAACGAGGAGGCTACATCCCCCTAAGTTCTTCGGATACAAATAGAAGGTGGCTACAACCACCTGTCCTTGCCCCATCCTGCCACCCTAAAATATAAGTGTAGAACAATTTCCACTATCTTAAACTCTATCACTGTCACTGCCACAAATATTTCACTATCGTTTTCACTCTGTCACTACCAATGTCTCTGTCACTATCTCATCAACCTATATGTTGGAACACATATGAATCCTAAGCATTGAACTTTACCCTCTCAAACTTCATTGTTTTTATAATAACTCAGAAATGACTTTTCAAATGCTTAAATCAAATTTACTTCCAGTCATCAAGCACGCACGATGTCCATCGTCGATAAAGTTCTCCCGATTGACCGAACAATCCCTTTTTTTTCCAAGTTTTGGAGCTGCCTAACTGTTAAAAAGTCAAATCACTAAAGTTCCCTTTGGATCTTTGCACTTCGGGAATTTTTCCAAGTCTTAACATTTAAAGTTCTGATACCCGAAAAGTGTCTAAAGGATCCTAGTCATACTACACGTGTACCTTTCTGAGTCTTCCCTGGATTGACACGTGTCACCCATTTACAACCTTTTCAGTCGAGGATTCATACAACTTTAAGTGACACATGAAACCCCCTAATCTCAACACATCACCTAAAATGACGCCATCTTCAACACATCACTATAGGTAATAACCTTTCAGAAACATAATGAAGAGATAATTTACAAATCCACAAAGTGGAAAAATCTTGAAATATTAAGTTTTAATAAATTAAGTTAATATCGGTTAAAGGACAGTTAATAAATTTAGACTTTGAAAGTTCGGACGTTTATCAACCATCACATATTGAAATCTTCGAAGTCCGAACTTCCAAAGCACTTCAATTTTTTTTTTCTTTTTTTATACTTGGGGAATTGACAATGGGAAGTTGTTGTACTCGCGTGACACAGGGTCGATACCCGTCGGCTACCACTATAACCCCAGGTGCAACCACCCAGCCCGCAAGAATGGCGCACGAGTAAATCCAGGTGAGAATCAAACATGAGACTTCTTTACAAATTTCCTTCCATTTACGCGACACTTGACAATCTGTCTACACCCATGCGGGCAAAGCACTTCAAACTTAAACGAGGTTAATTAAAGCTAAAAAATGATTATCCGATAATTAATCATTTCATGGTTTCAGGTTTTGGGGATTCTATCTCAAGCTACTATTAAAAACTACGAAGTCCGAATACCCAAAAACACTTAAAGTTAAACATGATTAATTAATGTTTCAAACTAGATTATCTTGTAATTAATCTTTCGTGAAATCTCGATTCGGGAAATTTCAAACCTATTTCATCTGAAAGTCCTGATCGCGAACCACCGATATTAATGGCATTAATCACCAATCAACGGTAATGATTTTAATGTAGATTGCAGATCACTGGCTAGATTTTCTCATTTAGGTAAATAAATTTATCGTCAATAAAGGTATTCGCAAATAAATATGCTTGAGGTGAATACAAATATTTGATTTTGAATTCCACTTTCATTCTCAGAGAACAACAAGTTTTAGCCAACTGATAAGCTCACACATTCTGCTGTAATAGGTAATCCAGTTCTATTTTCATCGTTATCATGGCACCACGAAAGATGGATAAAGAAGTGGGTGAAAGAACAAATCTAAAAAAAGATGTTTTGTCAAACACCTCACCAAGAGCCATAGATACTTTAAAATATTGGACACAAGTGTTCGATATTCTAGAACACGAGCTTATAAATTGCCCTGACGATTCAGGTGACGAAGTGACCAAAACTCATGTGACTAAACTCAATGATATAGCTTAGTCAGAGCTACACAAAAAATTTGTACGACCGAGGCTCATGCCATATAATGACATGATAGGCTGGGCCCTGGAAAACATCGACATCTCGACCAGGAACACTTGAAATTCACAGAAGATTGTCGTTGGGTATTTTGGATTGGAACATATATGATTAATGTATAAACTATCCCTCATTTTTAAATATAGTTACAACATTGCATTCATAATGGAGTTTGACAAACATGAGTGCATGCAATATGAGAAAAACTACCCTAATTTAATCAAGGACTGGTGGGGGCACCTTGAGAAATTCAGAGCAGACACTCATGGCATATATGCCACAACATCGTTAGAATCCCATATGATTTATGTGGCTATGATTTTATGTATACTTTTCGGGAAGAAGAGCTCCACTCACTTCCTGTTGACATGGGTACCAATTATGCATGAAGTGGTCGAGGGCTACTCTTTCAACTGGGCCAAGATGTTATCAGACAACCTGGCTAAGGAAATCACAGAGTACCAATTAGAAAAGTCCAAAGGGAAACCTACCCCATTCTATATGTATGCATACATCATGGATGCTCTTTTCTTTATGAATCATTTCCTTCTAATGAGCTAGAGATGGACCTTGACCAATGTTGAGCCTATCCATTTCTATCACTCCAAGTTGTGGGAGGACAAAGCCAGAGAGTTCTTCTATGAAATATTTCATTATGTAGTGGTTCTGATTCATATCGTCCTATATGGTTTCCCACCTCCCTGAATTTCATACATAATCATGGAAAACCTGGGCAAGATAGCAGATTGGTACATCGAAGAAAACATTTCCTACATCAGGGTTTTCGGGTGTTCAGTTCCCCCATGCTCTCCCAAATTTTTTACCATATCGACTGGTATGCCGAGAAGTGGATTATCAGACTGTGACAGGGGACATCAACAAGGAATTAAAAGAGGCCCAGAAAAAGGTATGGCCAACCTTCCCTCCTCAGGTCGGTATGTTCGCGTTGTTAGATTTCGGTCATTCTAAAGTAGAGGCTACGGATATAGAAGATGTCAAGTTAGTTGACATTGAATTTAAAAGGCACGATCCAAAAAATATCGTGGAAAGTCACTTGAATCAATACAATTTGAAGAAGTATGTACACAAGAATTCCCCATAGGATGAACTATTCGTGGGAGCCAGGTCATACAAGGAATTACTAGACAGAGTCCAAAATCTCTCACCAGATCAACAGGCCAACTTCTTCAATTTCCAAAAGCACAGAAGGAATAGCTTGCAAAAGGTATTACAGGGAGAATCAATAACACCTTCGTCTACACAGGGAGCTACCCCTTTGGGTTTTGAGGCAGGAATTTCCAGCAAATAGGGTACTAAAGAGAACCCGAAGAGTGTTGAAGTCTTAATACAGAAAGTGAAGAATTCACTATCAAACCCATTAGGTACTCAAACAAAATCTCAGGTTGAAGCTTTTCTAAAAAGGGTTGGGATATGTCTCCTTCTAAACCAGACAAACCGGTTATTGATATAAAAGAGAAACACATGTCCACATAGATAGGTAACCCCATTATTTCACTAACATCATTGCAATCAAGTCACGAAAATCCCAGTTCCGAAGTTTTGTTTATAGAGGATCTTACCCCGATTTCAGTCAAAGAAATGCCTCCTTCAGACTTCTTTTTTAGCAAGAATAGGAGGGCCATAGTCAAATGAGAAACGCATTAGAAATATTGTGCAACAATCAAGAGGCAAATAATTTTGTATGATGGACAGGGTCTAAATGATTCAGAATTAGCTAAGGAAATGAAAGGTTCATGAGGTTCCTTTTGCATGACCAATTAGTGGTTAGTAGAAAATATAGCTGAGCATCTGAAACAAAGAAACCTGTTGTTAGGGAAATTACAAGACCAGATAATGACTATGGAATAGGAAGTGAGAAACAAGATGAACAAGGAATTTAAACAAGTTAGAGCTTATGACAGACATCAGATACAACAAGTGAAAGCTAACCTTAACGAGCTCTATCAAAATTCATAGGCCAATATAGGATTGGTCACTCAACAAGAAGAATTAATCAAGAAATTACAAGCCAAGATAGAATTGACTAAAGGTACAATAGTAGAGATGGAAGCTTTCCAGGCTCAATCACTGGAAGTACATGAAAAGATAGAATCATCCCAACAAGATCTCTTTAAACAATTGGAATCCATCCAAAATTGTTATCAGGTAGTAAGCCTTTCTCTGAAGAACATTTAAATTAAAGAAAGAGAAGCCCGTTCAAATAGGGATAAGTTTTAGGAGTCTATATTACTAGTACCAAAAGACAATGTATCAGAGGTTCCTCGACTGTCTCTTTCTAAGCAAACTAGAGGCGACATAATTTTGAAGGCCTAGGAAAACAATCTGGTCGAAAGAAAAGGATTGGCCAGAGAGGTAAACAAAGCTTGTCTAGAAGCATTATCTTCACTAGACAAAGGAATACTTTATGTTGAAGGAAATACTATCTCTGAAGCCTTGGGACAAATTGACATAGCAAAGAGCCAATATAATTCTAGGACAGGCAGAGAAGAAGCCATGACGACCATCCAACAAATGAGCCAAATTGATATTATCCAAATAAACAAATGGATAGTAAACCCAAGCTTGCGGTTACAGGTCACATCTTTAGGAGAAAAAAAGATACATGAAAGGTTTCCTCAGGTAGAAAATAAGATATAAATTTTTTAAGAAAATGAAGCAACTGAACCTTCTGGGTTGGTGGTACAGTTAGTGAGTAGGTGCATCCAATGTGTCGAATATGGGAAAGAATTCACATCTAGAAACGAGTAACAAAACATTTACATGCTACTCATATAGGTCAAGATCAGATGCCATCTGTCTCCAGGCTAAAGGATGAGGAGAAGAAACATCTCTTCCAGTAGATGAAGAGACAAAGGAGAATACTAATGGAACTTTTTAGTTTTACATGTTGTAATATTTACTATTTTTAAATTATGAAAAGTCCAACCATTTGGGGTTGTGACAATTTTGTATAAATATATATATTGAATATCTATTGAGGGATGTTTCTTGCCGATTGTAATAGAGAAAACTCTCCTTATAGAGTATTAATACAAGTGCAGTCAGAGATTCCAAGTTTTGTTCAATCTGGGTTATGTGTTTCTTTGTTTTCCATTTCTCATCATTTCTTTATGTATTCCTTGATAAATATTTGATTTCAATTTAGTACAACAACTACTGTAATCTTATTGTATCATTAATTTATTAGGTAAACAACTTTTCCTCTGCATTTACTTTGAGTAAATCAAGACCTTCTTGCTATGCAGATTCTTTCATTTTATACTTTATTCAAGGTTACACTATCTCTTTTCTTCTATTGCAACAAGGTGGGACTCTTCAGTAATTGATGCCCTGCTTGTTTTATAGTCTTGTATCTTTCTCTTGCACCATTCAATATTACAATTTTGACTTAGATACGAAAGACGACCTCTATGTTGTCAAACTGTTAATTTCATTTAAGGAATTTTTCTCATATAACTAAGGTAGAAAAAACATTTTAAAAACACACTCTCTTAAAATTTCCTGATGCCTGACATTATCATTTGAGCCTTAAGTTTAATCTCAGGACCAACACTATATATGATCATAAAACAACTAAACCTATATCATACCATGCATCAACTCTATACTAATATACATACTATCTCATGCATCAATCATGAATCAAAATATGTATTAATGAAGAATAGTGAATCATAAACTAGAGCATCAACCATGTGTAGCATGTACCATATACCATACAATAATATGCATATTTGTATCATACCATCAATGAAGAATCTCGAATAACCAATGCGTGTCCCTCATGAATATGCACATGAATATACCCCAACCATGTACAATGAACTCATAGATATGAACAATAATAACCATGTCATTTGTTGAATCAGATTTAAGAGTGCTTTTCACTCACCCAAACAACCACGATATACCATGTACATTTACCAAACCAACCATACCAAGTATGCCTCAATCATACACCACATAATAACCAAAAGTAACGATCAAAACACATACAAAACCATACAAATACCTTTTTCGCTGACCTGAAACACTGAGTTGCTGACCTATAACCTTCCTTTCAGACTTCGAGAACCTGGTACCAACATTTACTTCAAATTTTCATGAGATTTTCAAATGTACATGAATTCCCCTTCTACACCTCGTGTATATACATTATTTCCTTCACTACATCTTGCGTACATATGTGCCCTTACAGACCTGCAACTCGCATATACCTCATAAACTAGGGTTTGTTGTACTTATGAGATTTTTTCCTTCAACCCTCCTTTGCTACCTCAATGATGCTACAACCTTAGAAAAAAGATTACTAGATCACAAGAAAGATAATTGATGAATAAGTGTGTTAGTGTACTTGTGAAAGACTCCTTGAGGTGTATTTATACTTGTGCTAGGCAACTTCTCTCCTTAAATTAGTGCTTCTAGAATTCTCTTTTTACAACAACTTTAACCCTTTAACCAAGACTTGTAACCAACTGGGGGATTCTTGTCCACTCTTCGAGGCTTCTAACTTTACAAGGCCATATCTCCCTAAACATGAGGAACTATGTGGCATTCCACATATCACCATAAATGACACGACAAGTACTATCCATTTATGAGGGTCTTTTCTGCATTCACACTGTCCTTTCTATCCATATTACTCATTAATTTTCAGGTACCAAAACCACACCATTGGGGCTACTGAAAATTGCTAATGGACTTCTTCAAGGGTTGACATCAATATCTAAGGGTTGACATCAATCTATAAGGGTTGATATCATTTTCCAAGATCACTCTCCAAGGGTTGAAATCAATGACAACTAATTGTACAACAATCTCCCCCGTTGGCATTGATGGCAACACAGACATGGAAATCCTTATGCTCATGCTTCTCCCATGACCATCGCTCCCCATGTCTACATGTTTCTTTCTCTCCATATTCATTCCTTGCTTTATCTCTCCCTTTGACATCAATGCAAAAGGGTAATCCTCTTCTGGGGATACTCCCCCTATATACAATCCTCTACTATCTCTACATAATTTTCTCTTCATGGTTCTTCCTCGTGTAATTCTCTGATGTATATATGAAAAGAATTCAAAATTTTCTTTACTTGAACTTCTTCAAGAATTTTGTTTATCTTCTCATGTCTAGTTAATTTTGATGCTGAGTGGATCATTGTGGGGTAGAAACTACTCCAATTTTCTATCACAAATACTTAAAGGGTTCCCTTGCAAACGGTTTGGTGAACATAATTGCAATCTTCTCTTTTGTTCAGACATACTCTAGCTTGATGATATTCTCTATATATTTTTCCCATAAGAAGTGATACTTGATAAGAATGTGCTTTGTCTTAGAGTGCATCACTGGATTTTTTGATACATTGATGGTGTTGGTGTTGTCACAAAGTATTAAAATGGGATCATCTTACTTTACTTGCATATCCTGCAACGTCTGCTTCACCCAAAGAGTCTGAGTGAAACATGCTACTGCTGAAATGTATTATGCCTCTACTGTGGACAAAGATATTGATGACTATTTCTTTCTTAATCATGATACAATATACTCACCCAAGTAGAAAGTTTCTCCACTTGTACTTCTCCTATCATCAATGCAACCTGCCCAATCTGCATCTGTGTAGGAAAAAATAGATAGATCCTTCCCTTTTAGATACCATAATCCAAATTCTTTTGTACCTTTGAGGTATCTGAATATCCTCTTCACTGCCATAACATGTGATTCCTTTGGTTTTGCTTGAAACCTTTCAACCTGTCCAACTTCCTGCATCACATCCGATATAGAAGTTGTCACATAGAATAAGTTGCCAATCATCGATCTGTATTGTCTCTAATATGCATCCTTAGAATCATCATCCTTTCTCAACTTACAACTTGTCTACATAGAGTACTGACTGGTTTTCAATATGTCATTCCAAACTTATTCAAAATTTCTCTGATATACTTTTCCTAAGAGATGAAGATACCTTCGTTTCTCTGATATATCTAAAGAATCAAAAATAAAGTTAACTCTCCAACTAGGGACATTTCAAACTCGTGTTGCATGTATTTGGTAAAATCTTGACTCATCATGTCATAATAACTTCCGAAGACAATATCATCTACATAGACTTCAACGATTAATATACTTTATCGATCCACCTTTATGTAGAGATTGTTGTCTTCATTTCTCTTCCTGAATCCTTGCTATTGTAGATACTTGTCTAGTCTAGAATACCACACTCTTGGAGCCTTCTTGAGTCCATGTAATACTTTCTTCAACTTTCAAACATATCCTTCCTTTCTTGATAGGAGAAATCCTTTTGGTTGTTCAATGCATACTTCTTCTTCCAAGTCTCCATTTAGGAAAGTTGAATTGAGATCCATCTAATACACCTTGATGTTTTTCGAACATGCATAAGATAGGATGAATCTAATTGCTTACATCTTAGAAACTGGGTCAAACATCTCTTCAAAATCTATACCTTCAACTTGAGAGTATCATTTGCATATCAATCTTGATTTGTTCCTAGTAACCTATCTATCCTCGTTCAACTTGTTTATGAAGACTCAATTTGTACTAATGACATTATTTTTCTTCGGTCTTGAGACCAATTCCCATGTGTCATTCTTCTCTATCTTATATAACTCTTCATCCATGGATTTGACCCAATGTTCATCCTTGATGGCTTCTTCAAAACTTCTCGGCTCAATCGTAGACAATAGTGCTAGATGTTGATGTTCTAGTGAATGGATTCTTGTTTTGGATTCAACCCCTGCATATTTATTTCCAATAATTTGTGCAGGTGGATGGTTCTTCTACACTTGTCTGCTAGGTTTATTTGGAGGTTCCTGAATATCTTGTTGCTCATATTCTTGTTTTGCTTCTGAATTCTCTTGTTCATCTTCCTCTTCGGCTTATTCTTCCTTCAATTAGTCTTCTTTGTGAGTGTGTTCCACTGATTCTTTGCTTCCTTCTTTTAATTTTTGTTCATCAGTCTCATCAACCATCACATTGATGTTTTCCACTATATTATTGAGTTTTATATTAAAGAATTTGTGTGATTTACTCTTGCTTGAATACCCAACTAGTATGCCTTTATCAACTCAAGAATCAAACTTTATGATCCTGTCATCTTCTCTTTTGATGTAGCATTTGCTCCCAAACACTCTAAAATGATTTACATTTGTTGGTCTTCCTTTCCATATCTTGTAGGGGGTCTTGTCACTTTTATTCCTGAGCACTCCTATGTTCTAGATGTGAACTGTTGTATGCACTGCCTGTACCCAAAAGATGTTTGCCAACTTGGAATCCATTAACATAGTTATGGACATTTCCTATAATGTCGTGTTCTTCCTTTCAACAAATCCATTTTGTTGAGGTTTCCTAGGTGTTGAGAATTGCATCTTTATCCCATGCTCACTACATAAATACAAAAATTCCTTTGATGTGAACTCTCCTCCATTATCTGATCTAAATCATTTGATTTTCAAGTCTGTCTCGATTTCAACCATCTCCTTGTATGTCTTGAAGTTTTTGAAGGCCTCTAATTTCTTCTTGAGAAAATAAACTGTAGTCATTCTAGTGTAGTCATCAACTAATAGCATGAAGTATTCTTCACCTTTCAATCTCTATTTTCTTGTGGATCCAACTAGATCAGTATGTATAATCTCCAGTGGCTTTGTTGTGGAGTATTCCTTTGACTTGAAATTTTTCTTGGTCTAGTTTCCCTATAGACAATGCTTGCATATAATGTTTACTAGCTTCGAGATCTCGGGCATTTCTCTTACTGCTTCCTTTTTTATAACCTTGACAATACTATAAAAATTTATGTTACCCATTCTTCTGTTCCAAAGCCAACTTTCATCATATTTTCCTAAGAAACATTTTTCCTTTCCAATTTCATTTAGAACATATATGTTACTTGGAGTTTTGGTAGTTGTAGCCACTAACTTGTCTGATCATGCTTTCCTTATCTCACATTTCTTTGACTCAAACAAAATTTTATGTCCTTGGTCACACATCTAACTTACACTTACCATATTGTGTTTCATGTCTTCAACCAATAGAACATTTTCTACTGTGGCATCCTTGCTTCCCAGTTTGAATGTTCCTCTTCCAATGATTCTGGATGAATTGTCATTCCCAAATGACATTGATCCGTCTCTTTCATTATTCAATGTCAAAAACCTATCCTTATCACTGTTCATATGATTTGAGCATCCACTTTCAACATACCATCCATTTTTCTTATGTTTATCTTGTAGAGAAAGGCTACATTCTTCAATATCAAATTGATTTTTCTTTCGTATCCATATCCTTTGAGGTTCTTTCTTATAACTGTTGTGAATATACCTTGGTTCCCTTGAAGGAATAATGAGCCTACAATATTTATCCATGTCGAAATTTGTTGCACTTGGATCATTTTAACTCATCACTCAATGATCCAAACTTGTTGTAGTTTATATTATGTGATTCATGAGGTATTCTTAGATAATTGTTTATTGTGTATCCTTCATTGTTGCTTCTATTCTTGGTGTTATATTTACAATTCACAACTTTATGCCCAAAGTTATTACATGAATAACATGAAACAAGAAAGATAGTTTGATACTTGGAAGTGGAAGATCTTCTGAATGGCGCTTCTCTTTTGAATCCTTCAAGGTATTTTTGTCTTTTGTTGATATTGTCTTATGAATCTTCTGAATGGTGCAATGTCTATGTAATATTATTCTTGAATCTTCATGTCTTATTATTTCTTACGAGTACCTCTGACGATTTCTTCATAACTTCTTAGTTCTGCTTATTGTTATATCATTTTGTAGCTTGAACCTTTCTTTGTTTGTATCCTAGTCTAGATTTGTCATAGTAAGACCTATGACTACTAATAATATTATCCAATATTTTGGTTCCATTTTGCTACATGTCCTTATTCTGAAGATATTTCCTTAAAGAGACTATCTCTACTTTCAAGCCTTCAATGGCCTCGTCTCTTTCTTCTAATTTCCCTTTGAGTGCTTCTTTATTTTTCTTGTCTTCTTTTGCTTGGATTTTTAGATTTGTGATCATTTGCTCAACATATTTGGAGTTGGAATTCTAAGATTATTCTTTCTTCTTAAGTTCTACCTGTAGTGACTTGTTTGTCTTCTTTTCCCTTTTAATAACTTCTAGACACTCATAAATTCTTCTCTGTAATCGATTTCCACCTCTTCATATTCTTCTTCAGATCCTTCTTCATCAGAGCCTTCTACTACCATGAATAGTACTCTTTCTATATCACCATCGTTGACTTCATCTTCGTCTGATGAGGAGTTGTCTTCCTTGGTGTAGATACTTTTCTTGAAAATTTTCTTTATGTTTTTTCTACCCTTTTGGGTTTGCTTCTTCTTTTTATAGTCATCTTCTTCATTACTTTTATTTTTCTTATAGGGACATTTAGAATCAAAATGGACAACACCATCAAAATTAAAACATTTCAATGGAAACATACCTTGGTATTTTTTGGTTCCTCTTTTTAACTTTTTGACAAAGTTTTCCATCTCTTCATATTCTTCTGAATCATCCCTGCAGCTGCAATCTGACATAGGATTTTTCTTTTTGTTTTTCTTTGACTTCTTGGATTCCTTGAATTATTATTCCTTCGTGACTGGATTGTCTTATTTTTTTCTCATCTCATAAGTTGTGAGTATCCCATGTAACTCGTCCATGGTCATTGTAGCTATGTCCACTCTTTCTTCTGGGGTTGAGATATTTGAATAAAATATCATTGGTAGAGATATTAATTCCTTTTTAATGAAAACCTTCTCCTTTATTGTGTATCCCAAGCCTTTGATTTTGTTTACTATTTCATCAATTCATAGAAAGAAAGCTTCTATATTTTCATCTTCATTCATCTTCAATTGTTCAAACTTGGCTCTAAAGATTTGAAGTTTGTCTTCCTTAACATTCTCATCTCCTTCGTGGATGGTCTTCAATTTGTTCCACATTTCTTTGGCAAATTCACAGTGAATGATTTTGACAAATAATGATTCAGCCACACCATTCTCGATAACATTTCTATCCCTTGAATCATTATCTTCAAGTTTTTTTTCATATTTATTTGTTGGGGGAGTGGTCGGTGCTTTGTATCCATCTACTACTGATCACCAAATATCGAATCCTTGTGCTTGTATGTATGTTTTAATTATTTTGATCCAAAGGGCATAGCTCTCACCATTAAACTATGTTACCCCAATCCTAGCATGATCCATGATCTCCTTCCATTGGTTAGAATTCTTCTTGAAGGACCTGCTCTAATACCAATTGTTGGATTACTGAGAGGGGGGATGAATCAATAATGAGAAATTTTATTAATTTTAACCACAATTTATTATTCAACAATATTCATCATTTTATATTTAGCATTCAATAGATAATTATCAATATAATCATAAATAACATCACATCAAAATAGATACACAATATACTAGAATTTACATGGAAACACAAATGGGAGAAAACCAAAGAATGATTTTCATATATATTTATCAAAAGAAAACATTCATTGGAAGCACCAAATTATGATTCTCCATCTACAACTAGAAGGAGGATCCAACCCTGTATTCTCAGGCTCCAACCTAAAGGAAGCTACAACTCCTTGAGTTTTATGGCTT
>ML789430.1:0-48558 GCA_009831015.1 Picea engelmannii
GTACCTGGTACCGGAACCCTGCGCCAAGAATAGCAATGGTACCTACCCAAGTGACATTAGCTCATTTATCAAATTAAAGTATTAAAATGCATAATAATCACTTGAATTTCAAAGATACCTTAGGTGACCCCTTTGGTGGTAAATGGATGTTGATTACATCAAAAGGAGGTCAAAAAGGGTGATACTGGCATATAGTTGGAGGTCAATGGTACGTAGTATGGGCGAAGAACATAGTCAAAACCGGGGACCAACAGTGGGCACTGTTCTCACTCAACATAGCCACCCCGTGGCCTATCATAATGAGACATTATTAGATGTTTTCTGTAAGTACCCTACTTACGACAAAGAAATGTAATCCATTGAGAAAGCCTGCCACCAGTGGAGACATTACATTCTTGAGAAGGAGATAGTCATCCACACTAATCATAAGCCACTGCAGTTCATGCAAACACAAGGAAAATTGCAGAATGATCTCCATCAAAAGTGGTCCACATACTTGCAACAATTCCACCTCAACATTAAGTATAAAACATGAAGCACCGATTGTGTCGTTGATTGCCTTAGCAGACCGCAAGTCGTGACACTCACCTTGGTGCAAGAATCTTAAGGCCGTGAGACATCTGGATGGCTCCAACTCTATGAGACAGGCCCAGACTTCACCACCACCTACCAAATGTTGGGTGAAAATGCAGTTGTCGATAATTTCCATCTTCAGGATGGGTTGTTGTGTCGCCTGGGCCATATCTATGTTCCATCAAGTGAGCGAGCAAAGATGATCTCGAAAACCAACTACATTTGGGTGCCAGAACACTTTAGCTTAAAAAAGACAGTGACGATGCTACAAAAACATTTCTATTGGTCGAAACTTTGACAGGAGGTCAGAAAGTATGTCAGGTCCTACACTGCCTACGATATTGCCTAACCAACCACTAAGAAGTAGGGCTTTTACACCCCTCTTCCTACTCCTAACAGGTCATGGGAATCCATCTCAATGTACTACATGTCACGCCTCCCATCTTCCAAGCGGGAAAATGACTTTGTTTTTGTGGTTGATGATCGCTTTTCTAGGATGGCGATTCTAGTTTCCTGCAAGAAGAACATCACAGCAAAGGCCACTGCCAAGATCTTCTTTGAATGAGTCTGGGTACATTTTGGAATCCCACAAACCATTGTCTCAAATCGGGAAAGTCAATTTCTCAGCACATTCTGGTTGAGCCTCTGGTCACTGCTGGACACCAAGCTCACCAAATCCATGGCCTTCCACCCCCATACAGATGGCCAAATCGAGGTCGTAAATCGAATGATTGTGCATATCCTTCGCATGTATAATTCAAAGCACCCTCGCACATGGGATGAGAGACTTTACTATGTCCAACATAGCTACAACTAAGCCCTACATAGCTCAACTAGTCATAGCCCTTTTCAGGTGGGGTTGGGATTCCAACCATTGGGTCCCATAGATGTTGCACTTCCCCTCGCGGTCACCTCGACTGACTCATATCCTACCCCAACTGAAGCTGAAAAATCCACCTGGTTCATTGAGCAGATCCAACAGATCCACCAACAGGTTCAAGATATCCTACAGAAGTTGAATGACAAGTACAAGAAATGCCATGATCAACATCGAGTGCCACATAAGTTTTAGGTGGGTGACAAAGTTTGGTTTCACTTGCAGAAAGAACACCTTACAGAACCCCATTGGAATCTTTTCCCACTCCATTATGGGTTGTAAACCATCACCAAGTCTATGGGGGATAATTATTTTGAGCTCAACATTCCTCCTTTCCTTGGCCTGCACCCAGTGTTCAATGTGGATCTCCTTCACCCTTATTTCCCACTGTTATTGGACACTTCAGACAGAGCAGAACATTTGACACCAACATAGCTCAAACTTGACTGCATACAACAGGAATACAGTGATCATATTGTGGACACAAAGATCAAGGGCACTCGACAGCAAAGGATCCAACTTTATCAAGTCGTCAAAGCAGGGCAGCTCCTCCACCAAGGAAACTGGCTCACCCGGGGCCAAATTCAGTAGAAATTTCGTCATCTGATGGGGGAACTCAACGAAATGGAGAAAATTGTTTCCTAAGGAGGGAGGATTGATCCAGTTGGATATCTGTGGCCACTCACCTTTTCCAACTGGCTCAAAATCATTTTTCGGTAATTTTGGCAATTTACTATTTTTAGCAGTTTTAACTTTCGGGGTCATTTTGAGGGCCTAAATGAAGGTTTTTAGGGATCAATATTCTCAATGATATTTGAATGTATGATTGAGCCCCCAAAATGAATCTCCTCAAAAATACCTTTCCAATGGGATATCATACGCCTAAAATGGATATCGTATGCAAAAGTTATGACCCTAGGAAGTTGATGTACTAACTTACCCAAACGGGGCCCACATGACTTTTAGTGCTTCATCTCATAGGGTTAAGTTTTTGGATGTCTAGGGTTTTTGGAATTCCTGTTTATTGTAAAAATTACTTCAGAGACTCATTTTAATATTCTTCTGGTGAATGAGCGCATTCATCACTTCTCCTCTCAGAGAAAAGCCGCCACCATTCCAGCAAGCTTGTTTCCGCTATTTCCGTTGCATTTTACAGTTTCAACTTATTTACTTATTGAATAGAAAACCAGTTTTATTGTATCTCTGTTATTTTGTGTTAAGCACCTGTTAATAATATGTATTCATTTTTTTCTTCTCATAAAATCTCGATCAGTGGTATCAGAGTGGTTTGCTCCTTGTCGTCTTAATGCATGTCCCCAATGAGGTTGGAGTAGAAAGAGTTGGGTCTCAAGCTTGTTTATCTTGAGGAAAAAATATCTCGCATGCCCAAGAGACCTCTCATGGCAGAAGAAAATAAATATCCTTTCAAACTGTTTATTGAGGAAGCCCTCGCTCGACAAAGGAATGAGATGATGGATAGTTTCGTGCAAATCCTTCAGCGACTACCAACAGGTGACACATCTTCTTCAAGTGGAGGCGCCACCCTCTTCAAGGTAAAAATAAACTTTGATATTCCTATATTTGAAGGTCAGATAGAAGAATATGTTGTAGACAAGTGGTTGAATCTACCAAAAGGGTATTTTTATGTCCATAACTTTTCAAATAGAGAAAATATTACTTTTGCGCTCCTCAAAGTTGTTCCCCATGTCAAAGATTGGTGGAAAACTTTCTGTGAGCAAAAGGAAACAGAGGAACCCTCATTAATTATAGTCAATGCCACCTTGAAATCCTTCAGGGATGTTATTAAGGAACAATACTACCCTATCGGAAGTCATTACGACTTGTATACCAAATGGACCACACTGCAACAAGAAAAAGACCAAGAAGTGCCAAATTTCACAAATATCTTCCATACCTTGCGCACCAAGCTGTGTATCAAAGATTCAGAGCGACATATTGTACTCAAGTATCATGATGCTTTGCATAGATATATCTAGACTGAAATGGAATTTATGGACATCTCATCCTTGGGCACGACCTATCAATATGCCATCAAAATCGAGAAGAAGCTCACACAAAAAACACGACAATTTGGGCCTGGGAACCCCTCACAACAAAATCCAGGAAAGGGCGGCCCCAACCCATAGAAAAAAGGATAGAGAAAAGATGGACAGTATCAGGACAACCAGTCCAAGCCGCAAGAAAAGAAGGACACCAGAAAGACAAATAAAGATACCGGGAAGTGGTGTGACTTCCATAAGAGCCCTTGCCATAACATTGTTGATTGTCGCTCAAAGCAGTTGTTGGTGGCCGAAGTGAAAGCCTATGAATCAGATGTGGTTTCTGACTCTGAGAAAGAACCAAAAAGGGGAAGATAGATCATTGACGTGGAACCCAGTGCCACTGTTGCTACCATGAAGTTCCAGCCTAATGAACCAAACAAGCCAGAAGAAGGAGAACACCTCTTTCATTCACATATGTTGGTAAAAGGCACCCTGTTGCACTTCATCGTTGATAGCGGTAGCCAGAAGAACCTCATCTCAGCATAGGTCATCAAATACTTCAGTAAGATTGATCTAAAGTCTAGCTACCACTAGGTCCCAATAGAACAGACAGATGTATGGAAAACTGCCTTCAAGTCAAAGGAAGGCCTTTTTGAATGGTTGGTCATGCCCTTTGGTTTGACAAATGCTCCATCCACTTTCATGAGGATGATGGACAATATCCTGCGACCATTCACAAATAATTTTGTAGTGGTGTATCTGGATGAAGTTCTCATTTACAACAAGACTTGAGTTGAACACTTTCAGCATATTTAGTAGGTTTTGCACACCCTGTGATAGCACAAGATATATGCCAACTTGGAAAAATGATCCTTCGACATGGACAAGGTCTATTACCTGGGCTACATTGTTTATCAACAAGGCGTACATGTGGATCTAGCCAAAATATAAGTCATATGTGACTGGCCAGCCCCAACCACACTCACTGACCTTTGGATCTTCTTGGGCCTTGTCAATTTCTACCCCATGTTTGTGTTGGGATTCTCCCATATTGCATGGGCCCTGATCCAAATAAAGAGGGGTGCTGGTAAGGAAAAATGTGCGTGGGACCGGTCCCAACAACAAGTATTTGATGATTTGAAGTAGCGATTGTGCTCAGCTCCAGTACTTTCACTACCATACCTGCAACAACCCTTTGAGATCGAGACAGATGCTTCAGACTATGCAGTGGGCGTCGTTCTCACTCAACACGACGACCCTATGGCCTATCATAGTGAGACACTATCAGATGTTGTTCATAAGTAACCTACTTATGACAAAGAAATGTAGTCCATTGTGCAAGCCTATCGCCAGTGGAGACATTACATTCATGGGAAGGAGACAGTCATCTACACTGATCATAATCCATTGTAGTTCATGGAGACACAAGGAAAATTTCAGAATGATCACCATCAAAAGTGTTCCACATACTTGCAACAATTCTACCTCAACATCAAGTATAAAACAAGAAGCACCAATCGCATCACTGATTTCCTCAGCAGATTGCCAGTTGTTACACATGATTTTGGTCATCCTGGTGATGTATTAACAATGGTGCTTTCAGGCTCCCAACAAGGACTTTTTGCCTGAGAAAAGTGGATCTTGTCTCCTTCCAAAAACATATTTTCAAAGTGAGTGCGCAGGCTGCATATGACCTAGGGTGTGAGAATGACTCATTCTCGCAGGCCACCTTCATATAGGGTGCGAACTTCTCGCAGTTTGCTCCATACATAGGGTGCGAACCTATTTTCAAGCTTGGAAGAGAGAAGAGGTCTCGAGGGTTCTAGAAGGGAATCTTCTAGAAAATGAGTTGGCATTCGTATGGTTTTCATTTTACTAATTTCTCAGATTTGATGGGATCATCCTCATCCATGTAACCATCTCTCATTCTCCTATATATTGAAAGGTTTCTCATGGAAAAAGGTTAAGCAAGATTAATTGAAGAATTGGTGAAGGAATTGTGTGAAGAACCCTGCTTAGACAAAAGCTTGGAGACTCTAGCTGGTCTATCAAGAGGAATTGGATCTTGTTCATGCAAGTACAGAGCAAGTGTGTGTGTTGGAACCAAGAGTCACTGAAAGGAAGCTTGTGACATCAAGGCAATCAGGTTGTATCTTCTACTTTCAATTAATATGATACAGCGGCATGTCCCTTTCCCATAAAATCATTCTTACTTTATTGTGTAATTCTTTGATCATATGCATAAGTTGACCTTGAATAGATTGTGCTATCTTCACTTTGGTTGGTTTTTGTTGTCTTGGACTTGACCTCACGAGAGCACCGGAGCGAAGCAGGAGCAACAGAGACTTAAGGAAGCGATACAAAGGTATGTCACTTGTTCCTCCTTACTAGAAAATTCAATGATTGCAACTTAGGGAAAGAGTCATGTCTTGTCCTATTTTGTTCTAGATCCAGGTGGATCTAGGGAGATCCGTTAGTGTCTGCACCTACCGATTAGTCCGATAACAAAATTGGCAACTCCATTAGGGATGCAACCCATTTTTTGGTAGTTTTTGGTGTTTTTCCTTCACCATTGCTCTTGCCTTACCCTTTTTTCATTTCTATCAATCTCTGAGTCTTCAGGGGACCCTGACAAACTCTCTGGGTCCAGAAGTCCCTTCAAAAAACTTTGTCTTTTTTCAAATTTTGCCTAGTTTCAATCATTCTCGCACTGAACCCTTCTCTTTCCTACGAGAACTACTGGAGTTCGCACCCTACTATGTAGTCCAGTGTGAACCTTTCGCACTTTGCTTGTGACCAGTCTGCGAGAATGCTCCACTCTCGCACTGTACACTACTGCTTGCCTGCGAACCCATTTTGCAAAATTTTGAGATTAAGATATTTTGTATGCCCAGATACCCAGATTTGTATGTGTGTCTAAAGAGAACTTCTTGGGCCATTGATTGATTTTTTTTTGGCTTCGTATTTTGTGAATGATTAGTCTTTGGAAATCAAAAACACTTCTTGTTCATTTTTCTCAACTGTCATCCCTCAAACTTTTCTTATCAAGGATATAATCTCTGATCCTAGAATCTGAGTGCTTGTTTGGTGGGGAGCCAATGATCGGTTTAAAAGTTGGGATTTATTGTCTTTCTCAAATGCCCATTGCTTGGAAAATTGTTGCCCTCATGCATTTGAAAATACTAGTCTTGTTTGATTGTCATTTTTGTCTTCATTGAAAGATTGGTTTGGGTTTTGTATGTTGTTTGTCATTAGTTATTGGTTTTTCTTTATTCCACCACCGTTGTGTGGTTCTTTTTGAAAAGTAAAAAACATTTTTCTTTTTAAAAGCATTTTTATTTTTTTGAAAATGTTGGAAATCAATGGTTGAAATAGAACAAATAGAGAATTGGCATTGATTCATGACTTGTTGATATTGCATTTCAAAGAAGATTTTGTGGCATTTCAAAGAAGACTTGTTGGCATTGATTCATGACTTGTTGATGGACATGAATTTCATGGCCACACCTATGCGACGCATCCAAGGAAGTTTTGTGACAAAATAAACATGTTGTTTGCAAAGAGAACATTGTTTCAGTATACTGTTGAGCCATGATTGTATTATTGGGTTACAAAAAAAAATGCAGGTGCCTATGTTATGATTGATATATGATGATGAAGTATGGATACCAGGATATACAATTTTTGGATTGGAAGTGTTGAAGACAGATCTAGTACATGGGGTGCTACTTCAGTTTGGGATCAAGTAGGATTTCCAGACAAGTAGGGAAGCATATATCTATAGCACTAAATCATATACATAGAAATTGATGTAATATATGAAACGAGGTGGATTTTCGAAGGATATTGCAGGACTTACTTAGAGACATGGTGCAGGAAGGAGAAGTGAGGCTCCATCACTTATCCACATATGAGAAGATAGCTAAATTTTTCACTAAGCCTTTGTCTGGGACAACCTTGGAAGGAATGAAAATGTTTCCCTGGGGGAGTATTGATGATTGCATCATTGTGTCAATATTTCAAGATTGATCGTACGAACTTGATCATGTGGGAATAGGCCTAGATGTAATCTTGGATGGACTGAAGATTCGAGTTGTTTCTAGATCTCCTATGTGTGAATTGCATTGGTCCTTGAAACTATCACAAGTAGATGAGTAGTTAACTCACGAATAGGTGAGTAGCCCTAATAAGCATCAATTCGACTCTATTTCCATAGGAACTGGGTTGCAGACCAGGGGAGATAGGGAACATCTACATCCAGAGTAGATGTTCCCCGATGTAGTCTTCGACGTAATGAAGACTCAAGGTGCTTGAGGTGTAATTCCACGTGTCTGATAGCATCGAGATGAATGAATTCATGGAGTGATCCTATGAGAGGATCACCATGAGGTGTTTGTTTCTCTGATGTGGTCATAATTATTGTCATGGGACAAGAACAACCCGAGGTGATAGACACACGTGTTTGATAGAATCAAGCTAAATGCATTCACAGAGTGATCCTATGAGATGATCAACTATGAGGTGAATGTGGCTCTGATGCGGTCATGATTCTTGTCATGGGACAAGAATGACCAAAGGTGCTAGACACATGGAAGTGGATATGGATCATCAATATAGCTAAATGAGGCTCATGGATATTTTGATATTGTCTAGGACAGAAAAATACCAAGAACATGTACGAAGATATATTATGATGATACTCACGACATGGGTGTAGCCATGGGTGATCACATCATGTGGGTGTAACCAATGAGGATGAGGGTGACACACACTATGAGGTGTAGCTCTAGTGTTCTCTATCAAGTTGTGTCCCCTAGTTGATATTGACAAGTCCACATGGGTGTAGGCATGTGTGACATAATGATTCTAGTATTAGCTAGTTTGTGTAACCATGATGAGACGTTCATGGCATAACGATCAAGGCTATGAAGACCAGAAGGGAACATCATGGTTAAATACCTCCCTAGCTAAGAGGGAGTGTCGATATTATTGTAGTTGCGGGAGGTATTAACGTCGATATGTAACCTTTGACTAGAATAGAATATTCTGGAAACAAGAGAAACCATAAACATATGTGTGAAAACCCTATAATACATGTCGTCTCATCATAATATATAATATGAAAATATTATCCTCCAGGGAGACAAGTCGGCCCAGACAGGTAACAAAACCACTATAAATAGAGGACATCTTGACTCATTTTTGTACTCATTCACACATTCTCAGTCATCAATAAACAATGCACAAGTTTGGAGGAGGAGGAGCAACAACTGCAGTTGTGCTTTTTTTCTTCTTTTTTTCAGTCTTTCTGGTGCGTTCTCTTGTGCACTACCCTTGGAGAAGGTGTGCTCTGTTGGTTATTTGTTGTTTATGGTGTGGATTCTTGGAATAATTCCTTCTATCAAAGGTTAAGGTGCTTGGGGTGGATTTGTTCCTATGGTTGGGTGACAATGGTGTAGCATTGTCTATGGTTAAATGAGCACATCAACGTTATTCTAACAAGTAAGGCTGACACAACCTGCTTCTTCCAAGAAATCTTCTAACTTGTAAACGTATATGCCAAAAAGGGTATGGGACAAGTGACAACCTTTGTTGATTCCACTACTTTAGTTAATCTCTTTCAGCTAGCCCTTAGTGTTCTTAAACTTGGAAATAATGTTATGATACAACCTTATTGAAGCAACCCTTAACTCGAAAGGAACTTTTATCTCTTCCAACCTATTCCAAAGGTTTTTCCTAGGAATCATGTCAAAAGATTTTATAAAGTAAACAAAACAACAAAAATAATTGGTTTTAGTATTGCATAACTCCTCTGCAATGATCCTAAAGGTAAAAATATGGTCCATGATTGAATGATATCTCCTAAACCCGTCTTGACCTTTATCTCTTTTACTATGACATTCTAGCCAAAGGCTAATCTTCTTTTCCAAAATAATTCCATAAAGTTTGGATAAAATCAGGCTAATAATATTGGTCCTGTAATTAGAGAGAATGTTTCTATCCTCAATTTTAAAAATACGAACAATGCGTCTTTGGGTCAAGGGTTTAGGGAATCCATGTTTGACTACTAAATTGCAGATCTTTTGTATGTGAGGGATGAAGATAGGCCCTCTTATTTTAAAATTTTCATCTTGGTAGCCTTCAATGTCCTTATATTTCCCATTTGCAAGTTGTTTAACCCCGAACTCTATGTCATCTAAAGAAAAAACCTTATCCTATGTAGGGACAATAGGAAAGGTTTCCATGGCATCAGTGAACTCGTAAAAACTTTTAAGTAGGAATTCCAGTCCCTTAAGGGAATAATATTATTTTATTTAGTAATGTGGATTATAATTTTTCTTTAGAACTTCTTAGCATCAAGAATAGATAGTTATGAAAGCTTCTCTTGTATTTTATTGATATAGTACATTTTTTTCCTTTTAATTAGGGATTTGTACGTATTGATCTTATTGAGTTTTAAGGACTCATTAGAAGCATCCCTAATGAATTTCCTACCAATTTTACATTCTTTATGTAACATACCCAACCACATTGGTTGGGCCACGTCATGCTTAACTTTCTCTTTATTATCTCTTATAATATTTTAGTAATGTACCTAGCCTTCATCTAGGAACAAATATGTGTGGAATACACATAACACAAAACGTCTGCTAATTATAGCCATTCTTTTGCTATTATTCATTTCCCAAAGCCTACAACTACAATTTATAAAATATTTAGCTACAACAATAACCATAAAACATATGCATTTGAAGCATGCTAATAATCAACAAGAGAAATGAGGAACACTCTACATTTGAGCAAAGATGTTAGGACATGAGATTGGTACCTAGTAGAAGATCATACCATAATCAGGGTGTATGATTTTGAGAAAGACCCATTCAAGCTCCCCAGTTTGTTGACACCAAGGATCTTGGCATTGGAACACTCTACATTCAAGCACCCCACTTCCAAGAGTCCTCCCAAAAATGAGGAACACTCGACATTTGAGCAAAGATGCTAGGACATGATATTGGTACCTAGCAGAAGATCATACCATAATCAAGGTGTATTCTTTTGAGAAACCATTCAATCTCCCCAGTTTCTTGACACCAAGGATATTGGCATTGGAATATATAAGAGAAAATTTGGTGGTTGATCACTTCTTATTTTCCTTATATAGAAAAGTCAAAACTTTCCCATTTGCATAGGAGGTTGGCCCCTTGTTTGTTCAATAAATAAAATATTTTTATACAGTTTAAGAAAATATTAAATAATTTGATTTTAAGAAAGGGGAAGGATGAATATATGATCCCCGCGGTGTCATCTCTACTAGGAAGCCAACATTCAAGCATCAACCAAATGAGTTGATAGAAAAGACTACCGACCTGGAGTCCTAGAAAGTGGTCAAGAAGATACTAGGAAGTGAAACTCTCAGCAGAACTTCCTCATTAACTCAATCTAGCATAGTATAGACCACTCATCCTATAAAAGGACCATTCTCATAAATGTAGTCTAGAATGGATGTGGGCGGGCAGTAGGAAAAAAGGCCTAAATGGGATGAGGAGGTAGAAATAAAGAACATTGTGATAGGGAATTTAGATTAAGGGAAAGGTGTGTTGCGGATAAACTAAGGGGAAAGTGAGTATAAAGGGCTAGCCTTAACTATTTAACACCTCCCCTCTTCCATTTTATCAACATGAGTCGTAAATCAAGCATATACCAGTGGGGAAGATATAGAAAAGAAACTATCTTTATTCTCTCACTATGTGGATATAAAAAGGCACAATAGGGAGATGAAAAGGGATATGTATCCCAAATTAGTGGGAGAGATGTCCCAAACAAAGCTACTAACAAAGCGGATTATCAACAGGGAACTTTCAATTTGGACTTGTTGGAATCTAAGGTGCCAAAACCCCTCTCCCAAATAGACTACAAGGAAACCCAAATCAAGATCAAATTGGGAAATATTCAACCCAATGACATCATTGACCTATACCAACAAAAACTTGACATGCTATACAAAGGGGTACTTCAATCTTCCACCAGTGAACGGAAAATGAGAGAAATGGTAAAAATAATTAATAGGAAATTGAAGCAAAATAATATTTCCACCAGGGAAAATCAAACAAAGATAGTAGATCTTGAAAAGAATATCATAGCTCTAGAAATAGACCCTAAATATTCCAGGAAAAGCAAAGTGGTACTACACGAAGAAGGTAGAGGAAAATTTCCTCACCTCATTTAGAAAATATGTTGGGGACCAAACATTTCCCTAAATGGAGAGGTATGATCCAGATTGGATTGTTATATTACTTTTAATCTATCTTAGTACTTTCTGGGAGGAAAAATTGGAGGAATCAACTTCCAGGTGTTAGAAAAACAGGATCGCTGAAAAATAAAATAAAACAAATGCAGAAATAAAACAAAGAAGATACACAATGCAATAGAGACACAGATATACATGGTTCACCCAATGTGGGCTATGTCCACCAGGGAAATTTGCAGGTCCTTCCTTTTTATTATCCAACAAAATTAAAGGATACAACCTACAACAAACCCATTCTAACTTCCTCTTCTTACTCTCACAGTCTCCTCTCCTAGAATACAATATTCGAAATGATACACATCCACAATACAATTCCCTCATAAAATATGGTTTCCTTCTAGGGTAAAAAACCCTAACATAACTTCTACCTTCATATCTGTGACCTTATAATGAATGGTCTATATTTACTATGAAATCACAATACACATTTACAAGGAAATTTTTCCTTCAGAGACCCGCTTGCCCTCGGACCCCCCAGCTAAGGGGATGAGCCCCCTGGACCTCGTAGGGGAGGAAATACCCCCCTACAATACCCCTGTGTGGAGGGGTGTATAGTCTTCATGGGATATAAAAATGGTTGAAAAAAAATACCTCTGAATCAGGAAGACAATCAAGTTCCAAAACCAACAATCTCCCACTTGGAGACTGAACACAAAAAATCCACTTCTATTGTATCTGATAAAGAGGAACATACCTTCACAAGAGTGTCCATAAGAATAAATAAGAATTATGATAAATATGAACATCTTGAGGCACCGCTATCTTTGATCCCTCTTGATGAATATGAGGTTTTCCAACCTTGTTTTCCTTCTGCATGTAATGTTGAAGAAGCGATGAGTCTTGATGGTGAATAATTTGAAGATCCATTTGAAGACATCCATGCCTCTACTCCTCCTACACATAAATATGAAAATATGGTCATTTTCAGTCATACTGATGGTCTTATGAAATTACCCTTCGATATGGTTGATGATCCTATAGACACTTTCATACAGACTGGCAAACGCAGATGGGATCTTGGTTGTCTCAATTTTGATAGAGACCCCATTTATTACATTGAGGGTAGGTCTCAAGCAGAGGGGGTGTCATTTTTAAAGGATTGGTATTCATGCATGCATTCTTAACATATTTGGTAGCTTGGTGATGATATAGTTACAATTTTTTTATGCCCTGTCGAGGATGACTTGTTGCATCATACTTAGGATGATATTTAGTGATCTCTTGATACATAGCCTTTTGAGGATCTAGAATTGTTCCATGAGGATTTTCATTCATTTTACTCAGATTTTGATAGAAACCAGGTCGTCGCCAACCCAAATCATTCCAAGGACCACACTACCAAATGTAAATACTTTCATGTTGATATTTTGGGTGAATATTTGCAAATAAAAAAGCGATGTTTCCTAAGGCCAAGGGAGGAGTTTTTCTCTAGATGAGAGATTGTGCCTTACCTCATTTCCCCTTGTATGGGAAACTAACATATTTCTTTGGGATTTCTTATACTATCTCATCCTTCAAGAAGTAGTGATTTTCTGAGTGAAGATGAAGATGAGACATCGTTGAGATATGGTATATGTCTTCACAAATGGATTGATCATGCTTGTGGATACACTTTCTAGCAGGATGATCGGGTTGATGGTTTCTCTTTCCAACAATATTTCCTCCCTCCCACCCATCTCTATGAGTTGCATTTCATGATGTATTATATGTATATTCATGCTCATAATTATTATGTGTTGGAATTATCTTTGTTGTTTCACATGATTAAGCACATGGGGAGATATCTTGATTAAATGATGAACAAGTGGTTGAACTAGTTGTATGACTTCACCTAACATCACCTATCATCAGATCTTCAAGGCCCCAAGGCCCCAGGTAAGTAGGTAGGTCATTTTATTTCCTACATGTTAACCTTCTTTTCTCATAGTAGCTTGGCTGCATTTCATATTTTATTTTTCTCTACTTGCATTTTGATTTCATGCTTAGTTTATAAATTTTTGAAAAAATGTCAATTTTTTTCTTTTCTAGGTTAGATTTTATTTTGGATAATATATATATATATATATGGATAAAGGGTGATAACACTTTCCTATATTATTTGATTATTTTTTATGAGTTTTGGAAGGCACACGTCTACCAGGAGATGTTGTGGTTCTCATGCACTATATAGAAAGCACCTGTACCCAAGTAGGAGCCTGATGTTATCCCCATTTTGTGGGATAACTAAGGATATTATGTCTCAAGGCCCTCAGGTTGCAGATATGGAGTGTTGAGAGACTACATGACTAGAAATATAATTTTGCACAAATGGAGACCCTTCTCACCATCGCAGAGGTGTTATATTTTCAAATAGCATCCACCAAAACAACTGGCTTGTGAGAGGCAATGGACCTTGCTCCATGAGGTACAAGTAAGTTATTATGGTGAGTGTCATTTCAATGTTTGAGGCATTTGAGTATGTTATATCTTATTCTGCTTTAGATTTCATGATATATGCTTCGACATTATGCCTTTTGCCTTGCTTCACCTTGGTGGTTGACATTGTGCCCTAGTAAGTGGTCTTCCTTGGGGATGGGTTTTCTACTAGGAAATCCCTTGAAGAGCCATCGTACCTTTCCCAACCATACTTACCACTTCCCATCACTATTTCCTCCCATTTCCTTATCTCTTGGGATTTTTAGAATGTATTGACCCAAGAAGGGGTTGTCTCTCATTCTATGGGAGGAAGGGTCTGAAGACCCAAAGGGATTGATGTTAGGTAAAATTTAAAAACCTATATATAAACCTTGCAGATCATTCATCCATGGATCCTCCCTAGAAATAAATAAATGCTTATCTGTAAGAAAAAGGGGACCCACAAGAATAATGATTAAAAATTATTAAAGGGTTAGTTGGAGGATAGGAGGTTTCATCATGAACCGACCTATCATTTTCATAGATATCTAGTGGTATAAAATTTCCATCATATGGTCACCAAGCCATGGTAATGTCTCTCAGTTGCATGGTTGAGAGAAAGGGGGTCTCATCACGAGCCATCCTTATAATTTCCACTAGGTGTTTGTGAGTGACACTGTAATTATCTGGACACCATGCCATGACAGTGGCCTTCAACTTTTCCCTAAATTTTGAAATAAACAAAATAATGGAAAAACGATGGGCTTGGAAATATTTCATTGCAAACGAAGGTGCCACACCCTCTACAAAGGCACTCATGAATGAGACACTAAAACCCCTTGTATTTCATGAACCCCATGCCCATTGAGTCTTGACCCTTAACCACTTCACATACTTTACATGGCTTAGAGAGGGATCTCTTGGAAACACTCCTTGAGCTAGCGTAACATCTACCCAATAGGACACCTCGTCAACCCTTCCATATTCAAGCTTGGCAAGTCACATAATGTCTCTGAACACTGAATTGTTTGAAAGGGTAATCCTTGATGCACATTCTTAGGTGGGTCATTTATTGATTTTATTTACTTATCATAATGCTATGACTTGAGATCCTTGGAGGGCACACTTACTTTTCTTTGCAAGACCTAGTTGGTGGAGAATTTTGGAATAACAAGCCTAGATTGGGCTTCCTTAGGGATGCAAGCCCACAGGTTGGATGTCATGGGTCCACATGTTGGATCATAGCGAAAAAGTTTTGTATACCTAGAAATTTATATGGAAGACCTAGCCCAACCCTCACATGCCAAACGATTTTCCTAGGAGAGGCAAAATGTCACATTTTTAGGCTTGACGCCATCCTTGGGGGCTAGGGTTTGGTGGTGAGACATGGACGAGTGGACGTGTTGGTGAAAGAAGGATTTGATCATGAAGAAGAGGACATGGATTGATGACAAGTGGCCTTTGGAGGCCTAACCTGGCTACTACAACTCCAACGACTTGGTCAATGAGGAAAAACGTCCCCTATAAGGGAGACATCACCTTCATTTTAGGGTTTTCTTTGTTCAAAAGTGAAATTAAAGTTAATTGTTTAATATTACTTTGTAAAAAGGGGAAATATTAGGGTTGTTGACCCCTAGTCTTGTGTTTTAACCTAATTTATGTGGAAAGACTATCTTAGTGAAATTTTGTATAAATAAGAGATCATAAGATCTAATTTGAACAAAAACTCTCCCATTGTGAGAAGTAGAGGACTGGAATTTTTACTACCTTTGGAGTTCTTCTTGTCTCTTATGTTATGGAATGGTTTCTTTGGTTATGGTGGTGATGATGATGATGCGCTATCTCTTGGAGGTCACTTCTAAATTATTGTGGTGGTTTACATTGGCATGTTAAAGGATTTTCGTGGACTGGTATGGTTCTTTAATTTGTTATTATCATTGGTAATTCAAGTTAAGGTTTCTTTGGATAAGGCTAGATAGGGAAAATAAGCACGTACACCCCTATCCTATTTTCCACCATAATTGTTAAGCTTTAAATTTATTTTCAAAGGTTTTGGTTAAGGAAGTATAAGGATATACACCCCTTAATTTCAAACCCTACCTAGGTTACTTTCCTCGGGGAATAATATTTATAACCCCAAGGATATAGTAGCCCTATCTCTTTCTTTAAGATCCCATTAACCTATAACTAAAGGAACTAATATTACATTGGAGATATAAATTGTTGCATTGGTAAATGTGAAATTTCAAGCTTTTGGTTTTCTCTCACTTGAGGTTTGTTCCCCTAGCCTTGAGATACCTTGCCTCATTGAGGCGTCCCTTTTCAACATAAATTTCTTTTTGTTGTAGTAAAACTAACCTAAAACCATTAGGGTTGCTCTAACCCTAGCCTACTAACCCTGAATAGCTTATGAACTAACCCTAGACTAGGCCTAAAAATATGCCCTAACCTTTTACTAACCTATGAGCACTTATTGAGCTAACTAAGAGTTGATTTGATTGGATAGGTTTTATGAAATAATTCTTGGTTTTATACATTCATAAGGCTTGTAATTTCACTACATAAAACCTAACCTAAATTCACTCATAACTTACCTTTCTACCATCAAAAGTTGCTAAGAATTTGCCAATTTATTCTACTTGGTTAAATACATTTTTGGGGAGGATTCTTTTTGGATTTTGGTGGCTAGATTCACTACCTTAACAAAAAAAAATCTACAACCATAAGGCTGAAAAATAATTCTTCATACATCTTTTATGACAACCATAACTCATTGCTAAAGTCTCATGCTATAGATCGTGAAATTCTCTAGTGTTTATCTACTTTCTTTCAAGCATATTTCATTGGACTTTTAGCAACTTGTTAGAAAATATATTATTTGTTTCTTCTCTGATATATACTATTATTTGTTGCTGCAAATCAGAGACAAAAAGCCTATCTTGTTGATCCAACTAACATATTATACTGCAAAATGGTTTTCGTTATGTCTCGCGAAGGTATAAATTTATCGGCAATTCATCCAAGCCTTTGGAAACCTCAAGAAAACCTAAGACTCATTATCAACCTTCCATTTCGATATAGAATATTGAACTTTAGGGTATTTACTCTTTCCATTTCCGTTTTCCCCCTCCATTTCCCCTAGGGTCATCGGGATCGCCTCCCTAGAGTGACCTAGTCACCCTTGAAGCGTGGGACTTCTATCGAGGTTACATTGGGCAGAGTGTCCTTACGTTGTTGCCACTTGGTAGTTGGGTCAGGATTTATCCAACATAAAACTTGTGCGATAACAAGACTTACAAGAATATTTTGAGGATATTCAAGGGTTTTTTTTGTGATATTGCAATTGAGAGTCTAAGGGAATGTTATAACCAAGTTAAAGGGTTGTGATAAGAAGTTGTCAGGAACCTTTGAAGGTTTTTGTAGGTGGAAACAACATATTTGTGGGTTGTTAAAGGGATGTTGTAACAACAATAATATTAGTCTTTCTAGATAGTGCATTGGCATGGAAACCAAGGCAGGTTTTGTTAATGTTTAATCCATTATTATAGTTCCTTGCATTTCAATAGATAACAATAGCATAACACAAGATCATTGAGAAATACACAATCACAAGAGACAAAACATTTATCCTGGGAAACCCTCTAAGGGAAGAAAACCCAGCAAAACTTCCTTATTATAGATAGCCAATACAATGCCAAGAGATAACTCAAGCTAATACAGAAGATCCTCTCCCAAAGATGCAACACTCTCTCTCCTTCTTCAACTACAGTTCTGAAACATGTCTTTCAATGAGCAAGTGATATGTGTGTCTAAGTGAGGCACTAGCCTCTTTATTTATACAAGACTGGCACGTGTGAATTGTCTCTTCAATGGAAAGGCTGACTTCTCCAACTACGTGGTTATAACCACCTTTATTATATTTTGGGGCCTCTTTAATATCTTCTGGGGCTGACTTCTTATTTTTCCTATTACAATTATCTTTTGACCAATCCGCAAAAGGGGATTTGGTCCTTTATAATAACTGACATGATCAATCCGCAATGGGGATTGATCCAATGAATAATATATCAAATAATAATAATCATACACTTTGCATTTACATTATTTTAACACTCCCCCTTAACAAGGAGGGTATTCTTCATCAGCATCATGTGAGAGAGAGGCCTTTATCATCAACAACATCAAGTGGGTGAGAGTACAGCATCATCAATATCATCTTGGAACACTAACTGGCGTATCTATAAATCATCGGAAGTTTTCTTCATTAGCAACATCGTCATTCTCAAAGGAATGCAATCATCATCTACATCAATATGTATTAGTATAAAACTAATACATCATCATCATCACAACACGAGGCTAGCTCATCATAATACAGGACTAGCTTTACATCACAACTGTCAAGATGGAAGCTCATTACTCGTCTTGTTTTACGTCACAGCAATCAAGCTGGAAGTAAGGTACTCGTCTTGCTTTACATCACAACAATCAAGTGGGAAGCAAGATACTCGTCCTGCTTTACATCACAACAAACAAGCTGGAAGCAGGATACTAGACTAGCTTTACATCACATCTCTCAAGCTGGAAGCACAGTGCTAGTCTCATCTCATCGTCTTGCTTTACGTCACAACCATCAGGTTGGAAGCAAGATACTAGACTAGATTTACGTCACAGCTGTCAAGATGGAAGCATAGTACTATACTCATCTCAATGTCTTTCTTTACATCACAACACTTAAGTTGCAAGCAAGATGCTTGTCATGATTTACGTCACAACCATCAGGTCGGAAGTAGGATACTAGACTGGCTTTATGTCACAGCTATCCAGTGGGAAGCTCAGTGCTAGTCTCATCACATCATCTTTCTTTACGTCACAACCATCAAGTCGGAAGCAAGGTACTCATCCTGCTTTATGTCACAACCATCAGGTCGGAAGCAGGATACTAGACTGGCTTTACGTCACAGCTACCCGGATGGAAGCACAGTACTAGTCACATCACATCATCTTGGTTTACATCACAACCATCAGGTCGGAAGAAAGAGATGTATAATCACAACAACTACTCCCCCTTTTGAGGAAGGTCCTTTCAGACTATACCAAGCTTATCTCGAAATTGCTTAAACTTTACACGAGATAGATGTGTGGTCAACACATCAGCAACCTGTTCATCCGTGCTAATGTACTGGAGCTTTAAGGATCCTCTCTGCACCATGTCACGGATGTAATGATATCATATCTCTATGTGCTTCGACCTATCGTGGAATACTGGATTCTCTGTCATATTTATGGAACTCTAGTTGTCACATAGGATTGTGGTTGCTTCCATCTCTAGGTCAAATAGACTGGTCAGCAACTTTTGAAGCCATATAGCTTTGCAGCTGGCAAAACATGAAACAATGTATTCTACTTCCGCTGTGCTGAGAGCAATGTTGGATTCCTTCCTACTCTTCCACGAGATCATGGATGATCCCAAACTAAAATAGCATCCTGAAGTGATTTTCCTGTCAGAAAAACTTCCTACCCAATCTACATCAGTATATCCACTCAATGTGAAATCATGATCTCCATAATAGTTGAGACCGCAATCTATTGCACCCTTAAGGTACCTCATCACATGTTTTGTAGCCACTAGGTGAACATGTCTAGGTTCTACTAGAAACTGACTCAAGGTGTTCACGACAAAACAAATGTCTGGTCCGGTGTTCGTCAGGTACATCAATGATCCAATAATTTGTCTGTATAGTGTGGCATCAATCAATTTTGATGAAGTATAGACCAACAACTTTAGCTTCGCTTCCATGGGTGTATTCATGGACTTGCACATAAACATGTCGAATCTCTTCAGGATTTTGACTGTATACTTCCCTTGGTTAAGGAAGATCCTCTCAGGACTATGCCATACCTCAAGACCTAAGAAATAATGCATTAGGCCAAGGTCTTTCATTTCAAATTCTGAGGAAAGTCTCTTCTTACATTCAGTGATGAGCTTTTCTTCTCCAGTTAATAATAAGTCATCCACATATAACAGTAATATTACTGGCTCATCGTTCATGACTTTGAAGTAGAGATTAGAGTCTGTTTTACTCCTGGTAAAGCCTAAGCTCGTCAAGAAACTGTCTATATCGCCATACCAAGCTCTAGGATCTTGCTTCAATCCATATAAGGATTTCTTCAATCTGTAGACATGAGACTTCATGTCTTCAACTTCAAATCCTTGATGTTTCTCTATATAAACTTCCTCTTCAATGACAACATTTAGGAAATATCTCTTTACGTCCATCTGGTGCAGCTTCCACTTCATCTTAGCTGCAAGAGCTATGATGGTTCTGATCGAAGTGTATCTGGCTATAGGAGAAAATGTCTCTTCATAGCTAATTCCTTCTTTTTGAGAAAATCCATGAGAAACAAATATTTCTTTATACTTCTCAATACTTCCATCAGTAGCGTGTTTTATTTTGAAGAGACATTTGGAGGATACCACATCTTTACTCTTCGGTCTGGGAACTATTTCCCATACTTTGTTCTTTAATATGGATTGGTATTTCTCTATCATAGAATCTTCCCATTCTTTCCTCTGAATGGCTTATTCAAAGAAGGTAAGCTTTTCCTCTAGAAGATCACACATCAAAGTCGTATAACTGGAGAATGGCTTTGGTCTTTTCACCTGTCTCGTAGTTCCTTCATGAACACCATACTTCTCTCCATATTGAATAAGCTCTCTATCCCAAGCTGGCTTCCTTTTATGGAGGATCATCATCTGAGGAGGTTCTTGAACTTCTGATATATCATGGTCTTATAGAATTTCCTCATCAGGGGAAGTTACGACTTCCCTCACTGGTTCTGCGGCTCTGGGAACCTCCCTCACTGCAGTTTTGGGGATTACGGGTTCCTCTTCATATACTTCTTCAAGCTAGCATCTTCTTGATTTCTTGAGCATTGCATATTCATCAAAGGTCACATCCCTGCTGATCTCAATCTGACGGTGACCTGGTATATAGATTCTTAAGGCCTTGGAGACCTCACAGTATCCCACAAATATTCCCTTCTTTCCTGAGGGTTCCAACTTTTTTCTCTTCTCTTTCGGTATATGAATGAATACTGGGCAGCCAAATATTTTGAGATGGCTTACCTCTGGCTTCTTTTCGGTGAACATCTCTTCCAGGGTCTTGAGTCCAAGTGCACTATGGGACAATCGGTTCTGCACATATACAACTTCCATTGCTGCTTCTTCCCATAAGCACATAGGAATATCTTAATCATGGATCATAGTCTTTAGAGCTTCCATTATCATTTTGTTCTTTCGTTCAACTACATTGTTTTGTTGGGGATTATAGGGAGTAGTGAGTTCCCTCTTGATCCCAACATTTTTGCAGAATTTCACAAACTCTTTTGAGGTATATTCTCCTCCATTATCTGACCTGAGTATCTTGATCTTTATTTCATAAAAATTCTCTATCAAGGCTTTGAATTCCTTGAGTTTGTTGAACACTTCATCTTTAGATTTCAAGATATACAACTAGGTCTTACGAGAATAATCATTAGTAAATGATACATAATATACATACCCACTAATGATGGAATTGGGCCACACACATCTGAATGGATGAGTTCTAGGACTCCTTCTGCTTTGTTGTCTCTCTTCGGAAAAGGGTTCTTCATGTTCTTCCCTTGTGCACATCCATTGCATACGCCCTCATGGTCAACCTTGAGTTCTGGTAAACCTATGACCACTTTTCATATGTATGGTAGCGCCTTGTATTTAATGTGAGCTAATATTCTATGCCAAAGTTGACATGGATTCTCAATGGCGTGGGTCATGGAAGCTTCTGAGTGACCCTTTAGCTTATACAAGCCACCTTCTTCTTTTACAATGATGATTGCATCATTTATGGTCTCTCCTTTAGCACGTTGCCTTCTGCAACCTTCACTATAGCTTCCTCAGGGATATTACCTGTGACCTAGAGAAAGGTCAACAAAACATCAAGAAAGAATAATATCCTTCTGATAATATAAAGCAATAGTATGAACAATCATCACAGTATCTCCTTTAGAGCTATCACTTATAATTTATCTGAAGCAAATATTAAAGGTAAGGAATACAATACGAAATGAGGTCAACACTCTCATAGTGTTGTTATCAAACATTCCTCCATGGAAACTTGGAACTAACACACGAGGTTTCTCCTAGAGGAGGTATTAGTTGTATCAGGAAAAGCATTTTCTTCGATATGCTCACATGCTATCAAGTATAATACTTTACAAAGACTACTATCTCAACTATAGTCATCAACTTGTCATGTGTACCTTTGAATCTTATCAACTTGATTAATCAAACCTGGAGCCTTGTCCTCAAGAATGAGTGCTTTCTTTTCTTCTGAGTCTCATTCACTCAAGATGATGAGTGCTTTCTTCAACCTGTCTTCTATACTAAGACAATACATTATCTTGATAGGAGGTTGGGTTAGAGGATAAGCTCTATGGTCTCAACTTTTAATCCATCCAATACCTTGACTTAGAAAAGGTTAGAATGATGGTCAAGTCTACAACATGCAACATTGATAAAGATAATGTTATAACAAATAGGTGTATATCAAAATAATCACACCTGGGTTGCATCATTCCTCTGAATGTGTTGGATCTTGAGATCCTTCTGGATCTATGGCAAGAGATCCCTTCTCTTATAAATACTCTTTAAAGTTTAACCATTTAAACATATGTGAGTACATACCTTTGATACCATTTGCAGGTGATGGCACCATCTGGTAGCAACGGTAATCATTACCAATTCTTTTAAAAACTTCAAGGGTGAATGCAACTGGTAGTATGACTGCAACTGCAACTAACTCTGAGACTGCAACTGCAACTGCAACTTAGGGTTTTATGAGGAAACCCTAATTTTTCAAACTTAAAATTTTGAAATTCTGATCCAGGGGATAGATGTGCTAAGCTGAGGCGAGTAAGCTGGTGCAGTCAAATTTCCAAAAATCCAACTTTTACCCCCTCAAACTTGATCTGTGGATTTTTGGACTCGTGCTTTTGGTTTTCAGGTACTTCTGGTACTCTGGTTTTCTGGTTTTCTGGTACTTTGTGAAACTAGGGTTTCACTTTCCAGGAGATCTAGCCACTGAAAAGGTGCGTTGAAGGTGCCAAAATGATCCTTGGGAGAGGGCGCACTTTTCTATATAGTTTTAGGGTTGAAACGCCTCACCAAAAAAAAGCCCTAATTTTCATGTACGGTAATAGTGACGTTTTTCACTTTTCTCTTGTGAAAGATCCTCTCTTCAGCTTGGCTCTGATACCATGTTAATGTTTAAGCCATTATTATAGTTCTTTTCATTTCAATAGATAACAATAGCATAACAGAAGATAACTGAGAAATACACAATCACAAGAGACACAACATTTATCCTGGGAAACCCTCTAGGGGAAGAAAACCCAACAAAATTCCTTAGCCAATACAATGCCAAGAGATAACTCAAGATAATACAAAAGATCCTCTCCCAAATATGTGCCACTCTCTCTCCTTCTTCAACTACAGTTCTAAAACTTATCTTTCAATGAGCAAGTGAGATGCGTGTCTAAGTGAAGCACTAGCCTCTTTATTTATACAAGACTGGCACGTGTGAAGTGTCTCTTCACTAGCAGGGTTGACTTCTCGAACTAGGTGGTTATAACCACCTTTATTATATTTCGGGGCCTCTTTAATATCTTTTGGGACCGACTTCTTATTCTGCCTATTACAATTATCTTTTGACTAATCCACAAAAGGGGATTTGGTCCTTTATAATAACTAACATGATCAATCCACAATGGGGATTGATCCAATGAATAATATATCAAATAATAATAAGAATACACTTTGCAGTTACATTATTTTAACAGGTTTCATTCTTTACAATTGACATTTTTCTTTTATTGTAAAAGGATCATTGTCCCTGATATGAGAGCCCTTCATTCTGGATGTAAGAACATGATACTTTGGCATTAAATACTTGTGTACCTATGTATGATATAATTTCCAATTTTATGTTAAGTTGTGATAAAGTAGTTAGGCATCTTAGTGTGTTTATGTTTACAGTTCAAATTGGGTAAATTTGTGTATAACTATGGAAACACTAGACCATACCCGAGTGCAGTAAAATCTAACATGATGTGCCTGCTAACTATGGTATGTTGTTGTCAATAATATGGGAAGGGAAGCTAAGTGGAACCATGAAAATGGACATGACTATGCCAGAGTGATAGTCTTTGGAGGTGAAAATAGGAGGTTGTACAAGAAAACCAAATTTTCTTATGTGGTTAGTGATCAAAACAATCCCAAAAACCATCCAATATATGTTGTTTATGAAGACATGGGTTGTTGTATTTTATCAGTAAATGAAGTGTATGGCGAATCTCCTACATGGTCATATATTTCCTTAAAGGTTGTTGTAGAGGTTAATGGTGTATGGAATATGTATTTTGATGGAACATATTCAAAAGAAGTAGTGAAAGCTAGAGTAGTACTAATTTCTCCCACTAAGCAAGATATTCCTTTGTCTTACAAGCTTGCATTTGAGGCTACTAATAATGTGGTTGAATATGAAGCTTTAATTTTAGGGTTGGAGGTTGCAAGAAGGATGCGGATTAAAAAGTTGGAAGTGTAATATCCCCAAGGCCGAGCCCTATTGTAAATCATGTCTATGAAGTATAAAGCTTGTTTATGAACTGTAATTATGTTTTATAGGATGGTGAGCCAAGTTTATATAAGCTGGTGGGCTTATGTGATTATTAGGCCAGAGAGCCTAAGTGTTGAAGGCCAAAAGCCTGATTTTTGTACATGTAATGGTGCACATTATTAATGTAAAAACATCTCTGTGTGTGGACTGACCATGATAAATGAGTGATGGGGGACTAAGATTCCACAAAGACTAGGTAGGGAGAGGGGGCTGAGAGGTTTGAAGAGGGGCTAACTGAGGGGGCTTAAACCCTTGAGAATAATATTAAATTATTATCCTAAAGTGATGTGTGAAACGTGTTTCCCTGATCCCAAATCCATGGAAGGGGAAACATGTGCCTAAAAGAACACACCAGCTGATGAAGCGCATGCAGCCTCATGGGCGATGTGTGTCAGCCTAGACGCATGCAGTTAAAACCTAAGAATAGATCCGTGTTGGGGGTTTGTCTGACATTCTTCCATCCATCACCTGAGTCGGGAGTCCGTTCTCGATCCTCCGTCAGAACTAGCAGGTGTCCAAGAGAGACCTTTGTCTGGTGTCCATACTTAGATCCATCACCTGAACTGTCTAAGCCTCTGCATGGAATCTTTGTCTACCCTTACACATTTTTGAAACTAGAACCAAGAAGCCATCCTGTGTTTCCAGTTGAGAAAACCAAAGTGTCCCGTAATTGTTGAGCCTTGTTATGTTGTTGTGCCTATCTGTCATCATCTTTGGGTGTTCGTGTCTATGTTCCAGTTGATTATTATGGTCGTGCAGTGCTTGACTGCATGTGGCTTGTTGGACAACGTATAAAACACTCTCTCTAGGTGAGGGAGGTGATTGTTGTTGAAGAGGCAAGTTACCCAGTTTGTGAGCAACTCTCTCCAGGTGAGGGAGTGCGCGGAGGAAGTGAGAACTCCTGGAAGGAACCTTGTAGGTGCCACAGAGCTCGCAGATTTCCAGTCCAGTCTGTTGTTGAAGCCCAAGGAAAGGGAGGTTAGCAGCCAAAGGACTGTCTAGGTGACAGTGAAGGTGTATACTCCTGGGGTGGTATAGGCATGTGGGGAAGGAGAGTCTATGGGCAGTGGGAATAAGTGGTTCCTAGGAGAGAATCCTCCTTCTTTTACGTGTATTCTTCCTGTAAACCTTGCCTAGCCTAGGAATCCCTACCCGGTGGAGCTAAGTCCCAGCTTGGGGGTGACCTACTACTGAGAGTGATGAGTAGTGGAGTCGAAGGCTGGGAGGTTTGTGGGAGGTCTATACACAGTTGGTGAATTACATCCAGTCTAAAAGATAGTATATACATGCGTATAATTTCAATTAAATATGCATGTCTGTGATTCTAGCAATGTTTACATGTAATTCCACTGTATTTGTGAATTATTGTTAATGTCATGGATTATGTATGCTAACGGTATTAATGTGCTTATGCTGTGTTTAACTGTTATTAAGAAATTGTATTTCATAAGAATGCATAATATGTTATAGTAGTGTTTTTCCACGTAGTAATGTTGGCTCGACCATGGCATTGATGGTCGGGAACATTACAGTATGGTATCAGAGCATAGTTTCAACGCTGAGCCAGGATGGGTTGGATAAGTGGTCTTTGGACCGAGGTTTTGAGAAGAAATTGTGTCTTGAGGACTAATTTCAGACCTCAGAATGTTTTTGAGTGTCAACGGGCTACTTGACCGTGTTACAAAGCTCACGAGGTGTAGCGGTATTATAAAAATGTAGCCAGTGTGGTATATGGCCACAGGGAGAGAGAGAACTCCACACCAGAAGTGTTGGAGCCCACACCAGAAGTGTTGGAGCCATAGAATCTGTTCGAGAGGAAAGGAGAACCCTCACGATCGTTAAATTTGGAGAACGTGCACAAGTTCTAAAACCCTTTGGAGTTGCACAGGACTGTGGAAATCGCGATACATGAAATCTTGAATTCGTCAGGACCGTCCATCGGAAAGGATGCATGGAGACCGATCATCCTTTCACTGACTCATGACTTGAAATGGTCTAAGGGTGAGTTCGTGAGAATTCACGAAATGCAAATTCACGACTGGATCACAACCGTTAATTTAAGAGAGATTTGGACTGTTAATTTTCTAGAAAGAAATCGACATTTCGGGAATAGGGAGGATGAAGGTGGAAAATCTTTCGACCTCGTCACACACGAAATCCCGATACGTGAAATGTCGATGAGATCTAAGTCGTCAGATCGTGGGGAATCAGGACCATTGGATCATGTAGATGATAGACTGTAATTTCAAAATTTCAGGAAATAGAAGTTCGAGATGTGTAGATGCATGAAATCCTGATGCCCAAAACTCCGAAACGAAAAGTGAAGGTAGTGTGGCCCTATGACATCGTTGGGAGTGATGTGGACCTTCTTAAGGACACCATGTGTCACTACCTTGGTGGGAAACAAATGGGCTGTGGGCCCAAGGCGAGAGAGGTTGGAAGTTCGGGAGTCAGGAGTTGGAGAGGGAAGCGAGTATGAGAGCCTCGAGGACCGAAACCCCGAAACCCGAAGTCCCAAAATATTCAAAGATGGAAGAACCATAGTGTATTTTAACCATTGGATGTTGGGTAAACGTGGACCGTCGATCCACTCGATTTACGCGAATTTGGTAAATCGAAACTCCGGGAGATAGATGTGTGTGCCTTAAACTCTTCAAAGGTCAAAAGCCCAAGTAGCACCGTGTAGTCTAGCACTTGTTCATGACCTTTGGTTACGAGGGTAAGGGCTAAGAAAGAGGGAGCTATCAGCTGAAAATTACAAAGCCAAGCAGAACTCAGAAAATTTGTGAAGTCGAAGCGTTTTCTTAAATAGGAATGGTTTTGAATGTGTGGAAACTGTTAAGAATGATGACCTGACAAATCCCTGTTGTCTGCACATATGTTTGTAGAAGCTTAGAAAGTGCCAGAACCAAATAGGGTTTTCGTTGAGAGCAGAGAATGGAAGAGGTGTGAATTGCCTTCAATTCAGAGAACAAAAGAGGAGGAAGGAATGTCAACTTGGGAGTCGAAGGATCAAACTCTAATGGGCATGGAAAAGAGACGGATAAGGAAGGACATATGATGAAAATCATTGAAAGATTGCAGAAAGATGCCCAGGCTCATCGAGATGATAGTCAAACTTTCATGAAAGTCAGGGATAAGAAGGGTGAATTCAACTTACGGATGTTGAAGATTCTGGAAAGAATAGAAAAGAAATTAGAAAAGGAGAGTGACTCAAGAAAGACAGAGAGTCGCAAGATCCCTTAGAGGAAAATAAGATCAAGGAGTGTCAACAGACATCGTCGTCTCTCCCCAAAGCATTCCAGTAGGGAAACACATAGTAGTTCAATCCCATCTCCTACCAAAAAGCGCAGGAGATCTAGGATGGATGAATTGAAAGGGGAAATGAACAAGATCAAGCCTCCAATATTCGATGGAGAACATAAGAAGGAGGAAGATGTCGAAACTTGGTTGCTGGGTATGAGGAAATACTTTCAACTACAGAATTATTCCTCTCATGCAGAGGGAAGGATTTCCATGTATCAAATGAAGGGAAAGGCATCCACGTGGTGGGATCAACTTGTGTAGGTGAAACACATCAGGGAAAGGGACATCACATGGAAATAATTCAAGAGGTATTTCGAGATGAAATACTTAACTAAAATATATTATGACAGAAAGATGAAAGAGTTATTTGAACTCAAGCTGGACAAAAAGACCATTGATGAGTATGAACGAAAGTTTTTTGAATTACTGAAGTATGTTCTATTCATCAAAGATGAGTCTGTCAAGATTAAGAGGTCCCTAAGTGGATTACTGCCTCCTATTGGGGACAAGATTTAGTATGATGACCCAAATACTATGGAAGAAACGATAAGAAGAGAGAAGTGCTTATTTGAACAATAAAGAGAAAATCCTACCTTTCGAAAGGCTTGGGATGACCAAAAAAAGTTCAAGAAAGAACAGAGTCAGAAGGGAAATAAATCACCCTTTTTTAGAAACAGTCCTCAAGGACAGTCGTCTCTTAGAGAGCTCAGGAAGGTTGAAGTGGGTTGGAAAATGTCAAGGCCGCTACCTATGGAATGTTGGGGTTGTAAAGAAAACCATAGGTACAGATATTGTCCCCACAGAAATGATAAAGTAAGAGTTCTCCACAATGTTCAGCAAGATGAAAAAGTGGAGGACATGGGAAGTATAATTCCAAGGATCTACGTAGCCCTGGACAACAAGAAAGTTGAGTATCAGTTGCACATGATTGAAGTAGAAGGTATGATAAAAAACCAACCATTTACTATTTTAGTTGATTCAGGGGTTAGCCATAGTTATATACACCCTAGAGTGGTAGAAAGTTTGCATTTGATAAGAAGCAAACATGAAAAGTCTTGGTTAGTGCAGCTAGCTACAAGAACCAAGAGGAAAGTCACGAAGTTAGTCAAGTCCTATCCTGTAGACATTAATGGACTGGGCATGAAGGTCGATTTGAACATTCTACCGTTAGGCTCTTATGACTGTCTAATTGGGATGGACTGGTTGGACCAACACCATGCCATCTTTGACTGTCGGAACAAGGCATTCACTTTATTAGATGAAGAAGGGAATCAGATAGCCGTCCAAGGAATTCCTAGAGTTGTTACTATTAGAGAAATCTCAGAAATGCAGCTGAAGAAGTGCTACAGAAAAGGCTGTCAATTATTTGCAGCCCATGTGGTGGAAATGCCTAAGGATAAGGTGTCAAGTATTGAGGATCATGAGGTACTTAAAGAGTTCGAATATGTATTCTAGGAAGTACCTGGACTACCTATGAAAAGGGATATCAATTTCTCTGTAAACTTGATGCCTAGAGCAGCGCCAGTGTCAAAGGCTTCGTACAGGATGAGTGCGCCAGAACTGAAAGAGTTGCAGCTGCAGCTTGAAGAAATTCTGAAGAAGGGGTATATACACCCAAGTGTGTCGCCTTGGGGTGCCCCAGTCCTGTTCATAAAGAAGAAGGAAGGAACACTGAGATTGTGCATCGATTTCAAGCAATTGAACAAAGTAATGGTGAAGAACAACTATCCTCTGTCGAGGATTAATGATCTCTTCGATCAATTGAGGGATGCAAAGATCTTTTCCAAAATAAATCTAAGATCGGGATATCACCAAGTAAGAATAAAAGATGAATACATAAACAAGACCACCTTTAGGACAAGGTATGGTCATTACGAGTTCACAGTGGTGTCGTTTGGATTATCAAATGCACCCACTATTTTTATGAGCTTGATGAATGGAGTATTCAGGGAATATCTAGACAAGTTTGTCATCGTCTTCCTGGATGACATTCTGGTGTATTCCAGGACCGAAGAAGAACACAAACAACATCTGAGGATGGTTTTGCAGGTGCTAAGAGAGCACCAACTGTATGCCAAGCTGAGCAAGTGCTCATTTTATCAGGAACGAATCCATTACTTGGGACATATTATCTCGAAGGATGAGATAGCGGTAGACCCTGAGAAGATTGAAGCCATTAAAGAATGGTCAGCGCCAAGGAACGTAACGAAAGTTAGATCCTTAATGGGATTGGTTGGTTATTACAAAGGTTCATCACAGGGTTTTCCAAGATAGCTCACCCTATCACTTCCTTACAAAGAAAGGGGAAATAGTTTCACTGGATAGAGGGATGTGAGGAAAGTTTCCAGTGATTGAAGCAGTTGTTAAGCAGTGCTCCAATCCTGAGGATTGCAGATCCAAATGCAGATTTCATAGTATGCATTGATGCATGCAAAGAAGGACTAGGAGGGTTCCTCAGTCAGAATGGATTCGTAATCTATTATGAGTCCAAGAAATTAAAAGAGCACGAGAAGAACTATGCAACCCATGACTTGGAGTTGGCAGCCATAGTTCATGCTCTAAAGAAATGGAGGCATTACCTCATGGAAAGGAGGTTTGAACTCAGAACAGACCATAATGATCTGAAATATTTGTTTGATCGACCAACCTTAAACGCTAGACAAAGTAGGTGGATGGAATTTCTGTGTGAGTACGACTTTGAGATCAAGCATATCAAAGGAAAGTAGAATAAAGTGGTTGATGCACTCAGTAGGAGGGTGCATGAATTACATGCTACATCCATTAGCATGTATCAGACTGATATTAAAAGAAGAATTTTGGAGGTTGAAAATGTAGATTTGCAGTACAGAGAATTGGTAGCCAAGCTACAGCAGGGTATGATGCCACAGAAGATGAAAATTTATAAATTGGAAATAGATGGAATACTGTTGTACAAGAACATAATTTTTGTACCCAATGTCCAGTGCTTGAAACAGATGATTTTGCAGGAGATGCATAATGTGCCTTATCCAGGGCACCCTGGATATTAGAAAACAATAGCAGTGGTGAAGAGCCATTACTTTTGGTCGGGCATGAAGAGAGAGATCGTTGAATACATCGCCAGATGTATGGAGTGTTAGAAAGTTAAAGCCGAGCATAGGCACCCAGCAGGGTTGTTGCAACCTTTACCCATTCTTGAGTGGAAGTGGGAAGTAGTAACGATGGATTTTATTACCGGATTGCCCAGAACCACCAAGCTGCATGATTTGATCATGGTGGTGGTGGACAAGCTTACAAAAGCTGCCCATTTTATTCCACTGAAAACTACTCACAAGGCAACAGATGTTGCTGATATTTTCATAAAGGAAGTGGCACGATTGCACGGAATTCCTAAAACGATTGTGTCGGATAGAGACCTGAAATTGACCTCGAATTTCTGGAAAGGATTGTTCAAAGGATTCAGAACAAATCTAAAATTTAGTACAACTTATCGTCCTAATTCTGATGGACAGACAGAGAGGGTGAACAGAGTAATAGAAGACATACTGAGAATGTATGTGATGGACAAACCATCAAGATGGGAAGACTACCTGCACTTGGTATAATTCGCCTACAACAATGGGTATCATGCATCATTGAAGATGAGCCCATTTGAAGCACTTTATGGAAGAAAGTGAAATACTCCAGTGAGCTGGGATAATCCAGCTGATAGAACAGTAGTTGGGCCAGAGTTGCTCAAGGAGATGGAGGACCAGATGATAAAAATTAAGCAGAATTTGAAAGCTACCCAGGACAGGCAGAAAAGTTATGCTGATAAGAACAAAACCCACAGAGAGTTCAAAGTGGGTGATCATGTTTTCCTGAAAGTGAAAGCTAACAAGAGTCCCCTGAAGCTAGGAAGTTGTGCCAAGTTGGCAGTCAGATTTTGTGGGCCATTTGAAATCCTGGAAAGGATTGGGCCAATTGCATATACGCTTGCATTACCTGCATCCATGACTATACATGATGTGTTTAATGTTTCATTTCTTAAAAAGTATATGCCTGAAGCTAATCATGTAATTGATTGGAATGTGATCCAGGTGGAGAAAGAAGGTGTCCTGCAAGTGCATCCTGTGCGCATATTGGACAGGAAAAAAAGACAGCTCTGGAATCGATCCATAGGGCTTATAAAGGTATAGAGGACCTGGTATGTTCCTGAGGACGTGACATGGGAGCATGAAGATGTTATGCGGGCAGAGTACCCGCATATTTTTGAAAATTTTGAAAAGCTTGCAGATGTAGTGTAAAGTTGCACTAATGACAGTGCAAAAATAAGGGGAGGGGATTGTAATGTCCCCAAGGCTAAGCCCTGTTGTAAATCATGTCTATGAAGTATAAAGCTTGTTTATGAACTGTAATTATGTTTTATAGGTTGGTGAGCCAAGTTTATATAATTTGGTGGGCTTATGTGATTATTAGGCCAGAGAGCCTAGGTGTTGAAGGCCAAGAGCCTGATTTTTGTACATGTAATGGTGCAAATTATTAATGTAAAAACATCTCTGCGTGTGGACCGACCACGATGAATGAGTGATGGGGGACTAAGCTTCCACAAAGACTAGGTAGGGAGAGGTGGCTGAGAGGTTGGAAGAGGGGCTAAGCTGAGGGTTAAACCCTTGAGAACAATATTAAATTATTATTCTAAAGTGATGTGTGAAACGTGTTTCCCTGATCCCAAATCCATGGAAGGGGAAATGCATTCCTAAAAGCGCACACCAGCTGATGAAGCGCATGCAGCCTCATGGGCGACGTGTGTCGGCCTAGACGCATGCAGTTAAAACCTAAGAAGAGATCTGTGTTGGCGGTTGGTCCAACATTCCTTCATCCATCACCTGATTCGGGAGTTCGTTCTCGATCCTCCATCGGAACTGACGGGTGTCCAAGAGAGACCTTTGTCTAGTGTTCATACTTAGATCCATCACCTGAATCGTCTAAGCCTATACGTGGAATCTTTGTGTACCCTTATGCATTTTTGAAACCAGAACCAAGAAGCCATCCTATGTTGTCGGTTGAGAAAACCAAAGTGTCCCGTAATTGTTGAGCATTGTTATGTTGTTGCGCCTGTCTGTCGTCATCTTTGGGTGTTTGTATCTATGTTCCAGTTGATTGTTGTGGCCGTGCAGTGCTTGACTACGTGTGGCTTGTTGGCCAGCATATACAACACTCTCCCCAGGTGAGGGAGGTGATTTTTGTTGAAGAGGCAGGTTACCCAGTCTGTGAGCGACTCTCTCTAGGTGAGAGAGTGCGCAGAGGAAGTGAGAACTCTTAGAAGGAACTCTATAGTTGCCACAGAGCTCGAAGATTTCTGGTCTGGTCTTTTGCTGAAGCCCAAGGCAAGGGAGGTTAGCAGCCAAAGGATTGTCTAGGTGACAATGAAGGTGTATACTCCTAGGGTGGGACATGCATGTGGGGAAGGAGAGTCTATGGGCAGTGGGCATAAGTGGTTCCTGCGACAGAATCCTCCTTCTTTTACGTGTATTCTTCCTGTAAACCTTGCCTAGCCTAGGAATCCCTACCCAGTGGAGCTTAGTCCCAGCTCGGGGGTGACCTACTGCTGAGAGTGATGAGCAGCGCAGTCTAAGGCCGGGAGGTTCGTGGGAGGTCTACACGTAGTTGGTGAATTACATCCAGTCTAAAATATAAATATATACATGCGTACAAATTCAATTAAATATGCATGTCTGTGATTCTAGCAATGTTTACATGTAATTGCGCTTATTTGTGAATTATTGTTAATGTCATGGATTATGTATGCTAACAGTATTAATGTGCTCATGTTGTGTTTAACTGTTACTAAGCAATTGTATTTCATAAGAATGCATAATATGTTATAGTAGTGTTTTTCTGTGTAGTAATGTTGGCCCAACCACGGCGTTGATGGTCGGGGACGTTACAGGAGGTGTTTGGTGGTTGAGAATTAATAGTGAAACAAGTCAAAGGCCTCTATCAAACAAGACACCCATGGATGAGGTCATACATAAATCAGGTTTGGGACCCGATAAATCATTTTTATGAATATTTCAACATCATTGTTGTCCTTAGAGACTTCAACCAGCAAGTAGATTCCCTAGACTTAGTTGCTAGTAATTTTAAACCACCAAACATCCCTCAAGTGAAGTATAAAATTGAGATGAGATTGAGACCATCTATTCTAGATAACATCAAGTACTTGTAGCTATTTGAAGATGATCAACAAATTCAGAGATTTATGGAAGTGGTATATGAGTTTTCTAATACCTACATGGACTTAGATGAATATTTAGAGATTGATGATGTGGTTGAAGGAAAAGTTGAAGCAACCCCTAATTTTAGCAATTATATGGTTGATCATAAAGTCTTGCAGTTTAAGAATAATTTTATTCCAAAAGGGTTGGTACCTTTGGAACAACTTTTTAACAAAAATGATATACATGTTAAACATGCTTTTCTCCCAAAAGATGAAAATATTCAAGATTGTAATATAGGGATAGGTCATGAACCAAAGTATATCAATTTGTCTAGAAACATCTCTACAGAGCATAGGAAAAAATATCTGGATTTATTTAAAGAGTATGTATATGTGTTTGCATGGAAGTACGAATATTTGAAGACTTATGACACTGGCATTATACAAAACATGATACCCTTAAAATGTAGCACCAAACCTTTAAGGGAAAATCTTAGACAATTCAACTTCATTTTGTTTCCCACTATTTAAAAATAAATGAGGAAACTATTGGATTCTCTAATCATAATTCCTCTTAGATACTTTGAATGGGTAGCAAACTTTGTCCCAGTGAGAAAGAAGAGTGTATAAATTAAGCTTTGTGTGGATTTTAGAAATTTGAATAAATTCTCACTGAAGGACAACTTTCCATTGCTTAAAATGGATCACATACTACAAAAATTAGTAGGGGAAAATATTATCTCCATGATGGATGGCTTCTCAAGATATAATTAAGTGGAAATGCACTTGGATGACAAAGAGAGAACATCATTTACAACACCTTGGGGAAGTTTTATGTATGATAAAATCCCTTTTAGGTTGATAAATGAAGGGGCAACTTTCCAAAGAGAAATGGATATACAATTTTTAGGAGAAAATGACAAATTTATTGTTATATACTTGGATGATATGAAGTTGTGTTTTCAAAGAATAATTAAGACCACATTAAACACTTAATATAGACATTTGTTAAGTGCTAGAAATTTGTCCTATCCTTGAATCCCAAGAAATATCACTTTATCACTTTGTCGTGAAAGAATAAAATCTCTTGGGCTACATAGTATCAAAAGAAGGAGTGAGAATAGATCTAAAAAGGTTGATTCATCAAACAAATTGGTTTTCCCGAAAATAAGAAATAAGAAAGAAGTGTAGTCCTTCTTGGGAAGAATAAATTTTCTCAAGAGATTCATCATTGATATGCTAAATAAAGACCATAAGGGTGAATATCAATGGTAAGACAACCTGAACGGTAGTAGGTATGAGGGTGAAATTTAGAGCAGCACCTTGAGATGCTAACAACATGGGAGGGGGCTAGACTCAAAATGTCATTTGTTACTAGAATTATTAAACTCAAAATGTCACTTGTTACTAGAATTATTAGTAGCAAAAGGCTCTATTCAACTTGGACAAATTAATTATACCTTAGAAAAAGAGTTCTTAGCTTTTATTATAGGCATAGTTTACTCTCAATATTTGCAAATGAGAAAGGGCTAAACAAAATAATTATTTATATTTTTGTACACCATGTATTAAGAAGAGTAAATTGTTGAGAGGTGGATAGAAAATATATCATTTGTCATTTATAGAGATGGGCACGAGCACCAATATCAATTTATCTATCTTTTACCATGCGTAAAAGTTCAACTCCATGAGCATTCACTATTTATTCATGTGTATAAAGAGTACATGCATGGGTATTTTAGAATGTAGGAGTAGATGTTGTTTGGTTATCCATTTCTACAACATAGGGAATCATATTGTTGGTTCTGTAATTAAAAACAACTCGAATATCATTTCAATAGAGTGATGCAATGGTGGGCAATCTTTTTCATCAAATCATATTAACCACCACTTATGATTGAGATGAAAAACTAAACATCAATATTTATGCCGAAAGGCGTACACCTATTGACAATGGGCACAATTAATGATCTTTTAACCTTATTTAACCTTAAACCCTAATCTGATGGCTATGCATTGAAGATGCTGGCATATTTTTAGTCGTCCTCCAAAATCAATGGGTCAGATTTATTGTTCATAACTTTCTTGCATTTATCAAGGCATCTGTTAACATGTTTACTTTTTAACATTTACCTAATCACATTAAAAAATTACTGTAAGGATATGTAATTGCCACGTTTAAATGACTAAGTAGGATTAAAGAGTGGCATCTAAATAAATGCCCACGTTCTACTTCTAACCCGGCCGTCTGATGCCCAGGCGTTCCATTTATTACGCCGAAAGGCATACACCTATTGACAATGGGCACAATTAATGATCTTTTAACCTTATTTAACCTTAAACCCTAATCTGATGGCTATGCATTGAAGATGATGGCATATTTTTAGTCGTCCTCCAAAATCAATGGGTCAAATTTATTGTTCATAACTTTCTTGCATTTATCAAGGCATCCGTTAACATGTTTACTTTTTAACATTTACCTAATCACATCAAAAAATTACTATAAGGATATGTAATTGCCACGTTTAAATGATTAAGTAGGATTAAAGAGTGGCATCTAAATAAATGCCCACGTTCTGCTTCTAAACCGGCCGTCTGATGCCCAGGCATTCCATTTATTTTTTTATTTTTTTTTATGTCTGGAGGAATCAGCAACTAGTTGGGCACGTGCTCGCGTTACACGTGGCCGTGTTATCCAACGCTACCACTATAACCTCTAGGTGTGCCCACGATGCCCCTTAAGCGACACACAAGGTAAGTCGGGGGGAGTTGAACTCGAAACCTCATGGAACTTCATTTTCACGGCACTTGCCAATTGAGCTGCCCCCCGGGGGCCCCAGGCATTCCATTTATTACATCGAAAGGCGTACACCTATTGACAATGGGCACAATTAATGATCTTTTAACCTTATTTAACCTTAAACCCTAATCTGATGGCTATGCATTGAAGATGCTGGCATATTTTTAGTCGTCCTCCAAAATCAATGGGTCAGATTTATTGTTCATAACTTTCTTGCATTTATCAAGGCATCCGTTAACATGTTTACTTTTTAACATTTACCTAATCACATTAAAACATTACTGTAAGGATATGTAATTGCCACGTTTAAATGATTAAGTAGGATTAAAGAGTGGCATCTAAATAAATGCCCATGTTCTGCTTCTAAACCGGCCGTCTGATGCCCAGGCATTACATTTATCAACCTAATGCAGCCAAACATTTCGGCGTTCACCAGTCGCCCGCCACTTTGCAGTGTTCACCAACGACAAACCAAGTTTCGGCATTCACTAGCCGCCAGCCACTTTGCGGCTGTGCTAGTCAACCTAATGCAGCCAAACATTTCGGCGTTCACAGTCGCCCGCCACTTTGCAGTGTTCACCAGCCACCAACCAAGTTTCGGCGTTCACTAGCCGCCAGCCACTTTGCGGCTATGCTAGTGTTACTTCATCTTCCCTTATCAGAAAAATCCTTTATCCTAGTGACATGGAAAAGTCCATCACTTAAAAGAAAAAAACATCACATATCATCAACCATACAATCAAAATTTTCGCAATACACCCAAAACAAAGAATAATTATGATGAAAAACTAAACACCAACATTGTTATTTCATGTAACTTTCACATAGGAATCTGGAAAAGGCCATCATGTGAAAGAATAAAACATATGATTCTCGCGAATCCAATTCTGGAAATGCCCTCATCGCGTAAATCTAAGTCATGCTCAAAACATTAATTTCTGCCAACCACCACCAAACTTCCAAACTCTTCCTCCACGGGAAATCCACAACTCCTCCTCCACAAGACAATCCACCAAACTTCCAAACTCTTCCTCCACGGACAATCCACAACTCCTCCTCCACAGACAATCCACCACCGACGCTTTTAGACATTTCTCGCTCTGATAACTCTCTGGATTCTTGAGAGCCTTCCAAGGCCTCTATAAATACGAGGCAGATGTAATTGTTTTGATCACCGAGCAATAGAAATCAGTATGTCTGTTATTCTTTGTGTATTCCTTTGCTTCTTCCCACTTCATCGTGGTATCAGAGCTGCCCTGGACGTGACTCCCTCATGGGAGAGCCCAGGGACGTATGGAGGACTAGAGTAGATAGATATTGTGGGAATGAGTATACTCTGAGTGACCACTAATTTTCCGTGGCAGTGTTTGTTTGTCGACCATATGAGTGATGGCCTGGTGTATTCGACGAGCCTCCATAGAAAATTTGTCACCGACACTGCAGAGTCCTTATTATGATAGAACTGGAATAGAGTGACGGTAATAATATTAATATGGAGTCGTTGCAGTAACTGCGCGACCATTACAAGATGGAGATGGTTGGATTTGTTGCAGTGACGACCACGGAGATAGTGTCGCCCCCTACAAGTCGTCGGAAGCCATGGCGCCAGGGTTTGGCTTGGTACATTAAATGGTCAAATGCAAAGAGGAAGCGCTCGGTTGAAGAAGAGGATGATGGGGATTTTCGTCATGTTGATCAGGAGCGGTCGGAAAAGAGGTGAAACGACCTGCAGCGGAGCGGCGATGAGAAAGTGTTTGAGTGTTTCATGAGGCGATTTTCATGTGAATTGCGATGGACACATCAACATCTGCTACACTGGCGCGACCATCCTGGTCTGCAACGCACTGAATTGTTTGATATGGAGATCGCACCCGTCTTCATAAGAGGGGACGGAGTTGCAAACATGGAGTAACGAATCTGAGCCAGAGGGTTTGAGTCTGTGATTTCTTTGAGGGTTTTGCTGACTGTGATCGAAAAAGCAGAGAAAAAGGCAGCGCTTCTCCTGCCGTTGCCGCCGTGCTCGAGTAAGGGGGACTGCCTTCTAATGCCAGTGCTAATGTGCCACGAGGGTTTTGAGAACCCCCCACGGTCCAATACGTTCTAGGTTGTTGAAGAGTTTGATGGTGGATACCCATTTGGTGTTCAAGTCGAAGGAGAGAGTCAGTCGTCAAAGGCGTCGACCCCTTCTCCTGTCAAATATGAGGTTCTCCAGTCAAATATGAGGATGAGAATGACGATGATATGGATCTCTTTGGTGAAGAAACCAATAAGGTGAGCCTATTGGTGTAAGTAGAATCGTGGTGGAGGCCAGCGACTATGGGCGATGATTGTTGGGTTGCCCTACAGTGGCCGTGCAGAGGAGGTCATTAAGTTGTTTGGGCATTTAAAACAGAATGGGCTTCAATGGTGCATGACGATGGTAAGTCACTGCCATCGCTGAGAAGGAGAAGCGCTTGGCCATTTTTACAACCTTCATGAGTGCCGTGGTAAGCATTGTTATCTTGGAGAATTTTAATTAATATGCAACATTCGAAAAGTGATTTTTAAAGTGGGAATCACCCTCATAAAGGTATGCGCTTATTAAAAGATCCAAGTTAATCTTACTTTTTAAATGCTACATGCATGGAATGCCATATGTGACGAAAGCTTAATCATGGAAGTATTTGTGAGGATAAGAATGGAGAATAGTGAAATCAAAGTCACTTTAATGGAAATTACAAGGGTCTTTGAAAAGGGAAATAACATGAGTGAAGTATTTGTTTAAAGAGATATGTAGAAGCGTTGTTGTGTTAAATGTGGTCACGTGGTTCTCATCTTTTCAAGGGAATTGAGTCAAGTAGTGTAAATTTCTTCCATGTTTTGGTAAGGTGATAACTTCATTTTGTAATTATAATGTGATTGAAGTGAAATGCATTGTTGAAAGTGTTTGGAATGGTGATGTGGGGTTTTAGATAAAATTGATTTAAGTTGTAAGAGGTCATAGTCAAGTTCAAGTGAAAGGTCAAGGTCAAGTGAATGAGTCTAAAAGATTTTGGAAAATGAGTCTTGAAATGTAAAGTCTTTACATTAATCTCAAGAAGAATCAAAATGAGTGTTAGTTAAAGTTAAAGTGGAGTCAAAATGAGTGTTAGTTAAAGTTAAAGTGAGAGTCTGTTTGTTAAACTAGTCAAAAGTTGATTCCAAATCAAATGTTAAGTGATGTAAAATCATGACAAGTGGTGCGTCAATTAAGTTTGTCAATCCATTGTCATAGGTTGTCTTGTTGGCTCTTAATCAACTCCAACAAGCATATCCATTATAAAGTATATTGAAAGGAAAAACAAGATGCAAGAAGCAATATAAACAATAAAAGACATATTCATGATGCAGAAGACAAAGGGTGATAGTTATCAAAAAATGGATGGTGAAAGACAAGGAAGAAAGACTCTCATTGTATGCAATGCTTAATGATGAGATGTAAATGAGCATATGTAATGGGCTTGTAATTTGTTTGGCATTTAGTAAAGAATGTGGAATGTTTGTTGTACTTGAGATGAAATGATGCATATATGTTGTAGGGGGTGCATGATCAGTAGTACCCGACACCCTAGAGGTTTTTGATTCAAAGTTGTAAAGCTTAGCCATAGACAAGCTATATTCCCCAGGTGTCTAGTAAGCCCTGTAGGCCTACATGGATTAGTGTGATCATGTAGTGTGTATCCTTCATACGCATAAAGAGTGGATGTGGCATCAAGCTGTGGAATTGACTACTAGGTAGGTACAAGGGCGGCAGGTGTACTCGTATCTAAGCTTGATGGTGATCAAAGACGTTGGATCTTCGATTAAGGGAGGGAGAGATGGAGTAATCTCATAGTGTGAGGTGATTGGGACCAAGTAATGATTAAATGATAGTCTAATGTGTTGATGAACCATGTAGTTGAAAAGGATTCCTAGAGAACTAGTGAGTACAACGGTTGGCACCCATGTATCTCGATAGATGGATTTCTTTTTATATGGACATCAATGATTAGTTGTTTGCAGGTACAAAAGGAAGAAGGAAAAGTTTGAGCAGTGATTAATTTTATGCAGATAGAGCACATATGGATATGCATTTCATCTTGGAATAGGAGTTGTAGCATGGGCATCAAAGAAACAACCAATAGTGACAATCTCATGAGGAGAATGTTAAGCACTTTGGATGTGAAGAATATTGGAGCTAATGCATAATCAAGGAGAGCCTACTACAATCTATTGTGACAACAAGTCCACCATTGCACTATCAAAAAATCATGTTTTTCACAAGAGGACTCACTTCATTTGAGAACTTGTCAACAATGGAGAACTTATCTTACAACATTTCAAGATCAAAGAAGCAACTTGCAGACATATTTACGAAGACTTTAGCACAAGACCAATTTGACTATTTGAAAGAAGCATTGGGCATTGTAAATATTGATGTAATTAGTAGTAGAAATTAGAGGGAGTGTTTAAAACATTAATTTCTACCAACCACCACCAAACTTCCAGAATCTTCCTCCAAGGGCAATCCACTACCTACGCTTCTAGACATTTCTCATTCTGAGAACTCTCTAGATTCTCGAGAACCTTCCAAGACCTCTATAAATAAGAGGCAAATAAGAAGCAGATGTAATTGTTTTGATCATCCAGCAATAAAAATCAGTCTGTCTGTTATTCTATGTGTATTCCTTTGCTTCTGCCCACTTCAAGTCAGCGGTTTTGTTTGTTATTCAGTCTGCCTGTAACTTGTCGACCAATGATTCCCGAGTCCAATTCTCGGAACGCTTCCATCGCGTAAATCTAAGTCAGCGGTTTTGTTTGTTATTCAGTCTGCCTGTAAATTGTCGACCAACCATTCGTATCTGGGTGAAAATAATTAAATCTAATATAATAGGGTGAAGCTAAAGTTTCATATCTGTTTGTATGTATGTGTGGAAACATGCATTATTGTTTATTGAGTTAATATCTACATTTACATAAATGGGATTTGTTACACGGATTTTGTTTAATATAAACGGGTTTAATAGAAACGGATGCTTTTAACATAAACGAGTTTAATAGAAACGGGTTTTTGTTACACAGACTCCTCGGAATATTCTATAAAATATATACTAAAAAATTCTATATTATTCTCTTCGGTGTTGGCCTTCCCCGCTTCGGGATATGCTAGTTATGTAAATCTTCTATTATTATCGGGAAAGAAAGTCTGTCAAATTAAGAGGAACAAATCAGATCTGCAAATCGATCGTGTGGGATTCTTTCGCCCAGATAACAGTAATACAGCTTCGCAGATGGATAATGATAACAATAATGATAGTGATAATATCCCTGATTTTGTAACTTACTATACTGTGATCAATACATATTGCATTGATTTCATAAACTTTCAATGTGAACATGAAATTCTACTAATTTATAGTCTCAGGTTTGAGCATCATCAAATTGTAAATCTGTATCAAGACAATGACGCTGCTTTGGCAATAATCTCCTTCACAAATTCTTCAATATTTTTTTCTGAACTTCCGCCTTCCACCATTGCCTCCCTTGATAATTTCTTCCAGTTCAAAGCGTTCCTTCTCATCTCGGCACCCAGTTGGCTTTCCATAACCATCCTTGTACATTTCTCCACTTCTTCCTTCCCTACAAGTCCGTTTGGTGATCGTTTATTCAATCTCAACCCCGTTTTCCATTTCCCTGCAATGTATGAGGAATTAGTCGGCTGATCTGACCACTGAGGAACCCCCAACATTGGGATCCCCAAGCCTAGGCTTTCCAGCGTCGAATTCCATCCACAGTGCGTCATAAACGCACCGACGGACGCATGAGAAAGCACTTGCAGCTGTGGACACCATGGAACGATTAGTCCTTGATCGGAGGTTTCGTTCAGAAAGCCCTCCGGCAACTTTTCTTCACTGTTCATCTCTCCTTCGGAAGAAGGTGGACGAATAACCCATATAAAGGAATATCCACTCGCCTTCAGCCCAAGAGCTATCTCTTGAGTTTGTTCTGTCGAAAGAACCGCCAAGCTTCCGAAAGAAACGTATATAACACTTGCGGGTTCCTTCGTATTCAGCCAATCCATGCAGTTTGTGGCTTTCCACAAGTTTACCACGGAGTCTGTGTCTTCGGGATTGCGTCCGTCCAAGAATGCTGAGGGTATAAGAGGGCCGACAGTGCGAATCGGAGCTATCGATTTCATTGAGTTTATTTCTTCGTATTCTAGTTCGTCAAACGAATTTCCCAGTATCCATGTTGCCTCTGAAAATGTTTTAAACTGATCCATTACGAGTCGCTGCATAAATCCGTCGCCATTCGAAGGTTGCAGAAAGGAAGGCAAGTCCGAGACGTTCAGCAACGGCAATCCGGGCATTTCTAGCACGTTCCTCGTTTGTTCTGCTTCGTTCTGACAGTTTGCTGAAGACAAGAAAAACATTAAATAAGCTTGGAATTGACAGAAAAGAAAAAAAAAAGTTATGGACATGATGCACATCTGGTAACTGAAATCATACCCAATCCCCTTCTGAAATGGTAATAGATGGAGTAAACTGCACAGGATTGCGTCCAGAAAAAAGCTACAGGAATATTAAACTTCTTTGCAACATCGGGAACCCAGTGAAATATGGAGTCGTAAACCATGCAAACTATATTGTTGTTCCGAGCGTTTAGCCTTTCTATAAGATTTGCTAATGTGACTCCCCCGATCTTGCGCAGCATGTCGAAGAACATTGCCACGTCCTTCGAGCGGTCGAAATCGGGAGGAAGTCCGTCTGAGATTGTTTCAAACTCAACTTCCACTGAGGTCCCCGAGGACACTGCATCTTGCGCCTGTAACATGCGCGCACGGGCGGCTTCGGTCGTGACAAACGTGACCTTCATTCGTTTAGAGACGAGCCGCTTGGCAAACTGCAGCATTGGATTGAGATGGCCCTGCGCTGGAACAGACACCACCAGAACGTGAGGCGTGCTCATGTCGTCTAGCACTTCCAAGGACACCATCATGTTGCGTTTGTTCCCGCAACTTGCGAGCTCTCGGCAGGCGATACAAATATTATTGTGATTTCAAGGATAAGTCGACGTTAGAACAAAATCTTATGACCGGTACCTCGTACTTGCTATCTCCTCTTTTTCATCTGCGTGATATATATATAACTAGCACAGCCGCGAGTTGGCGGCTGAGAACGCCGAAAGGGCGCACAGCTGAAATCCGTGGCAATCCGTGGTGAAAATGATGAGGAAAGACAGAAAATGAAACACACAGGCAGTCAGAAAATGAAACGCCTGGACAATTGAGGAAATTTAAATGGTAATTTGAAAGGTTAATCATTTAAACGTGGCAATCATATAGTGCTACAGTAATTTCTTAATATGATTAGGTAAATGTTAAAAAGTAAACAAGGTAACGGATGCATTCAGAAATACAAGGAAGTTATGAAGAGTAAATCACATTCATTGATTTGGGAGGACGACTAAGAATATGCCAGCATCTTCAATTGTTAACCATCAGATTACAATTTTAGATTAAAAGCTGATTAATTGTGCTCATTGTCAATAAGTATACGCCTTTCGGCGTAAAATATATATATATATATATATATTTGTGAAAACTGAAAATTAATGAACTTGCGTTGCGTAGCACGCTTTCAAATACAAAGAGGTCAGGTCACGTGGGAATTTTGATATGACATTAAACTATGCAGGTAGCTTAGCTTGGCGGGAAAGTAAGCAATAAAGTAAGTAGCTTAGCTTGGAGAGCAAGCAAAGCAACATATTTAAAAACACACATGCCAACGTGCATGGTATCTTTGACTCCCACAAATTCAAACATCGTCCGTCGTGATCAGTCCTTGTCACCTCGTACTTACTTTATTGCTTACTTTCCGTGGGCTTGGTAACTCCGTGATCTAAACCTTCTCCGTTTTGGTATTTTGGGGATTTTATTAGTTTAATTTTTATTACTCCAATCTTTTTAATTTTTTAGTTTGGTTTAATTTTGTCAGAAATTGTTGTTTCTGCATATAAGATAAGAGTGGTTAAATTTGTATAATCTTAGTATTTTAATTGTTTTTCTGCATGTTAAATTTATTTATGTAATTTAAATAATAGATAGATTTTTTTTTTTAATTCATTTGTTAAATCTATTTATTTATTCAGAAATATAATTTAAACAAAATAAAATTACAGAATAGAAAACTTGTTTAGACAATATCGTGGTCAAACTAAATACCAAATATTAAATATGGCAATTCTTTTTTGGTCAAAATAAATCCTAAGTCTAAACGATTATTAGTTTGAGTGAGTCTAATGGTTCTTACAAAAAAAACGATTATTAGTTTGACTAAGTCTAATGGTTCTTACAAAAAAACTTGCATCCTGTCTACTTACAAAGATGCCTGCAACCAGTCGGCTTACAAAATTGCCTAAGAGCAATGGGACCAGATCGGCGGTTTAGATCTCCTTCGCGACTTTGTGATCGTGACTTGGCCAGATCGACAGTTCAGATATCCTCGAGCACCAACGGTCCAGATCCTCTTTCTCATTTCACGTATCGCGACTTCGCGACTTGGGCTGACAGCGTCCTCCATGCTTCGAACTCCCAATTGTCGAGTTCCCAAAAATTCCTCGTGTTCGATGAATGGGACCAGATCGACGGTTCATATCTCCTCAAGCACCAACGGTCCAGAGCTGCTTTCGAATTTCACGATTTTGCATTTCGCGACTTGTGGAGGAAGCTCCCTCCATGCTCCGAACTCCCGAAACCCGAGTTCTCGAAATTTTCGCGCGTCAGATCAATGGGACCAGATCGATAGTTAAAATCTTCTCTAGCACCAACGGTCCAGATCCGCTCTTGCATATCGTGATTTCGTACTAAGTCTAATGGTTAAGAACATGTGCATCCTCCTAAAAAGTTACAAGTTCAAATTATGAGAAAATAAATATATATATACTTTATAAACTTTAGGAATCAAATCATTATCCTTTACCTTTACAATCGATATATCCAATAATAATCCCTATGGACAACCTGCATACTTTCATTTTATTAATGCATGCAACAATAATAATCACTACTTCTCTATCAATAATAATCACTATTTGGTGTGTGTCGTGTGTTTGTGCAAGATAATCTCGATCATCTAGTCTTTGTTTTGTGTCTATGCAAGATAATTGAACTTGAAGGCCCGAGTAATTTTAATAGAATCCACATAGAGGAGTTCATATGGTCTTTTTTATTTTTTTATAAAAAAATGTTTTTAAATATAGTAAATAATTTGTTTAAAGTTACATTTATTTTTAATATTTTACAATATTTAATACTATCTAGATCTATATTATTGGATTTAAAAATATATAAATAAATAAATAAAACTCTATGTAAGAGGGAAAATGAGCGAAAACAATAAAACTCTGCCTTATGGAAAAATTGCGCTCACCAGAATTAAATACGCATAAACGACAATAAAGATCGGAAATGCAATTAAGTAATTGCATCTTCCAGGTAGCAAAACAAGAAGCAGATTATGTCACACATCTGCCTCCATCCATCCATGTTAGGTGGAGCTTATATGCCAAATATGAAGAGATCATCCATGTTAGGTGGAGATTATACGCCAAATCTAAGTAGATTATATGCCAAATCTGAGGTCCATCCATGTTACGCAGAGATTATATGCCAAATATGAGGTCCTTGTTGGATTAGTGTGGATCATCGTTTGATCCATGGCATCAACGATTTTAAACATACTAAAAAGGAATTCAATATTTTCCATGCAACACCACAAAAATGTCAAATAGGAAAGGCCAAGAAAATCTACAAGGACAAACCAATGTTAACTTTTGTTTCTTATTTCCTATTGTATTTTGGTTTTCCCTTGAGATTTTCTTGTCCTCAACTTGGGCAACTTCTCTTTGTCCTTTCCTTCTATGACATTTAAATATTAAATTCACTTCTATGAATTTTAATGCTTACATGTGCCCCGTCATCATCCTACTTGTCAATTTACCCATTTGAAATGCACATTTTTCAAGGAGTTTTCAACCTAAAAAGTGTTTATCTAACTCTTGAAAAATATTAGAATTCACTCATAGGGTTCAAGTCCCCAAGTGTAGCCACCTCTGTGATGTTTAATCAACCTCTCCAATGCATTATATACCCCCACGTGTGGTCCAAGGGGAGTAAGTAATGCATGAACATGCATGCAACGTCCAATTGAGAAAGGATAATGTATGTGAGTGGTCCATTTGGCATGTGTGATGACATGGTGTCCCTATCAAGGCTCGATACACTGTCACGGATTTCAATGCAGTGACACATATCCCAATGCAGTACATGGATCCTGAGGCAATGTCACAGATCCCAATGTCTGTAGATATGGCTATAATTAGTACATAGATCCCAATACATCATCATGGATCCCAATGCAACATCACAGATCACAACGTAGTGCCATGAATTTTGAGGCATGGTACAAATATTCCCATGCACAATACTTCATTGAAATGATGGGTCTAGACTCTTAGCAATCCATTAACCGATAGCACCTGGTGACATCTCTTAACACAACACAACAAATGGGGTTAGTTTTAATACTTTCCTAAGTCTTACCAAGGGGAACAATATTGATCTTTATACATGCATAAAGTCCTAGGACAACCCATATCTCATAAGTATCTAGGTGAATGATAAGCAATAATGAGTAATAATGACGAAAGGGAAGGGTGAATGAGTTAATGTGATGACCCTCAAAGTCTTATACATACATAGGTATTTATATTAATTTACTCATTCTTCTAGCTTTATTGAGCTAGGATTTTTATACATAATATCCTTCTAGAGGGAACTTTGCATTGAGTTACTCATCCTTAGAACTGTTTCTTAGCACACCTTCAAGACTTTTTATTTAAATGTTCAATTTATCAAACATGTCCCTTTTATTTAGATATTCATAGACAAACCAAGAACCAGGGGAATTGGCCTCATAGCTAGGGTGCATTGCTCAAACTATATATTTGGCTTTTAACTTTAGCCCTTCACCTATTTTATGTATTGGCTTATTGACTCGAGATTTATCAATTTGACCTTTTCTTTTGACCTTTGAGAAATCATACACGACCAGGATATAATTTTTATATGGATCCAATGAATGATACTGGGAAGGTGGAAAATGGTTAGCATGGTTGGGATGTGGACATATCTATCTATCCTAAGAATCCAGTAGTACAAGTTAACACGATAAATGACACACTTGTAACAAAGAAAAAAATCCCAAGGTACTACGAGGAAAATAATAAAACCATATGATGTTATGAAGTGCCACTAAACATCGTTAGGTGTTTTCCACTCTACAACGAGCTAAGAAGTTATATCATCACATCCAAATAAACATTGATACACAAAATTTCA
>ML789430.1:49543-74521 GCA_009831015.1 Picea engelmannii
ATATAAACTCATTATCATAGTTTTCTTGTTTGGTTTCTTTGATCCACAATGACCATTGGATTCTTTTCTTTCATGAATCTTAAATTTAGAACTAGAATTGTTAATAGGCATAAAATATCAATGAGGGTGTAAATATTTGAGATGGTTTTATTTCCCATCTATCCTTCTATACATAGCATACTCAACTATCAGGAAGCAACATGATAATTGAGTTATTTAATACATAATTTTCAGTGGCACAATCACATTTCTAATAATTTCTCATTGTAATTTTGTAGGGATATCATAATTATCACATTTAAAACAACACTACAATATAAAATTCCAATTAGAAGAAAATCTCATGGAGATTAAAACAATAATAATATTAAGATAATCCAATTAGAATTCACAATATTCCCCGAAGACTCTTCATACATAACCCATCGAGTAGTTCAATTGATATGCATGGGACAATCCACTATGAGTTCATTTATGAGCAAGGTTCGCACAACTCTAGATGTGCAGATATGTACAATCCTTTTTTTTGGAAATCCCTTATGGTGAAGGTTGTAATAAATAGTTAAATGTTGCAACTCTTGCAATTGACATCAACTCCAACTTATTTCTCTTATGCTTTCAAGATCATTAATTTAGGCATAAACCTAATGTGTCCATGAATGCATTTACGCTATGAGTCATTTCCTACCAACCAGTAGAAACTTTGGATCTAAAGGGTTCACCTTCTACATGGGTAGTGCCTTGGGGGATACCTATCATTACATTAGTAGAAATACAAGATTCAATCTAATAGAATTATATCATTTGAATTTGATTTTATTTCATATTCAATTTTTTTAATATTCAAACCATATATTAAGTGTGAGTAATCACTCGGATGGTTGATGTGAGAAAAATTGCTAGTGTATATCAATTTACTCAATGCTTCAAATGGTTCTCTTGATGGGCGTTAACATTTGTCATGTCAATTTTTCACTATCTCTTTCAACCATTATCAAATATTTCTCAAGTCCCTTGAATTACTTAACCATGACTGGAAACAAGCCATCATCCCAAAATTTCAACCCTTGAGGGTTATGTTCTAATTTAAACATTTATTAGATACAAGAATTATAAAAAAAAGGGTAGCATGGCAATACAATCAATTAGATCCATAACAATTTCTATGAAAGAAAACTTTACAAAAGAAAACTTTCTACTTAGTACATATTTTTTCTTCCATGGATATGTTCATTTGTTCTCTATAATGAGTGACATGTCATCAAAGGGTCCATGTCAAAAACTTTCATTTCAAATCCCTCAACTTGATGAGCTAAACATAGGGGATAACTAATATAAATGATGAATCCTATAATGGTAAGATGATATTCAAACAACTAACACTTGATATGAGACATCCATGATAGGATAGTTTTGAGAAAATATGTGTTAAAATGGAAAATCTAACCAATACTGAGAAAATTTATTATTTTCCAATCAACAAGCCTCTCACAATAATATTCATTTAAGTAAATCCCTTTGTGTCCAGGTGTAAGAAATCATACTTGTAGAATATATTTCCATCCTAGCCTAAGTTTGCTCTTGTTCTCATCTCCATAGATAAAAGGAAAGGTGGGGTGAATTGGTAGACTTTCAAATCATGGTATTTTGCATTGGTTTCACATGACAAATTAAGAAACAAACATCACTTATGCCAAAATTTAGATTAAAAAATAGAATAGAGTGTAACCTCTATTACCATGGTTGAATTATTCAATGAAAAGATTTTAAAACAACGTAACTATGAAACTAATAGAAAACAAATAACATAAAGTAAAACAACTCGATATGTATAAACTAATGGTGTTAATGTTAGGGACCTAACCTCCCCAACTCCTCATGTATGTAGAATAATATATTTTCCATGTAATAAAGGTCGACATTAGTTAAAAATGCTTATTTAATAAATGAGAACAAGTCAATATAAGAATACATAATAGAAGCTTTTGCTTCTAGAAAGATCTTCCTCTAGAATGTTATTTAGAAGATAGAATTAGTATAAATAAGAGTAGGAGGCATGAGAAGTCCTTGTCTTGAGAATTATTGTAATAGAGCTCTACTATGTTGGAGGTTCCCCCCTCTAAGAGGCAAGTGAACATTGTTTCCTATCAATAAAGGTATTATTTCGGTGTGGTGGTTCCATACAATTTGTTGTTCCGCTGTTATTCTTTGGAGTATTTTATTTTCCTATTGTTATTCCATTGTTATTCACTGCAATATTTCTCTTTTCTTATATTATAATACATCTGGTACCTAACAAGTGGTATGAGAGAATTTTCCTTGGCAGAAGTTGTGGGTTAAAATTTTCCAGGGTAGAGATGTATTATGTCGTCTTAAAACTATAGTGATTTGTCGTTCAATGCATAAATATGTGATCGAGGAAGCATACATGCAATAAATACAAGAGGTTTGTAAGCTCACATTGTTGGAAACCCTTGTAACCCTTATTGGTATCCCTTTGAGTGGTAGTGCATCAGACAACACTTGTATACGGACTGGCCTAGGTATCTTAAAACCCTCCATAGATCAACCGATCGACCACCTGATTACTATAGTGACATAGAGAATATGACTTGGGAAGATACTCTCAAGTACCTGGGTAATCAAGTAGTACGAATAAGGGTATGTTCTAGCCTTCTTAGTTGGTTCCTTGAGATATTGAGCCAAGTGCTACTGTTTGACCCCACACTTATATCAGAGAGCTATAACATAAGGAAAACCATTTTTTGTAGAAACCATGAACTCTAACCCGTGGGAAGGGAACAAAACAGAAAAGGAACAAACAATATTTATTGTTGTGCAACCTTTCCTCCTACATTTGGGTTGAAAAATTACTATGCATTTATTCCTGTTAAGAATTTGGGCATTTCACCACTATAGCACTATTCAGATTGAAGTATAACTCCGCAGGAGTAAAAAAAAAATGTTTGGGTCCTTCCCCCACCATTATTTGAGATCTATCCCATTGGATTCCTCTCTTCTCCCTGATCATAGTCATACCTATCATTTTAAAGTTATTTTTTTCTAGTGGGCCCGATCCCTTCCAAGCGCCCTTAATTGGTACCTATCCCATTGAATTCCTCCCTTTGTAATTATCACCATGGTACCATTCCCTAGTAACCCATTTTTGTGTGGCTCCAGCCGCCCCCTTTCCTATCCCAATTACCCACACCCACAACCAAGACTAGGAACAATGCCTCACTTGCCTAGAAAAATCTCATGAGAAAACCAGGACTGATATTTCTGCCATTACTTCCAATATTGTTAGCATCAATACCCGACTTTCTCCACTCAAATCAATACCGACATCCATAACCCAATTTAAAACCATGTGTCAACAATCGTAAGACGTAATGAATAATTTAACCACATTGTTTAAGCATGCCAAAGATCGTTTATCTTCTACCACACCATATCACCTTGAAGGCACTAAATCCTCCCATTCCACATCCTTTCCTTCCAACCACTTTTAGTGGGACCTGCATATCCCTAGAATGGAGGTGAACAAATTTGATGGATCAGATCCCTCATGCTAGGTCACTCAAATGGAACACTATTTATCTTTGCACGACATTACTAATGAGTTGGCCAAACTCCAGTATGGCGTTCTCCATCTCGATACTGAATGTTGGAAATGGTGGCAATGGAGAAAAAATTATTTAATTCCCGCCAAGGGTATGTGTCTTGGACACAATTTGTTGCATAAATTTATAAGTGCTTTGACACCTAAACTCACCATTTAGGATGTTTCACCAAGTTGAAACAATCTGGCATAGTGGAAGACTTTACAACTGCTTCTGAGCGCTCAGATTTCCACACGAAGGGCATGTTTGATACTTTCTTTTGGGAATTCTTTATCAATGACCTTAAGGATAAGATATGTTCCCATGTCTTCATGGCTTTCCCTCAAAGTTGGGTGGAAGATACTAAAATATATAAGGAAGAACATGTTGTATCTTCACAAACCAAAAAACCCTCCTTTATTCCACACCCTAAACCCTCCACTCCAACCCCTCCTCCCACTCCATTGAAGATCTAGAAATTGACCTAGGAATAAATGGCTACATTTCAACTCAAGTTCATTTGTTATAATTGTGAGGACAAATATTTTTTGGGGTACAAGTGTAAGGAGAAAAATATTTTTTTTTCCATCTCTGAGGATGTTTCTGAAGATGAGGTCAAGGCCCCCCTTATGGCAGAGTTACCCATGCCAATTGATCTTACTATGCCCTTTGACCCCTGCCCCCTTTGAAGTAGAACCAGTCATTTCACTGAAGTCTCTCACTGGCTTCTCTGCTCCCCAAACCCTCAATCTAATTGGATACATTAAGCATCAGAAGGTCATCATACTCATTGACAGTGGAATCACCCATAAATTTATCCATCGTTGGATTGAGGTTCTTTCAGGTTTCTAAATATTGTTGAATATGTTCATTAACCTCAGGAGATGGAAGATAAATCTAATTTTTGAAATCTTTATTTGTTTCATTTTCAATCAAAGAAGAAATGAGTATTTGTTGAAGATTCACCTGAATATATTGACAACTAGCCTCTACCATTACTTTTTGGTGATGAAAAGGTTTTTCATGAAGAGCCTCTAATATTCCTCATCCATGACCTCATCATTTTCATAAAATATTTCAAGATGTTGAATAAAACTTTCAACATACTCACAACAGTTTTGAGCCAGTGATAGAGATAGATAGGATTATTTGTATTTCTCAAAATATATTAAATGAAAATATTTAAGGGAGTACAAGCAACCAGGTGGCAATCTTTTGTACCATAATTGTGAATTTCCCTCCAAGGATACCATGAACATATTCATCATACATTCTTCATGAAATTGAACTCTCATCTTATGCACAAGAATGTCAAATCTAACCAAATGAATAGTTGCACCATCACCTTTTTTATCTTTGAATCTTGGGAGGTAGGTTTTCCAATCTACACTAGGCATTCGATTTGGAAAAACTAGAATATGTGATTGATGCATAGGAACATACCTTGCAGACATGAAACTCATCTTGAGACACTGGATTTTCCAATGAAACTTTAAACTTCTAGATTATTTGAGGTTGGAGTCGCTAGGTGAAAAGTACACAACCTTCTTGTGTTTGACTACTATTCACCATTAGTACTCAAATTTGAACTTTGTCGTTTATCCCAGGGAATATTTTACCTTTGATCCCTAGAAATGATGCCAAAATGTTATCAGTCTGTAATTTCCCTGGCTGTGGAGGCAATTCATAGAGGTAACCACAAACCAACTTGAGGTTGGAAGCTAGCACTTCCAACCCAGAGATGGCTCTCTCTTTCAAATCAATCACTGAAAGTATTGATTTGGTTTAACACAAAGGCTAGCTCTATAGATTAGAGTAGAATTTATAGAGTTGGTGGTAGAGAAGATGGAAGGTCCATTAGGAAATGGACTCATAGATTCAGAGATAAATGATGATTTGATGGACACTTGGTCAATTTGGAAAACTACTACTCAAAGGCAAGGTAGAAAAAACTTCTTCAACCTGATAAAATGTCGTTGTAGTTGAAGGGTTGAAGATAAATCAAATAACCCCTTAGAGAATCTATCAAGGATGAATACCAAGTTGATTACAACAGAAGAAAAAATGGAGTTTTATGTAGAAGAGCACCAAATATAGATGAATTCTTACACAAATATCTCATTTAAACATAAAAGAAGAAATGCATTAATACAAATTGTTAGAAAAGGAAAAGCATTCACATTAGAATGAAAAGTACAATCACATGAATCTATGAAGTGATATTCCAAGTACTTTTGGTCAAAAAAGACTTTCGTTAATCTCATAAAATCAAGTTTACAATATGCACACGGTAATAACTACCTCAAACACTCTCCCACCTTGACCTGATGTAGCTCCATAAAATATATATGAAAATGTCTTTCTATCTTGGCTAATTCGAATTCAACTGCTATCCTAAGATTAGCTACAGTTACAAATATTTTAGCAACAAAATCTTCAATTAACTGCTATAAGGAAGGAGTCAAATTTGACTCATTAGTGGCATCATAACAACTAGACAAAAAAGGTGTTTGAATCCCTTATGTGGTGAACTTTGAAATTCGTTGAAGATGACCTAGCACCTCTGATGACCTGCCCATGCTGATCTGGATACCTTCTGGATGCATTTTGGACACCCTGTCACAGTTGCATGGCAAGGTTGTTGCGCAACAACAACCTACAACAAAAACACAACACAGTTGTGCAACTAAGCCTTTATTGATACTTTGTCCACATGTTTTGTCTTTGTCTGATAGATGATGAGTGACTGATGGTGATTTTGGTTACATGATGGTGTTTAGGTACATGAGAATTTCCTCAACTTGTAAACCCAAACAATAAATAAAATCTCGAGTTGTTTCAAGAAACCTGTAACTGGTCCTTTATCTTGCTGCGCAACAACAACCTACAACAGAAATGCAACACAGTTGCACAAAAAATCCTTTCTTCATACTTTGTCCACTTGTTTTGGCTTTGTCTGATAGATGATGAGTGACTGATGGTGATTTTGGTTTCATTATGGTGTTTAGGTACATGAGAATCTCTTCAGCTTGTAAACCCAAAACAATAAATAAAATCTCGAGTTGTTTCAAGAAACCTGTAACTGGTCCTTTTTTTCTTCGATGAAATATGCCACCTGTAAAGTTAGTTTCCCTAATGTCTTGAAAAGATGGGAATGATTCAACACCTGGAAATATGGGATCCTTATGCAATTGCCTGTTAATTTTTCTCCCTCAAATCATAAACTGTTTTCTAAGGTGTGAATCGATCCTCTATATGCTATACTTGTGCCTGATATTTTTGGATCAATTCTCACCCTTAACAAATGAAAAATTCTTGGATGGAAATCTCGTGATCTGCTCTATCTCACCAAAGAGAATCAGAGAATTATGGGGCCTTTGTTTATCAATGTTTATAGGAGGGAATCTTATTCATAATATTTTGCTTGGACCATTTTGCTTTCTCCTAGCTACAATCATTAGATATAGTGTTTTTTGTGACTCCCTCTCAATCCAAGTAATTTCATGGTTTGATGTAGTTTTGCATGAAATAATAATGTGCTCAAATATTCCCTCTACTGGAACAACAATTTTTACAATTGATGGAAACCTTTCACTTCTGCAAAATTTTCTTTCCACAATGTGGTACAACCATCCTAGAGAATATAATATTTGTGGATCTGCAAACATCCTTTCTTCCGGTATACATGTATCACTCATGCATTTTGGATGATATTTGATGGATAATTGTTGTATGTTACAAAATCATTCTAGATCCTTTCACCGAAGGCTTCATCTACTGCACATAACCCAAAATGATTCACCATTAGTTCTTCCTCTATTCAAGGGGATTAATCAATGACCAAATGTATAACCCTACATTAAGACATTTGTTCACAATTTTCACCATGTACTAGCCCAACAGAGAATGGACTGGACAGCTGGAATAATTTATTGATCTTAATAGATTAACAATTCATCATTAATAATTTTCCTCCTTTCGCATATTCAGTTATCAATGGGTTGAGAATCAAGTGTTTTCTGATGGTGGATGCGGCAATAGAACTACCAGATTCTGAGATGATTCACCAACAAAAACAATAAAAATGGGAATACTTAAATGTTTCCTTGAAAACCCTGTAGCAGAAAAAAGTTTACTTTGGCGCTTGAGCGTTTTAGCACGTACTACTATGTTTGATCCTTGATGTTGTTGTGGCGTGCGACAAACCCTTTAACATTCATGACTGTGTCGGTGTTAACTTTTGGCATTCAATTGTTGAAAACCCTGGCATTTGGAATTTAATCGTTGACAGATGGTGTGTTAGAGGATTTTGACCAATACTGCGTTTATGTCTTTACTAGCACAGCTGACTCGCGGCTGGAGAACACCGAAAGGGTTCCATTCAGAACAAGAGCCGTGACTGAGCCAACTCCAACACAGAGCACACATAAAACATTCGTGCAGGTCGTGGCATCAAACGACCTTTCAGATATAAAAAATGAATGAGTGCCATCAAAATGAAACGTGTGCAAAGTGTTTTTAATGATATAAACATGGTCTGCATATATTTTAATCCTGTTTAATCATTTGAACGTGGCAATTATGTATTTTTACAGTAAATTTATAATGTGATTAGGTAAATGTAAAAAAGTAAACATGTTAACGAATGCCTTCATAAATGCAAGGAAGTTATGAACAATAAATATAACTCATTGATTTTGGAGGACGACTAAGAATATGCCAGCATCTTCAATGCTTAGCCATTAGATTAGAATTTAAGATTAAAAGATCATTAATTGTGCCCATTGTCAATAGGTGTACGCCTTTCGGCGTAATTATTCTGCATCTTGGTTTATACCGCATGCACAGTGGAGTTTAATTTGACCCCTTTTTACGCCTATCGACGTACACCTATTGGAAATGGGAAGATTTAATGAGATTTTAATTATAGATCAACATTTAATGCACACGATTTCACATCATTGGAATATTCTTAGTCATCAAACAATGGCTCTGATTTGAAGCATTAACTTCCCCACATGACAAAAGATGTATGTTTGTCATTACTAGCACAACCTCAAACTCGGCGTTCGTGGATGATGAACACCGAAAGGTGGGTCGGCTAGAATATTAAACTCTCCAAGCTCATGCGGATCAACGAGAATATGAAACGCCCGGAGAAGCACAGACGACCGAGACGCACTAATAGTTGAGGAAGTTGAAGTAATGCTGGTTAATAATCCAAACTTGGTACTTTCAAAAGTTAATCATTTAAACTTGGCAATCATATGGTGCTACAGTAATTTCTTAATATGATTAGGTAAATGTTAAAAAGTAAACAGGTTAACAGATGCATTAAAAAATGCAAGGAAGTTATGAAGAGTAAATCACATTCATTGATTTGGGAGGATGACTAAGAATATGCTAGCATCTTCAATTGTTAGCCATCAGATTAGAATTTTATATTAAAAGGTCATTAATTGTTCCCATTTCCAATAGGTGTACGCCTTTCGGCATAAAAATGAGTGATTAGGGTGATTAGAAAAATAATAATGTATTACTTTAGGTTTAGATTTTTTTTTACATCATTTAAATTTCTTACTGAGTTACGTGGAACTTTGTGAATGAATGAAGTGCTTCACCTTATTTAGTACCTGTAAACTTGGTGGCATGTTATTCACCACCTGTAAACTTAGTGGGATGTGTGGATCTAAAGAATCGACACGTTATTTACCAACGCACACTTCACCTTAATCTTGATGGGATGTGGATCTAAACACTCGACATTTTATTTACCAGCACACACTTCACCTTAATCTTGGTGGGATGTGGATCTAAATGCTCAACACATAATTTATGAGCGGGCACGTAACCTTAAGATTGGTGGGATGTGTGGCACATTATTTACCAGTGAGCACTTCACCATAAACGATCAGAATCCAACATTTAATGGGTACGCAGAGTGCGTTCATGGAGAATCGGTTTCTTTCCTAACTTATGGCCGCACTTCCAAGCCTTTTTTGCCATGTATGAAACCTAAGCATTAGACATTTTTGTAGTTGTAGTTGCAGATCCACATTGCACTTCGAGCAAGGTCGTATAGAGGAGAACACTGAAGAAGAAGCACAAAAGAGAAGCAGGAGAATAGAGGAAAGGAGGAAACAATCTTAAAGGCACATCATCAACATCAACATCAACATCCACAAAGAGGTTAGAAACAAATGTTATTTTCATTTTCTTTGGTTTTCTGGTTAGCAATACATGGATTTTAAATTGCATGCGCACCCTTGTTGTTGGAGAAATTAATTTCTCTACCTACCTACCTACCACTAGGCTTCGACTATCTTCCATATAATTCTATCACCGTCCTTCCACCAGTTGTTTTGGGAAATCTCTGGATCTTCCATATGCTTCCATACACTCTATAAAAACAAGCTATGTAACCATTTCACTCATTGTGCAATAAAATTTGTTTCAGAGTGTATTCTGGTGTTCCTCTGCTTTTGCCCACACATAATGGTATCATAGCTTGGATCTGGGTCTCACTCCCTCACGAGAGGGCCCAGGATCCTGAGAGGAGTCGCCCAACAGTGGAGAGATGAGTGGAGGAGTGTCATCTTTCTGATTGAGAAGACGTTGCCACCCTATGGGAAGGATGTATGGAGGATGTTGGCCGAGAGAAATTTTCCTTCACGTGCACAGAGCAATATGAGAGGCAACGTAAGAAGAAACAGATAGAGGAATTGGAGGCTATTGTTCGATTGAAACAGGATGAGACATATATGTTCCAACTCAAGGCTAATGAAGCTAGATGAGAGGTTGATAGGCTGCAGCGCATTGCCCTTGCAAAGTCGAAAAATGAAGAGGAGGAATATACTAGCATATATTTGAAATTACGACTAAATGAGGCTGAAGTGGAGAGAAAATATACAAAAGTTGTGGATGGAATGAATCTCAAGCCTCTGGTGGACGATTTTCTTGAGGAAATCGTGGAAATCACGATTTGAGGGTTTCATAGCTAGAGAGTCGCAGCTTGAGGGAGCACTTCTGCAGTGTTCTACGACAATTGAAGGGGATGTCTGCACTAAAACAGATGTGACAAATCATAGAGAGAGAAAGGAGGTTGAGCCACATGATTTTTTCTCTTTCCAATTGTTGAGGATAAATGAAGCATGCAGATTTAGTGAGGGAGACCACAACCGAAGCGGCTGAAAGTTTTTCTGGGGTACATGAGGTGGACGGTTCCATTCTACAAGAGAGGGCACAACTATCAAGAGGAAGGCCCCGACGAGTAAGGCCTATCACAAGGAGAGGCCGAACCCATTACAAGAGTTTGGTGCACTTTGATCAGTCAAGATGGGGGAATCTCAGGAGAGTTTGGGCGCAGGTTCAAATTTCAATGTTGTTGTGCTCTAATGAAGTTGAGGCCTGCTAACATTGGTAAATGATAATTTTTTTATCTATTTGAAAGGTTTTTTCTATCAGACCCCAAATCGGTTTCAAAGACATTGTCAATAAATACCCCCAATATATGCAAAAGAGCTTGTAAAAGGTTGTAATAGGGAGAGTTCATATTTTGTTTGCAATAGGAATAAATAGTTAAGTTGTTGAACTTCCATTAGTTTTAAAATACTACCATTTGTCCATTAGGGAAGTCAGCATGAGCACAAAGTGTTGAAGAAAGGGAGAAAGGTTGTCTTTATAGGAATATTCCAGTGGGCTTCATTGTGTGTTTTATTTCAATATGGTAAAGATGGTGAAGGCATGGTAATATATATATATATATTGAAAATATGTTAAAAGGGGCCAAAAAAAAAGGGGGTGGGGGGGATAAAAGGGTGCATGTTCCATCGTGTATTACTAATGAATCTAAAAGATAGGTGCATGTTGGACACCTTACATTGTTGTAAGTATTGTTTCAAATGGTGACTAGAAGGACACACAAAGGTCTTGTGTATGTAAAAAGTCCTCCTTCGGAATTGTAAAAGGGCATTGAGTATATAGAGAAGTTATTTGGAATGTTCATGTAGGATTTCCTCTTGTCAATAGGATCTTGAGTCAAGCTATAAGAGGTTACGATGGTCAAGGTCAAGTGACTGAGTCTTTGAATGAGTCTAAAAGCTTTGTGAAAAGGAGTCTTGAAATGTAAAGACATTAATCTCAAGAAGAGTCAAAATGAGTGCTAGTCAAAGTTAAAGTGAGAGTCTGTTAAGCTAGTCAAAAGTTGAGTCCAAATCAAATGTTAAGTGATGTAAAATCATAACAAGTGGTGCGTCAATTAACTTTGTCAATCCATTGTCATAGGTTGTCTTGTTGGATCTTGATCAACTCCAACAAGAAACATATCCATAAAGTATATTGAAAAGGAAAAACAAGATGCAAGAAGCAATGTAAAACAATAAAAGACAGACTCATGATGCAGAAGACAAAGGGTGATAGAAGATACAAAAATGGATGGTGAAAGACAAGGCAGAAAGACTCTCGTTGGAAGAGGTAAATAACAAACAAGACTCCGAATGAAGTTATGTAATGTTTAATGATGAGATGTAAATGGGTATATGTAATGGGCTTGTAATTTGTTGGGCATTTAGTAAAGAATGTGGAATTTTTGTACCCGAGATAAAATAATGCATATATGTTGTAAGGGGTCCATGATCAAAAGTACTTGACACCCAAGAGGTTTTTGGTCCAAGTTGTAAATCTTAGCCATAGGCAAGGCAAGCTATATACCCCAGGTGTTGTAAAGTTTAGTCATAGGAAAGGCAAGTTATCATGTAGCATGTATCCCTCTTAGGTATGAAGAGTGGATGTGGCATCAAGCTGTGGAATTAACCACTAGGTGGGTACGGGGGTGGTAGGTGTACTCATATATAAGTTTGATGAGGATCAAAGAAGTTAGATCTTCGATTAAGGGGAGGAATGTGAGATTAAGTAATCTTAGAGTGTGAGTTGGCTGGGACCAAGTTATGACTAAAGGAGTCTAATGTATTGATAAACCATGTATGTGAAAAGGATACCTAGAGAACTAGCGAGTACAATGGATGGTACCCATGTATCTCGGTAGATGGATCTCTTTTTATATGGACATCAATGATCAGTTGTTGGCAGGTGCAAAAGGAATATGAAAAAGTTTGAGCATTAATCAATGTTATGTAGGTACAAAGATGAAGCAAAATATGTTTGAGGATGAAACTCAAGTGAGTGCGTGCAGTGTAAATAAATATCCCCATGATGCAACAATAAGCAAAGTTTGTGGTCAACTAGAAACCACTTGGTGTGATAATTCCTGAGCATTGTAATTGTTAGGGATAGGCCGTAAAATCCCAAGGTGATTTATGATGAGGGGAAGCTAGTAAAAGAAAGTAGCACATTGAAGGAAGCCCAACCATATGAAGATAAAAATTGAAGATGATGACATGACTCATATAAATACCTAGCCAATACATATATTCGTTAAGGAGGAGACATTGCAGATCAAAGGAGCAACTTGCAGACATATTTACAAAGGATTTAGCACAAGACCAATTTGAGTATTTAAGAGAAGCATTGGACATTGTAAATATTGTTGTAATTCGTAGTAGAAAATAGGGGGGAGTGTTGGAGAAATTAATTTCTCTATCTACCTACCTACCACTAGGATTTGACTATCTTCCAGAAAATTCTATCACCACCCTTCCACCAGTTGTTTTAGGAAAGATCTGGATCTTCCAGATGCTTCCATTCTCTCTATAAAAACAAGCTATGTAACCATTTCACTCATTGTGCAATAAAATCTATTTCAAAGTGTATTATGGTGTTCCTTTGCTTCTGCCCACACACTTGTCTATTCTCTGCATTTTCTTTGGTTTTAAATTGCATGTGCGCCCATCTATTCTCTTTGTTTTCTATGGTTTTAAATTGCTAACAATAGATAAATAGATTCATGTACCTCTGCAAATGCATTTCATCCTTACCTTTCTTTTGTGGAAACTATCAAAAACACAATATTCAATATCTTATTCCTTTTCCAAAGTTATTTATTTAGTATTCATACAACGTCACCCCCTTTGCTTTTGTTGTTGACTGCATAAGCCAACGAATCTTTGGGCATCTCTCTAAGTTGAAACTTTCATCTATTCGCATTCACATAGGTATATTGGAGAATTTTCATACGTATCTTTCCTCTATTTGTATTATAGGTACCTGGTATTCCTTTTGGAATAATAAAAAATGTTTCCAGGTGCGTTTGTCGGTTTAGATGTAACAATCTTAAGAATGTTTTGTATTTTTTTAATCCAACGCTTTTATTAATGGTGCATAAAACACCACAACAGTGGGGCTATATATTCAACTTACAAAGACGCACTTGTAATGAATTGTGAGTGCGTCTCTGTAGATTGAATATAAATCCCCACTGCTCTGGTGTTTTGCACTACAGGTCGTATATATTAAGCTACTAAGCAATCCAAACAACCCTAAGCCTTCACCCAACGAATTGTTACATGGGAAATTTTTAATCTGCCGATTGCGCACCTTGGAAATTTCTAATCTTCGGATTCCTATCATTAAAAATAACTGTCATTATGTGAGCGTTTATTTTATAATTGTGATCTTTTATTTTATAATTATGTAAGATTTTATTTTATTTTAACTAAAAGTTAAAAAGCTATGTAATTGCATAAATCATATTTATACACATGTCTAAAGTGAACGACGAAAAGTGATGTAATGGCAGGTATCACTACATTAAGGAAAAAATTTTCATTATATTAAGGAAAAAAATTGAGTTGGTAGATTACAACAAGTTCAAATAAAATTATTAACTCAAATAAAATATTTTACCTTGAAAAACAACTGAGCAAATACAACTGATGAACAATGTAGCAAAACAACAACGTATATTAGGATATAGCAGTTAAATTGCATATTATTTAAGAGAAAATAACATATCCTATGTTTATAAATTGGGTTTGTGTAGCAATTTGTTATTCTCTTCACTAAGATTCAATTCCCACAAAATAAATATATTAAACCTTTTTAAATTTCTATGTAATTATTAAAAGCTCCAATCAAATATGATTTTTTTTTCACTAATATTCATTTCTCCACGGATATTCCTTCACGCATATACTCAGATATAATAGTCTTTTCAAAATCTAAGATATAATAGTCTTTTCAAAAACACATTTTCTTTTGTTCTCCCTTCGTCGTCTACATATGGTGTTTCCACTTCCATTATTTCTAGAGAAAAGCGTTCTCAAGCTATTTACAGCTATTTCCCCCTTATCGAATTGGCTGATACTTACATTTACCTTCAGAAGATTAGCTAGTATAGAGTTTGTACAAGGTAACATTGGATCTCTTACCACCCCCTGCATTCACATGGCATAGCCAAGCAAAAATTGGTCATTTTGTTAATTTGACATGGAAATTTTTTTATTTTCTGAATGCTTAAGTTGAATTTTCATAAATATATTTCATCTATTTGTATTATTTCTTTGCGGTTTTGAAATTATTTCTTTGCAGTTTTGAAATTATTTCTGTGCGGTTTTGAACGGGAATAATATTTCTCCACTGTTTTGAACGAGAATACTATTTCTCTACGGTTTTGAAATTATTTCTCTGCCATTCTGAACGAGAATAATATTTCTCCGCGGTTTTGAACGGGAATACTACTTCTCTACGGTTTTGAAATACTACTTCTCTACGGTTTTGAAATTATATCTCTACGATTTTGAACATGAATAATACTTCTCTGGTTTTTTTTTGTTTTTTTTTAAGGAGATATTTTATTTCTAGGATTATATATCTGGGGTTTTGAACGAGAATAATACTTCTCTTTTGTTTTTACCTTTTTTACCCAGAATAATCTTTGTAGTTTCTCTTGATTTCTCTGCGGTTTTTGGAAATTATTTTTGGCTTCTTCAACGAGTTGAGCAATTGGACATCGTAAATGAGGTGAGTCACCTTTTACTTTGATTCAATTTTAATTTTATGTAAAGAGATTTAAATATATTTTATTTATTTTTTATTTTAAGTTTCATATGTAAAAGTTGATTTGAGAGATAAAGTCAATCCATAATAATAATTGTTACATCTTTTTTCTCTTCTTTTCAATATGAGCACTCCACCACCTATTCCAGAAACTCAGAGTAAAAAGGGAGATATGTCAAAATCCAAATAGAGTTAGAAACATTAGAAAAAATGAGTGAAGAAAGAAACATAAAACTCCAAATATAGCTAGAGGCAATGATTGATAAAAAAAATTAAAGATATCATTCAAACTCAAATAGAGGATAGATTCTTAGGGTTTAAGAGTGAATTACACACAATGAAGGATAGAATTCAAGAAATGGAAAAACATAAACAATCAACCCAAGGAGGGGTTGAAGAAAATCACAACTTGAGAGATAGGATTAAAGAGCTAGAAGAAAAACTAACCAACAATTTGACCCTCAGTAATATGGAAAACTAATTGGATATCAAACCCATCAAATAGGAAATGAATAAGCTAATCGAACTGGACCATGAGCGTAACAAAAGAGCCTTGAACCTCATAATTTTGGGTATAAATAACAACACGAGGAGGATACGCTAGCAATAGTAAACGAAGAATTAAAAAATAAATCACAAATTGATACAACTTACATCATAGAAGCAAAGAGGCTAGGAAAAATAATTGATCAGAAAGATAGGTTGATTTGTGTCAAAGTAAGTTGTAATGACCATAAATATAACATACTTAGTAAATCTCTGAGCTTAAAAGGGTAAGGAATATTTATAAATGAAGACCTCATTCCTGAAGACCAAGCTGAATTAAGGAAGGAAGTTCAAATGGTAAAAGAAGCCAGGAAAGAAGGAAAATGGGCAATAATTAGAAATCGAAAAGATATTGTTAGGGATAGAGACCAGAAGGATAATAATAAATAGGAATTTGGGACACTCAGGATCCTTTTTTGGAATTGTCGTGGTTTTCCATGGCACAAAGGTCCTATGATAAGTTAGATCCCGAGTGATATTGATATTATCTGTCTAGTTGAAACCTGAGAGCATGAGGAGTCTAAGGTCCCTAACATGGAAGGATTTGTCTTGTGGTCAGCATGGAACAAAAAATCCCACCGTAGAGGTATAGGAGGCATAGCTTGTTATATTAGAAATAACATTCCTCCTCACATTCAACTTCATAAGATTGACCCTCTTAATCAATACATTTGGATAGAAATTTCAGACACCAATGCTAAGAAGATGTATATAGAAATTTGTTATTTTGCACCTAGTAATTCTACTTTTTATAAGAAAAGTAATATAGATAAAAATTGTCCGGGCTATAATAATTTAGAACAAGATATTTATAATTTGAAAAATGAAGGTAATATCCTCTTGCTAGGAGACTTTAATGCTAGGACTGCGACTAAACAAGATACTCTTTTAAGTAATGACTCCAATCATAATCATTTATGGCTAGATGAGGACCTTGTTTTATCTAATGGCTACAAAAAAATATCTGAAGACCTAATTGAGAATTTGTTTGGTAGTGAGTTGGTCAAGCTCTCCATCTCTCAAGACCTAATAATTTGCAATGGAGTAATGAAGGGGCCAATATCCAACCAGATGACTTCTATTTATGGGCTAGGTAGTAGTGTTCTAGATTATGTGATATCTGATATCCTCGTTTCCAACCAAATAGAAAATTTTGATCTTTTAAATGACCATGAGCTTGACTCTGATCATAAACCTTTAACCCTAACTCTAAGATTTTCCATGCATATGATCACCATTGAAGAGAATTATGATAATCAAAGGAATTTGTGCTTTGACAAAAGTAAAGTTGACATTTTATTAAAGGATTTAAATAGTAAATTGAACCTCCTAACTTATAAGGACAACATTGAAAAACTCTATCATAATTTTACAACTACCCTTTCTACTTCTATTAACAAGTTCACTTTCGAGGTGTCCTATAAAAAAAATAATAGAACGACCAACCCTTGGTATGATAAAGAATGTAAAATTGCTAGGAAATCCATTAGGGATGCTTCTAATGAGTCCTTAAAACTCGATAATATCAATACGTACAAATCCCTAATTAAAAGGAAAAAAAGATACTATATCAATAAAAGGAAAGATAAACTTTCACAACTATACAAGTTGGATCCTAAGATGTTTTGGAGCCAAATTCTAAAACGCAATACTAAAGAAAATAATAGGATTCCCTTAAGGGACTGGAATTTCTACCTTAAAATTCTTTACGAGTTCCCTAATGCCATGGAAACCATTCCTATTGTCCCTACAAAGGAAGACGTTTTTTCTTTAGATGACATAGAGTTCGGGGTTAAGCAGCTTGCAAATGGGAAAGCTAAGGACATTGAAGGCTACCAAGATGAATTTTTTTAAATCAGAGGGCCAATCCTTATCCCTCACATACACAAGCTCTTTAATTTAGCAATCAATCAGGGATTCCCTAAACCCTAGACACAAAGCCTCATTGTTCATATTTTTAAAAATGGGGATAGAAACATTCCCTCTAATTATAGGACCATTATCATTAGCCCGATTTTAGCCAGGCTTTATGGAATTATTTTGGAAAAGAAGATTATCCTTTGGCTAGAAAGTCACAGTAAAAGAGATAAAGGCCAAGACAAGTTTAGGATATATCATTCAAATGTGAACCATCTTGTTACCTTTAGGATCATTGCAGAGGAGTTCCGCAATACTAAAACCAATATTTTTTGTTGTTTTGTTGACTTTAGAAAATCTTTTGACATGGTTCCTAGGAAAAACCTTTGGAATAGGTTGGAAGAGATAAAAACGCCTCTTGAGTTGAGGGTTGCTGGAATAAGAATGTTATTGATAAGTTTAAAAACATTGAGGGTTGGTCAAAATAGATTAACTGCAATATCAGAGTCAAAAAAGGTTGTCCCTTGTCCCCTACCCTTTTTGGCATATACATTGACAAGTTAGAAGAATGCTTGGAAAACACAGGTTGTGTTGGCCCTACTCTCACTGGTATAGTCATCAATATTCTTCTTTATGCCGATGATATCGTTCTTATGGCAAGGAGTCCCCGTGATCTTGAAAACCAACTAATAATCTTGAAGGATTTTTTCTCCAATATGGGTATGACTGTTAATACTGATAAGACTAAGGTCATGATTATTAAATCCAATAAGATCCCTTATGATACCTTTGTATATGACAACAACAACTCGGAGGAAGTGACTTCATACAAATATCTTGGAATTGATATTCACCACAAGCTCAATTGGAATTATAGCATTGAGAAAAGGATTATTGGGGGATGGAAAGCTTATTATGGGCTTGAAAACAATTGTAAATCAACTAATATTTGGATTTGAGATAAGAAGAAACTCCTCTTTGAGAATCTTGTTACACCTTTTATTCTTTATGGATGTGAAGTCTGGGGTTGTAGTTCTCTCGTGAATCATGGAGAAAGATAGAGCAAATACAAAATAATTTTATAACCTATAATCTCAAAATTAAAGGAAATTTGCCCTATCCCATCCTCTTCTTAGAAACAAGCCTCTCTCCCATTGAGAGCATGGATATGACTAGATACCTAATGTATAAGAACAAGTTAAACAACATGGAAGATAAGAGGCTACCTAAAATTGCTTCAAAATCAAGTCATAACCACCATCGACTCAAGCGATGATAGCATAAAGACGCCTGATCTTGGCTAAACTATTTATAACACCCTGTTTCCCCCAGTTTGTAAAAATAACTATACTGGCCAAGAACTATGGCAAAATCAAGAATGTGAATGTGTGATGTGAATGGACCTTGTGAAAAAGGTTGATGAATGTAAATAAGATTATATATATATATATATATATATATTGCAGGACTGCTGAGAGGGGATATGCTGAAAAAGATACCATGATGGCTGAAGAAAGGTGGTAGAAGGCACCTGGAAAGGTGGCATTAACTTCCACTGAAACCAATACCGTATTTAGACTTCACTGGCTCGGAGAACCAAGAGCGGCTCGCTAGCCCAAAATAATTTACTCGTAGGCTGGTAGGTAGATGGCTCCTCAGGAATTAATGAGGGATGGGGAAAGTGAACTTCCCATCCATAGGAGCCTCAGGCCTGACCACCGCGAGGAAAATCGTGCCACATGCAACCTCGCAAGAGGAAAATGCATGAGGAAGGAGCGAGAAGGGGCAGACGCGAGGGAAGGAGGAAGACCTCTGGAGATATGCAGAGTGAGTGATAATGGAGAAGGGGGAGAGTAACCCTCATTCTCGATCACTGGTGGTAAATCCGTTGGGAGTCGCTGAGCCTATGGTTGGGTGGAAACGAGCACCCCTCTCAGCAGTTGCACTCATTTATGGTGTTATTTCTAATAAGTGTTTTATATCTTGCACCTTGAAATTCATATGCTGACATATATGCTCATAATCTGTGTAGTTTTATAAATGGTCTGAGTATAAGACTGCTTGTGTAGTGTTTTGATTCTGGAATGGTCGTTTGCATGCTTATAATGGAAGGGCCATGTATGGCTTATGTCTATAAATAGATTTATATGTATATACGCACATTGAATCAATTCAGAATTCAAGCCATTTCTCAGGAAACCTATACCCTTATCCATCTCGGGTGATACCCTGGATAAATCTCCCCATAGAGACACCCTTTTTGAGAAGCTCATAAGAGGTATCACTTTGTGTGCAAAGACTCTGCAAAGGCGCAGAATCCCTTGAGGATTCGAAGAATAAGTATTGATCAACAAATGAAATCCTGTCGGGAGATCTGCAGTCATTCATGGCCGTTAGATCGAAGGAATAAACGACGGCGTTAAATGGCTTAGCCCTTTTTCCTTTATCTTCGCGAGTAGCGAAGAAATCAGGATCGTAGATCCCCAAGGTCCGTGAAAGAATATGGACGGTGAATTCGTGTCCAAGCAGCTTAGGAATGACGGAATGAAGAGACAGGTCTGAGTCGTCAGATCTTGGTCTAAACAACCGACAACCATTGGATCTGTCGAGAATTACATGGGGTTTAAACCTCATGCGAAAAGTAGCAGAGCGAGAGTTCCGAGAAGGAGATTGTATCGGGATATCGGTGTTCGGGAGCTCGGGGATCCGGAGGACGAGAGTCCGAGTACTCGACCTCAGAAATTACGACAAGGTGAAATAGATCTGAGCCGCCCGTTTGCAGGAGGACACGTGTCGCGAGATCCTCCCTATCGAAGATTCGGACATCGAGAGTCATAAGAGGAAGTCTCTTGACCTCACGAATGGCGAAGTCGTGAGAGGATCCTGGACCGTAGATCCCAGGGACCCATCGGAGCCCTATAAACCGTCGATCTAATCCTTTACTTAGGCAGAAGAGTGAACTCAACTACGTCCCAAAAGTCCTGAAGATATCGGGACCGTCCATGTTGGAGGACAGGTGGCAGAGATATGTCCATTTCGCATATCAGGGATTCGTAAGTTTGAAGGTGGAAGACTCAAATCTTGGAGTCACGAAGTCCTGAGTCGCAAGATCGTGATGTGATCTGGGCTGTTAATCAAAGAGGATAGGTGGCAGAGATCTGTCCATTTCGCATATCGAGGATTCGTAAGTTTGAAGGTGGAAGATCCGACTCTTGGAGTCACAAAGTCCCGAGTTGCGAGATCCTGATGTGATCTAGGTCGTTAATCAAAGAGGACAGGTGGCAGAGATCTGACCATTTCGCGTCTCGGGGATTCACAGGATACGAGCTTGAGAGCTCAACCCTTGGACTTGCGAAGTCCCGAGTAGCAAGAACGCGAGAAGGATAGTAAATATCACTTCTCGGGGGTTCATGAAGGAGAGGTGCCAAGATTTGACACTACAACTCGCGAAGTGGCGAGTTGTGAGAAGTGTCAAAGAGAAGTCCCGAAGGAATCTGAACCGTCCATCAAGGGAGACGCGTGGTGAGCGGTCAGAGCTAAGGGAAAGTTCTGAAATCCTGTGGACTGTTGGATCCACACTATCAAGGGCCATTGATCTCCTACATGGATCCCCATACCAAAATTTGGAGATTTGCATGACATGGGTTTTTGGGATCGTTGCGTCTCGAACCCCCAGGCACCGAAATCCTGAAAGGATCCAAACTATCAGATCAGGGGAGGCTTAAAGTCATTGATCTCCTTTGGAGGGAAACTTGGGAGACTTCATGGATTTCGGGGATTTGAATGGGAAAGGAAGAAGTCATGCATCGTGATTTCCCGAATTGGGAAGGGCTGGTAAGTTCCTTTTCGATTTAAGCATGGGGTCACAGAATGTGGTCATGAGGACAAGACCCAAACAGGAATCTTGTACTCGCTACCCCTTTCGGGGTTCGGCGCTTCGCTGTGTCGGGGTTTGCAGAGTCGAAAGACTCGACACTTTGGTAGTACTGAGCCGCGAAGAGTGAAAGGACGCGATATTTGTTTGGCCTGTGGTCCTAACCCATGATCTCAGGGAGGTGAATAGGGAAGAACTAGCTTGTGCTAGGCCCCCGTAGGACTTCGGGGATTCTGTCCCTTGAGGAAAAGAAAAAAATTTATTATGTTGTAGTGGGTGTTTGACAAATTGGTATCAGAGCATGGTTACAACACTTGGCCTGCTTGGGCTCATGAACGAGTTGCGCAGAAGCTCCGTTCAGAACACTCTTAAAAAGAGTAACCCCCCCCCCTCCCTGTCTTAACCTTCCTAATCAAAAGACGAAGTTAAGAATGAAAAACCCCTATTGTGTGTGTGTACATGTGAAAATATGAATTATGTACTGGTTATAAATAAATATAAATATTGACTAACAACCAACTTTTTTCCTTTAGCACACAAGCGGAAGATCAACCGCGGGAAATTATCAACGCATAGTATGGTGACTCACCAAGAAGTGCGAGAAGGCTCCCACAATAGAGACGAAGAGTCTGACAAAAGAAGGGCAACAGGGACCCCTCCAGATCTAGCCGAGACTGTGAGGAGTCTCATGGTCGAATTACAAAGCTGCAAGGCTGACAATGAAAGGATGATGAAAGAACAAGAAAAGCAAACATAAATTAACGCAGTTTTACTGCAGAGTTTATCCGATCTACAAAGACAAATGCAGCATGAACTTGAAACTCATAAACATGGTCATATCAGTGGCCACACTGAGAGGAGCACCTCGAAAAAGGTCCACCCTAGAGGTAAAGGACCAGTGCCGAGTGATTCCTCTAAGAAGGAAGCTAGCGATTCAGAAGGCTCTTCTAGCAGCAGGGCCAGTTCCTATTCCCGAAAGAAACAAAAGAAGCAAAAGCCTTCCAAAGTTCGAAAATTCAAAGAATTCAGAAATGCCAAACCACCCTCCTTCGACGGTGAAATAAAGAAGGGAGAGGAAGCAGAGGCCTGGCTGCTTGGACTAAAGAAGTATTTCAGATTCCATGACTTTTCAGAGAATATGAAGGCCCGAGTGGCCACCTTCAACTTGAACGAAAAGTCTTCCATTTGGTGGGAAGACCTTAAGAATATGAAAGGGGTTCGCGAATAGGACCTGTCTTGGGAACGGTTTGAGAAATACTTCTGGAAGAAGTATCTGTCGGAAAAATATTTCGACGAAAAGACTAAAGAGTTTTATGAACTCAAACTGGGACAACTTACTATAGAATAATATGTCAACAAATTCCTCGATTTGTTGAGGTATGTACCCTATATCAAGGAAGAAAAGGAAAAGGTGCAATTCTTCATCAATGGACTACCTAAGGACTATCGGAATAGAATTGAATTTGATGAGCCAAAGACTCTAGAAGACACTATTTGAAAGGAAACCTATTATCATGAACAGTTTGGGCATCGAGCAGAACCTCGTGAAGGATGGAAACAGAAGAATAGTTCAAGATTTCAGAAAAGGGGAATTAAATCCCAAGGATTTAAGAACTACAAGAAGAACCCAAGAATGAACTTTCCAACCCGGAGTATGCACCAGCAGAATTTTCCCTCCTTAAGCGGAAACAATACTTCTGGACCCATATCAGTGAAGACTGATAACCTAAAGAGAGAACCTTTGAAATGCTGGGGTTTCGGAGAAGAACATCTCCTGAGAGACTACCCACACCGACAACAGAATAGTCGGAGGATTTATAACATATAGGAAGCTACTACCATCAATTATGTGGCCAGGAGTGTGCCACAAATTTATGCAGCCTTGGATAATAACCAAGTCGACCACCAAGCTTCAGTGGTGGAAATAGAAGGTATGATGTCCAACCATCTAGTGTCTATTTTAATTGACCTGGGTTCAAATTTGAGTTATATAGCCCCTAAAGTTGTTGACAAGTGTAAACTATAGCCACAAAAACATACCAAGCCATGGTTGGTACAGTTAGCCACTGGCACCAAAAGGAGGATAGCAGAAGTCATACCAGCCTGCCAATTAATGTTGGGTGAATTCCCCACCCAAGCGACCCTTAACATATTACCCCTAGGATCATATGATCTGTTGATTGGTATGGATTGGCTAGCTGCCCATAAATCCAGATTGGATTGTTACCATAAGACCTTAGAATGTGTAAGTAAGAAAGGGAAGAGGATAACCCTTCAAGGGATCCAAAACCCTGTCTCGGTGAGACAAATATCAGCTCTGAAAATGAGAAAGTATTGCCGAAAGGGATGTACCCTATATGCAATACAGGTGTTGAAAACAATCGAAGATGACAAACCAAACCCTGACGATCACCCTATCCTGAGAGAATACAAAGATGTGTTTCCAGAAGAGGTACCAGGTTTACCTCCGAGAAGGGACATAGACTTCTCGATAGAAATTGCACCGGGAGCAGTGCCGGTGTCTAGGACACCCTATTGGATGAGCACACCCAATTTATTTGAACTCAAGATGCAATTAAAGGAAATGATGGATAAAGGCTATATTCGACCCAACGTGTCTCCGTGGGGAGCACCAGTCCTGTTCATGAAAAAGAAGGACGGTACCCTTAGACTGTGTATAGATTATAGACAACTCAATAAGGTAACCATAAAGAACAAGTACCCCTTGCCCAGGATCGATGACTTGTTCTATCAATTGGGGGGTGCGTCTATTTTCTCAAATATTGATTTGAGGTCGCGATACCATCAAGTCCGAATCAAGGGTGAAGACATCCATAAAACTGCCTTCCGAATGAGGTATGGTCATTATGAGTTTGTGGTGGTGACATTTGGGTTGACCAATGCCCCTGCCACTTTTATGTGCTTGATGAACAATGTACTCAGCAAATTCCTGGACAAATTTGTACTTGTTTTTATTGACGACATATTAATTTACTCCAAGAACAGAAAAGAGCATGAAGAGCATCTTAGACTTGTACTGCAAGTGCTAAGAGAACATCATCTCTATGCTAAATTCAGCAAATGTGAATTCTTCTAGAAAGAAATACATTACTTAGGCCATGTTCTCTCCGAAGAAGGAGTAGCGGT
>ML789430.1:102915-113606 GCA_009831015.1 Picea engelmannii
GGAAGTTCTCAATGTGCTCGGTAACTGAACCCTTTTGCTTGAGATTTATCAATTGGATAAAGAAGGTATTGCTCCTTGTATCCTCATAGTGTGCTATCATTTCTTCCATGAAAATTTTCCAAGTGACGAGTGATTTGCGAGAATAAAGCCATCGATACCATACAAATTGATTGGGTTCTAAATAGAAAGAAGCAATTCATACCTTTTGTGTATGTGGCACATTATGTAGATCAAAGAATTTCTCCATCTGAAGTATCCATGTGATTGGGTCCTTGCCATCAAACTTCCTCATATTGATCTTAGCAACGTGGTTGGTCTTCAACCCAAAATTGGATTTTCTCCATTATTGATTCACCTTCCTTGTGTCCTCATCAGGAATTTCATGGGATGCATTTTCACTTTCAAGTGTCTTCTTTGTTACGAAATTTTTCAATACTTCCATGATCTCCTCTTTTAAACCATCCATCTTAGTATTTATTACCTCCAACTTAGCTTCCATATCTTGTAGTTCATCTTTTGTTACTATCTTCTTTTGTAAATCATTTATGTCCCTACACATTTCTTCACCTTCATCAAGAGTCCAAGTAGGATTGGCTGGAGGCTTATTTGGTGTATAAGTTCCCTTTTTGGGTGGCATGTTTGCCAAGTATCACTTTTGAACCTTGATTTTGGGGTGGTTCTACTAGACAATCTTTCTTTTGTTGTATCTCCCAATTTTCGGCCCTTCTGGGTATGAAACTTTCTTTTATGTAGTTCTCTGATATTTGTTTTCTGCAATTCCATAGGTATTATCAAAATTGGATGTGCTAAATGGAATTTACAGTAACTTCCCCACAACTTGCTGATTTTTGGCCTTTCCAGGAGATATCACTTGTATAGCATTCCCCACAAAAAATGATTGATATAAAATTATGAAACTCATACCAGAAATACCACAGACTGTCCACTATCTAATGAAACTAGTCTCACTCAATTTGGATACTCTAGGAAGAAGTTATGATTGTTTTACCTGGAACACCTTCTTGAGACTAGTCAATAGGACTAGTCAGATACCCTATCTTCCATAGGGTGTATCTACAAATGTAAGATGACCCAGAAGTTGAAAGTTTTACCACCTATACCTTACTAATTTCTGTGAATATCCTCCAGCGTTCAGGGTCTGAAACATTACAGAAACTTATTTATAGCGAAAATTCCGCAATGACTCAGTTCAGGATGATTCTCGAACCCTATCTTTCACAGGTTGTATATCAGAAAGTATAATCTCTCAGGAGATGAAATTTTAACCCAACGTACCTTGATCCATATACTAAATATCCTCCAAGACGTTTCTTCTGAAATGTTGTAGAAAACAAGTTATAGCAAAAATTCCAAGGTGTCTCAGATGTAGTAGCACAACCCCAAGACCTTGAGCTCTGATACCATATGTTACGAACCCAATATCAATATAGCATAGAAAAACCTCATAATAAGTACTCAGCGCCTTGAAAAAGAGATCATTTAAGATAATAATCCTCTTCGAGGGAGCAACCTCTTTTTACCCCACATAAATGTTCAAGTACAAGATGACTCCAAATGAAAATGTCTCCTTGGTATATATAGGAGACTAGGAGGTATAATTACAACTAATGGAATAAAACCGACATAAATAAAATAACATTACTAATTTAATATGCCCCAATTAAGGGGTAGTGAGCCAATATTAGGGATTAACACGATAGGTGGTACATCACGTAGTTCCTCACGGTTAAGGAGTTATGAGTTCATGAATAAGGAAGCTCTAAAGAATGGTTAAGAATCCCCTAAATGGTTATAACAAGATATTACAAGTCATTGATTAAGGTTAAAACAATTATAATAGGTCGGACTAAAATTTAAGGAAAGAAGTCACTTGGAAAAGTATAGATACACTTGAAGAAGCCTCTCATCTTTACACATACAAGTTTATTGAATATATTCTATGTGAGCAATTGATCTATTAGAAAATCTGAAACAATGAATATGAGGCAGCAAAAGAGTAAGGAGTGCAAATGTTTCAGTATTGCATAGGAGAGAGAGGGTTTTTTTATAAACCCTAATTTGGTTGACCCCAGTGGATCAGGCTACTGGTGTCCCACGAGGCACCCCCCTGGGTTGTAAGGTCCTCATCTTATGAGGCCCCGCTAGTTGACCGATCTTAGTCCCACAAGGAAAAGGGAAAATTGGGAGGATGTTTGTACCAGGTTGTTGAGGTTGAGAAAGAGTTATACGTCTAAAATCTTGTGTATCGAGTCATCTACAATTTTAAAGGTATGTCTATATGCATTTTTTGAGGGTTACATGTTGGTGATATTATGGTGCATGATTGAGGCATGTCTTTGGTATCTTGTTGAGACATTGGTACATGCTTTAGGAACATGTTATGTGCATGGTATGAGACATATTTTGGTACATGTATGAGTTATATTTCTTAGTGACATTGATGCATGTTTGAGGCACTTCTTGATGAGGTTATGGGACATGTTTGAAGTACATACATTGGATGTTTGAAGTTTATATGTACTATCATTGAATGTGATAAAAAGTGCTCATATCGATTCATGACCCCCCAACCCACCCCCTCACCCCTCTCTCAGTATTACAACAAATTTCAGTGCTTCATCTTTAATAATATTTGGGTCTTTAGAATAAAAAAGAGGTAGGGCAATAGGAAATATCTTTAACTAGCACAACCACATTAATAAAAGTGGTGGATTTACACTGATAGATGGAATTATCAACCACTTTTACTAATGTTGTTGTCTTAGTCTCAATTTCAACCACAAGATTAATTTTCCAAAGCAATTAGACCTCCAATTTTATAAAAGTAACAATGAAATGTATGTGATATTTTTAAATACAATTTATTTTCTAAGGCAATTAAACCTCCAATTTTATAAAGGTAAGAGTGAAGTGTATGTGATCCTTTTGGATACAATTTAGACATAAGTTCATAAGAAAGAAGGGAAAGTGAAATTTATGTGATGCTCTTTTTGGACACAATTTCAACATGTATTCATTACAAATTACTAGAAACGAAAATCACAACTTCAATCAAGTATTGAAGATAAGTATATGGGAGATTGATGGTTGGACTTGTAGAGGAATATATTTTGCGCAATTTAGGTTCCAATGTATACATTGGGTTGTATGTTATTTTAGTTTAATGAGTGATGCATTATTGGTTACGATTCACATATAACAATATTTATACCTAATAAATGGGGAGGTTGGAGGTTAATACGATAGGGATTCTCTCAGTTGAAGTTATGAAATTTAGTATTAATATCACATCATCCTTTTATATCATATGTTAATAATTTGTAAGATTTACAAATCTAATATGGTTTTGTATTCCAGTGCTTAGCTAAATGATAATATCTTCTCAAACCTCGAAGGAGGATTGTAATATGCACAAATCTAATAGGTTTTGGATTCTCAACCCTTATGTATATTATATTAGCTTCTCAAGCTTGAAAGCTTCATAAGATTAGGAAATCTAATAGGGATTTGTATTATGAGAACTTATCTATATGATAATAATGATTAGGTTGCATAATATGAAATAGTAATGGAGTGAGATTTATTGGTTATTTAAGAAGTGTTGTATGTGCATGGGAAACTACTTGATTTTTAATCCCTTCTCAACTCACAAGAGATTCAAGATTTAGATGAAAATGACGTATAATGGACTCTAATTATATATAACCACATTGTTGGTGAGGATTTGCATATAAATGGATATATCTATATGCAAATGATCTAGCTTCAATAATGAGAACAATAAATAATAATAATCGGTGTTCAAGCCTAAAAACAATAAATAATTCTGGGTTTGAACCTGAGAACAATAAATAATAATAATTTGGGTTCGATCCTAAAAACAATAAATAATAATAATCGGTGTTCAAGCCTAAAAACAATAAATAATGCTTTGGGTTTGAACCCGAGAAGAATAAATAATAATAATTTGTGTTCGATCCTAAAAACAATAAATGGTCTGGGTTCGACATATATTATTTTATAATCTTGTAATAATATGGGTTGAATAAATTAATTACATAGTCGCAACCAAGATGGATGTAATGGTTGCAAGGATTATTGCTTGAGGGAGACCCATAAAATTCAATACTTGTACGATGCATCAAAGTTAGGTTTTGATAATGATTTCTATTTCTTGGAAAATATAAGATCGAAATATTTAAAAGACCTCACTAGACTACCTACCATCCATACGACGAATTGTTTCTATGCATCACTATAAGAAATAATTTTACTATATCCGCTCCGTTGCTTTGTTGGGTTGAATCTAAGCTGAGGAAAACTAGTACAGAAACTCCTCATGATATTCTGGAAGTACCTCTCTACATAAATTTCTTGTTGGAAAAAAATGTTTATGGGAAGGATTCAAAGAGGTTTCAATTGATCTAGGTGGATATCAGTGGCCACTCACCTTTTCCAACTAGCTCAAAACAGTTTTATGTCAATTTTGACAATTTACTATTTTTAGAAGTTTTTAACCTCCGAGGCCATTTTGAGGGCCTAAATGAAGGTTTTTTGGGATTGAGATTCTCAATTATAGCCAAAGTCTCTTATTGATCCCCCAAAATTAATCTCTTAGACAATACCTTTCCAACGAGCTATCATCTGCCCCAAACGAAGATCGTATGCCAAAGTTACGCCCCCGGGAAGTTGATACATCAAACTACCTGAAACAGGGTCCACAAAATTGTTGAATTTTCATCTTCCGGGGTTAGGGTTTTGGATTTTCTTTATGACAAAAAGGCCTTTGGAGCCTCATTGTAAAGTCTTCTTCTCACAGATGTGAGTAGCCATCACATCTCTTCTCAGAGTTAAGCTGCCACCATTCTAGCGAGTCTTTCACTCTGTACTTTTACAGTCTTCGTACATTTTCGCTCATTAATAGAAAATTATGTATTAATGTATCTTTGTGTTTATGGTTGCATCTCTGATACATTTCTGTTATATTATTGGATATCCAAGATATCTTTGTACATTGCTTTATTATATCTCCGCTCTCATTTCCTACTGAAAATAATCTGGATCAGTGGTATCAGAGCAGGCTGCTCTTGATCATTTTTTTTTCAGTGCATGTCCTCGACAAGGTCCAAGTATAAAAATTTGGGTCTTGATCTTGTCTATATTGAAGACAATCTCTCTCACATGCCCAAGAAACCCTCCATGGCAGAAGAAAAGAAAAATGACGGAGCAAACAATTCTATCAATCTGTTGCTTGAGAAAGCTCTCATGCAACAAAGGGACGAAATGATGGATATTTTTTCCCACATCCTTCAATGTCTTCTGATAGCAAAAGACACATCTTCATCAAACATCCACTTTTGAAGAACCTCTCTTTTCAAGGTATAGGTTAATTTTGATATTCCCATATTTGAAGGTCCGATAGATGCAAATGCCCTAGACAAATGGTTAAATATGCTAGAAGGTTATTTCTCTATTCACCATTTTTCTGATAGGGAAAATATCACCTTCTCACTCCTTAAATATCTCTCCCATGTCAAACATTAGTGAGAAACTTACTGGGAAAAAAGTTCCACAAAAGATTCTGAAATATATGGGGTTGATCCCACCTGGGATTTTTTTGTGGACGCGGTAAAGGAACATTATTACCCTGTTGGAAACTATGAGGACCAGTATATGAGATGGGCCAAACTACGACAAGAGAGGGGCCAAGTAGTTCCAGAGTTCACCAATACTTTCCATACCTTGTGCACCAAGCTGGGTACCAAATAATCCGAATGACATTTGGTTATAAATTCCGTTGGGCTCTAAACAGATACATCCAAACTGAAATGGATTTTTTGGACATCTCATCACTCGGTGCTTCTTATCGATATGTTGTTAAAATCGAGAAGAAATTTAAGCACCAGAACAAACGGGACTTCGGGTTTGCAAATCCGCAAGAACCAAAGTATGATAAAGACGACCCTAACAAACAGTCTCTCGAAAACCAGTCCAAGCCATAGGAAAATAAGGGTCATGGGAAGACAAAGAAGGACACCGAGAAATGGTGCGATTTCAACAAAATCCCTTGGCACAATGCCGATGAATGTCCCTCAAAATAGTAATTGGTGGTCGAAATCAAAGACAAGGATCCAAACCCTGATTTAGAATCTGATTCAGAAAATACTGACAGAAGACAGATCATCAACGCAGACCCCACTACTATTGTCGCGAACGCATCAATTCAACCAGAAGAGCCTACAGATCCTGAATAGGGGGAGGGCCTTTTTCATTCACAAATGTGGGTGAAGGGGACCCCACTATATTTTGTTGTTGATAGTGGAAGCCAAAAGAACCTCATTTCAACAGAGGTCGTCAAACAATTGGGATTGTCGACAATACCGCACCCACATCCATACAACATTGGGTGTCTTCGCCAGGGATGATATCCTTGTGTCAGCCAAGAAAATATGAAACCATCTTTAACTTATGGACATAAGATTAAGGTTTGTAATTAAAAGAATAATTAATCCATATATTGTTAATATCGATGTAAATATTTATTAAATCTCTATGCCTCCTCACAATCTCCATTCAAGTCTATTATTCATTTTTGTAAAATTAATGTAGTAATAGTTTTATGAAGATAATGCACATATAATTCACAAATGACTTAATTAGGTGGAGGCTTTTGATTGTCATGGAGGAAATAATATATTTGGAAAAATTGGGTATTAAAATCTCATATCGATTCTCCATATCGAATATGCGTAGATTTTAACCTTGTACAATATTTACTGCAAACAGATTTTCAGTAAAAGAACAAAAAAGATACAATGGAAAATACAAACATTACATAGAGATTTTTCCCATGGAAACCCAAACCGGGAAAACCAACATATTCTATATTCATTCATAGTGTTACATTGTTTACAATAAAATATACATATAGGAGCCAGCGACATCCAAAACCCTAACCCAATGATATGGATTAGTCAACAACCCTATTTCCTTAACCGGAAATAGAAAACCATCGGCAAAGAAACTATGTGCCAAAAAACCACCTAAATATGTGACACGTTTCCCAAGGAAGAAATTTTTTTCTCGGGGGCGTTGCACCTGAACCCCCACCCAAGGGGATTTCTCCCCCCCATCAAACCCCCTTGCGCACCTGGCGCAACACAGACACTACTACTTGTGCAAAGAATATAACACATACCCAAAAATATGCATTTCATCAAATTCCTTCTATAACTCATCCACCTAAAAAGTTTCATTATAAGCATTTCCAAATATTATTTTAAATTTAGACAAGATTTGGATTGTTAAAATAGGTAAGAAATCATACCAGTTTGAGACTTTACCTTTCAAAGTGAACATAAACAACCTACATACTACATCCTCATGAAAAATATTAAGCAAACACATATTTCTTGATATGTTCAAACATTGTTATTCTCCCTTCAGAATCAAACTTCGACAGGAAATCAAATACCTTTCTAGGGAAGTCATGCAAAGGTCCTTACAATCCCAACACAATATTTACCTCCCATGAAGAGATTTTGGAAAGAAACATAAAAAAAAATGAACACATTACATAGTACATCTCTCTCTTCACCAAATGAAAATAGAGCACAAAGGAGGCCCTATGAGAAACAAAAATAATGAGAGATATTGATGGAGGTGGGGAATTACATCAATGATGAAAATAGAAACCAATGTACATCATGAATCCCACTATGTGAATAAAACATAGTTACCAACTTAATGAGAACTGTCCTCAAAACGAAAACTCTGGCCCAAAAAACCCTAATTTTTGCATAAAAAACATGAAAATCAACCCCCAAATCAAAAAGTGGTGCTACCGACATCACCATTTTTTCAAACGGGGTTAAAATTACAAAATAAGTTCTAAAATTTAAAAAAAAATATTAAAAAAAGTTCTAAAGTTTAAAAAAAATTCAAAAAAAGAAAAAAACCCTAAACTAAATAAAATCTAATGTTTAATAAATTATAATTTTAAAATAAACATAAAAAAAAAATGAATACAAAATATATAGAAAAATATTTAACAAATTTTAAAATGCTTAACAAATTTTAATATTATAAAATATATAGAAAAATATTTAGCAAATACTAAAATGCTTAACAAATTTTAATATTAAAATAAATTAAAGTCAAAACCAATTAATTCACATATAAATGTTTCATCAATATACAATTTTTAATGTAAGATTTATAGAAAACTAATTATTAAAATAAAATTATATATAAATAAATGCAAATTTTTATAAAAAAACAAAAACTACATTTTAAAAATTAATTATTATCATGCTTAATATATTTTATTTTCAAAATGAATTTTAATTAAATTAGAAATTTTAATTTCAAATTCCACCCACCAAAGGCCTTTACTAAAAATCTAATATTTATTAAATTTTAATTCCAAAGTGTAGAAAATAATTTAGGGAATGAGAATATTAAGATCTTTGAATAACAACATGCCCTCTGTGAAGGGATGAAAGAGTCCTAACATGACCACAACCTTGTGATGCCCCCGTGGCTCTCACTTCTATATATGTATATATATGTTTATATATATTATATAAACTATATATCTAGATTATATAAACTATATATCTAGATTATATAAACTATATAGATATACTGATAAGACTAATAAGACTAAGGTCATGATTATTAAATCCAATAAGATCCCTTATGATAACTTGGTATATGACAACAACAACTTGGAGGAAGCGACTTCATACAAATATCTTGGAATTGATATTCACTAGAAGCTTAATTGGAATTATAACATTGAGAAAATGATTATTGGGGGGTGGAAAGCTTATTATGGGCTTGAAAACAATTGTAAATCAGTTGAACATTGGAGTTGGAATAAGAATAAACTCCTCTTTGAGACTCTTGTTACACCTGTTATTCTTTATGGATGTGAAGTCTGGGGCTGTAGTATCTCTCGTGAATCTTGGAGAAATATAGAGCAAATACAAAAGAATTTTATAACCTATAATCTCAAAATTAAAGGAAATACGCCCTATCCCATCCTCCTCATAGAAACAAGCCTCTCCCCCATTGAGAGCATGGATATGACTATATACCTAATGTATAAGAACAAGTTAAACAACATGGAAGACGAGAGGCTACCTAAAATTGCTTCCAAATCAAGTCATAAGCTCCATCGACTCAAGCGAGGATGGCATAAAGATGCCCGGTCTTGGCTAAACTATTGGGGAATCATGGAAGAAACCATTTTGCAGAATAAAGATACTATTAAAAAAACATCAAATCAAAATTTAAGGAAAAAATGTGGTGTGATAAAGAGTTAGAGGAAAAAAGAAAATTAAGTTATTATAAAGATGTAATCAACCCTAATCTAGAAGATCAAAATTATCTATCTATTTTGCCAAGTGTAAAGAAAAAAATAAGCATTGCTAAGATAAGAACAAATTCTCACGAGCTCCATAGTGAAACTGGGGTTGGTCAATTCCTAAAACGCCATGGGATGAAAGAGTGTGTCACCTTTGTGACAATAAGAAGGTTGAAGATGAAAAGAACTTTCTCTTAGATTGTCCAGCCTATACTCATATTAGATCTCATTTTCAAGATATTGATCGCACTACCAACCTTCCTAACCTCTTCACTCAACAAAAGTATGGTGATCTTGGAAAGCTTCTCTTAATGCTTTTCGAGCATAGAAACAAAATTCTAAAGAATCACAAGTAATCACTTGCCCTCTTAAGGTCCGATAGACCAATTAGGTCTTAGTGGACGTTAATTATCATCATCATAATAATAATAATAATAATAAATATTATATAAGAGAACATGTGTTTCCTCTTAAGAGGTCACAAGTTCAAATCCAGAGGGGGTAGATCGTTGGGCGGAGGGGGGTCCCTTGTCCCACAAACAAGGGGGTCTCATACACCAATTTGATGTGGGTTGACTGTGACCTTAAAAATAGATTATTATATATATATATATATATATATATATATATATATATATATATATATATATATATATATATATATTATATATTATATAACCTATATATTATAGTTTATATATATTATAGTTTATATATATATATATATATATATAGTTTATACAATATATATAAACATATAATATATATAAACATATATATAGAAGTGAGAGCCATGGGCATAGCGTTTGGCCCTAGGGTTGGGCGATGCTCAACATTACTCCCGTCTCTCTCACTTCTATATATATGCGAATATATTATATAAACTATATATTGTTTATATAATATATATAAACTTTATTTATTTATTTATTTATTTTTTTTATAAAATTTAATATTTAAATTAGTTTTTAAAGGTTTTTAATGTAATTATTATTATTATTTTTTATATAATTTTGGGTTTTTTTTATTAGTTTTTTTTTTTTAATTTTTATTAAAAAAAATATTTTATGATTTTTAATTTAGGTTTTTATATATTTTTTTGGTTTTTGTGTTTTTTAATTTTTTAAAGTGTTTTTGGCCATAAATTTATTTTTTTACCCCTTTCTTTATTTTTTCTTCATTTTCTCTTAGTTTTTATAAACAGTTTTAATATTTTGGTTTTTTTTTTCTATTTGGTTTTTTAAGTTTTTCTTTATTTTATTTTTTATATAAATTTGTTTTTACTTTTGATTTTTTTTTT
>ML789430.1:113705-129089 GCA_009831015.1 Picea engelmannii
TTGTTTTTTATTTCTTATTTTTTTAAGTTTTTAATTTATCAAAATAAATTTTAATTATATTTGTTTTCTAAATCTTCAAAAATAGTGTTATTTTAGTACAATTATTTTCTATGTATTGAAGTAACGATGAACAATGTGTTAAAATGATGTTTTTTACTACATTTTGAAAGTATGGAACAATAAATCAATTGAGACACAATTACATGAAAAATCATAATTTCAAAAAAATAAATGAAACAAAATATTTATAAGATTGAAAGGAGCATGGAAAATTTACGTTGAATAAAAAATAAAAAAAAATTAGAAAATTTTGAAAATACATGAAAAACAAGCATTTAAAAAAAATAATGTGGAAACATTGTGGATCAAAAAATTTAAAATATCGAAAAACCATCTAAAAAGGGAGTGGGGGGGGTGCTACTCGTAGCACCAATTTTAAAAACAGGGTAAACAACTTGACCCCCCAAAAAACGAGAACTCTGTAGAGTTCTCGTTAAGTTGATAAGTATGTTATAAGTGTCTTGTCATCAAACACAAGGGAAACCACTCAGTCAACAACCAATGATGAAATGTCATCTATTGAGTGCAAGACAACCTACCAATGATCAAGTAAAACCCAAGATACTATTAACTCTATGTCTATCTCTCGGAGAAATGTACCACAATCGATAGGAGAAGAATTTCTAATGAGAAGGAAATAGTGAGTCCTCCCACACAAGTATGAATAAAATATTATTATGACATTGAAACTAATAACAACTTAAGTTTGACATGGACAATCAAGAAATTTGAGGAATGGATAGCACAGGAAAAAGGACATACATTGAACATAAGCATGACATAATGGTGACTTTGGCAACAGTTTACACCAAAAATAACCAATGATATAAATACAAAATGAAAGAGGAATTAATATACTCACCATAATGATTGGAAGAGTAAAAGACTCAAAATTCATGGTTAGGTCCTAATAAAATACTAAGACCCAACTCTTAGAGAATAGACTCAAAATTGGTGCTTTTTTCAAGGGTGCCATAATTGGATTTCTTCCACATATACAAGGATAATATAGATCTTGATCCTTTCCCCCTTGTAGCAAAGGGGTGAATGGTGATAGTAAGATGTAATGGAGATGTATTTGTGCACATTTGTTTTTATGATTATTTGACAGGGGTGACATTTCTTAACTACTTCCATACAATCTTTGAAAATTGAAGGATAGAAATATTTTTCATGCAAAATTTCTAAGTTGTTACCAACCTAGAAAGATGAACACCACAAGCTCCACTATGAAAATCATTAAGAACCCTTTCAATCTTTTCATGGATTAGGCATCGACATAAAATGGGATCAACCCTTCAACAATACAATGTGTCATTGATGATGAGGTATCTATTTCATGATGGTGAATGCATTGGTGTTCATCATAGGAGAGGCAAGAGGAGAACCGATATATTATGATGTGTTTGTATGATGGGTCACTAGAGGCAATGAGGAATAAATTCTTATCAGTTAATTATTCCAATTCAAACTATTCTTCATTGTCTTTAGGTAATTACGACATGATCTCTGTGAAATCCAAAGATTTGTTTGATTTAGCGAATGCAAATTCCAAGTCCATTTCCCACAAAATCACAATCCACAATAATTAATAAAATGAAATGTGTGTGTGGGGTGTGTGTGTGTTTGTATTGAGGGAAGGGGGATAGAGAAGTGGGATATTTATATTAAATCAAAATATAATAGTAATATAATACTTGAATGTACCGTTGCCACCTTCTTCACTAGAATCTAGGTTCCTCTAAACTAGACCACTTAAGGACCACAACTTTTCCTCGAGATTCTTTCTATGTGTGAATGCGAAAATCCCAATGATTTCCCAACTCTAAGCAATAAAGAAAAGTTTTGAATTAAGGGGATTTTGAATGAAGGGAAATGATCATAAAATTCCAAGGAACATCTCTACTAAAATGCTCCAGCATAAGCGTCCTTGTAATGATGAGTGCCCATTCTCCAACATCTAAAACCAATTTATACTCTTAAAAGTTGATTGAGTTCATTAACAATGGAATTTAGGGTTTCTTAAAAGTTGTTTGAGTTCATCAACAATGGAATTTAGAGTTGTAAAAATGTATGAAATGCATAAGAACCTTGCTTGAAAGAAAGGTGTGTATACACACTTCTTTCTTAAAGAATAAAAACATAATAATAATAATAAAAAACTTCAAATGATTTGTGAAAACTAGGACTAAACAGACTTCAAAGCCATCTCAATCTCAAACAAGTTACCAATCCAATCTAAAGTGAATCCTAACAAGGAGTCCAAGTATATATGGCATGACATAACAAGGAGTCCAAGTATACATGACAAGTTAAAGCATTATAAGCATGTTGATCCATACAAATGCTTAATAAATATTTATTTATATCACTGTGCGATTTATATATGATGAGAAATGTACGCCTTTGCTTCTCACACGCTCACTTTCCACAAAATCCAAACTTTTGTCTTTTGTTTTCCTACTATCTACATGACCTAAAATACAATAGAAAAGAGAAAGGAAGCTTCTCATTGGTAAATTTTGGAAAATGCACATTTAAAAATAATAGGGATCTTGCTAAAAGATAATTTGAAATAATTTATTTAAGAAAATAATAAAATATAGATTTAAAAAAAATTCAAAACTATATCACGTAAACATTATCATTTATAAGTAATAAGGAAAATTTAGATTTTATCATTGGTGACTTTTTTTTTTCATTTCTTTTTTTTAGTAAAAAAATATTCCCATAGGTGGTTAATTTTGATTTTTTTTAAAGAAGAATGAAAATTACTCTTCAGTAAAAAGTGAACATTCCGTGTATTAATTTTGCGAAAATTAATTTTACCCCTGCTTAGCTAGGAAACGTAAACCGAATAATTACCTTTGGATAAAAATCGAAGATGCCCATTTCATTTAAAATATAAAAGTATTGTATTCAAAGATTAAAACATAGAATAATTTACAACCATCATAATGAGGCGTCATCCAATCAAAATGTTATTCGAAGCATGGTGAAACCTTTGGATCTTTGACTTTTTCTCGGACTTTAGTATAGCTTTGTGGAGCCCAAATCTAAGGGTAATGGAATTTAAGCGATCCCAAGACTTTATTTAATCTTCTCGAGTGACCTTTATTTTAAGAAATCACTTTAACTTTTTCCTTTTACTATTTTACTTAAAAGAAAGTAAAAATTGAAAATTGTGTATAGAAATTGAAATTTGTGTTTGGAAAAAATCAACATGCTACTTTGATTTTGAAATATAAACATTGATTAATTTTTTTAATTGGTATTGTGAGGGGTTAGGGTCTAAGTTTGGATCAAATTTTTGCTCGATAGTAGTAGAATAAAAACTACATTTAAATAATAACAATAAGTGGCGCTGCGTAATGGATTCTTCCAATGGGTAAGAATGATTCCATCAGTGTGAATCCGTTCATTATGGCGTGGTCTCAACGTCCCAAAAGAGGTCCATCTTCCCATAAATGTGTTTTCTATCCATTCTGGAGCATCGTTCTAACGGTCGGGACACCTCCAACAATCATATAGCTTCGCCAGGGTGAAGTCCCATTTTGCACGGTCCTGGTGTTCCAACAAGGTTCAAATCCTGCGAACTTGCCTCCTACGAGGTTCCAGTCTGTGAAGTATTCCATCTGTTCTTTGTAGCTTTTCTAACTTTGATTTCGATTTATTGGTCTTCCTCGCCTTCTTCCCTGTAATCTAAGTCTCTCTAACAGTTTCGAGAATCCTCTTTCCATTCTTATTCTTATCTTCTCTTAGTGTGGTGACTTTGCATTGCTGACGTGTTCTCAAAGGGTTCGAAGTTAATACCCCTTCTCTTATTAATTCTAGGGTGGGTATTATGCTTTCTTGCATAGATAGGTCCTTCAAAACTTCTTGTGTTCTTTCAACCTCGACAACTAATTCTCCTTCCTTCTATTGCTTCGACTTATATTCTCGTTCTTCTATTAGTCAGTCTATTTTTCTAGCTATGAAATCCCTTAATTCTTCCTTTTTCTTTTCTGTAGCTTCTTCCTCTACTTTCCTTCTGATTTGATCCTTCTCAATCCAAGTCTTTCCTAACAGAAGTGGGAAAGGGGAGTTGTTCTCAACAAACTTAATGACTTCAAATTCCTCTTCAGTCGATGTTCCATGGATAATAATATGTACATAAGGTTATCATCTTTCCCTTAAACAAGTCTATCCTTCCCAATGAAGGTACCACAATAGGCTTTCCCAAAATTTCCCAAGTATCTTTTGTCATAATATTCACCGGTGTTTCCTCATTCAAGACATGGTCTATGTCGAAGTCTTCTATTCTTGTACTTATACAATGTTTTACTTTCAAGATCTCTGGTAAACTGACATCTTTGTAATTATTCATTTTTTCTTTCAATTGTGATAACATAGTCTGAGCTTTATCTGATTCTTTCTCTTTATGATTCTCTAACATGCTCTTAGTCTCTTGAATTTCTTCATAGTTTTCTTGTCTCATTTTCATCCTTTCAACTTTAGCAATCATCCTTGGACAATCTTGAACCTCATGACAAACAATTTTACAACAAAGACAAATAGGACCTGTACTAGGGAATTCCTTAGCAAGATTTCCTGGTCTTCTGTAGTTATAACATAGTGTCAATCCTCTTTTTCTTTTATATGTTCCCCAACTGCTTCTATACTGCACACTAGGATCACAGTGTTGGAACTGCAATATGTAAATATTCTTTCTAGGTTCCCGCATCCACTTATTAGTCCAAAAATTATTTCTATTCATAGGAATAACATATCTTTCTTCATTTCTATTATCTTTACATAGATCAACTCTTTCTTTCAACTGCGCCCTAGATTTCAGACTAGGATATAATCTATTAAACATACCTAACTTCATGCTTTCAAAACAAAAAATTTCACTTATATTACTCTTATCAAAGCACAGAGCTTTACCTCTTTTAAGATCTTACCTCTTTCTTCAAATCGGGTTTCTTTCTTAGCACATAGTTTCACAAGTCAAGTACAGCACTGCACACTACAACAACAGATATACACACAGATGTTCTCTTCAGTTCCCAACAATCACAACTTCAGTCCTGGCAACGGAACCATTTGTTGGCACAGGGGCAGACCTAGGGTTCAACTCTAACAACGCACCAACAAAACCCTAACTACTGGCCCTTTCGGCAACACCTGTGAAGTAGATGAAGTCTCACCCGAGGTATAAGAAGGGGGGGTTACAAGAATCAGGTGTCTGTAACCAATATGGGACACAAATTTGTGATAATAACACTTCGTAGAGTATTCTAGCAACACTTAGAAGGTGTTATGAATTAGTTTATTATCTTCATTAACACCACAGAACAAACCCTAAGATAGATCGACGCAGTAACAATAAAGATTAAACACTTCAATCATTTAGCACATAACACTGAGTTAGATCGAACATTCATTCATTCTTAACACAACTAAGCACTAAGCATCAACAGATCTATCTAATATACATAATAAGAAAATCACTGAGTAGATTCATAAAATAACCAACAAAGCACAAAGAAAACCAAAGAAACAGGATATACATGGTTCACCCCAGTGTGGGGCTACGTCCACCAACTGCTTCATCTTCTCTATTATTCTTCAATCTCTTACATTCGTCTTCTCCTGTGCACTAAGCCATAGAGCCAAGCTTCGCACCAGACAGGAGATCTACGCACTATGTACTAGATCCTCCTTCCCAAAACTAGGTCAAGGCACAGAGACAACTTCTCTATTGAGCACAAAGCCTTACATACGCATTATGTTGCACAAAGAAACTCATAAATACTTGCACTTAGCCTTTTTTTCCATTATTCTCTTCTCCCCTTTCTACATTACATTCTTACTTATTTATACTTTTACAATAAGGCCTAATCATGGGTAAACCCATGGGCCGACATCCCATAACCCATTACAAAAACCCTAAGGAACCCCTTGTTGGGTTCACATAGCTTGCAAAATAAGTGAGATCCACGATCTCATCTCCGCCTGGGCGCTCCATCTTTGACTAGCCCGTCTAAGTCCAAAAGTGGTCCAAACTTGACCAAGGTTTCCTCAAAACTTGGTCAAGGGCCAACAGTGGGAGATTTGAGAACTGTGTGCTGAGAGTTCTACCATAAATTATTAACGGAATATATTGTCATTCATGATTACATAGGGAATATAAAAACTCATTCATTTAGAACATTACTAACTACTAAAGACAAGAAAGAAACACATGCATTCAATCAAATCACACAGGTTTTACCGTGGTTCACCCCCCTCTGGGCTACGTCCACAAAGATTTGGCTCTTGGCTCTTTTATTATAGTAGTTCTGAACTACAGCACCATGCGCTTTACAAATTTTCTCACTTAGGTTGAGATCTATTATGAAGCAGACTAGATTGCACTAGGCTCCTCAGACCGCGATCTAACCCTCAAGATCTATCCTCCTCAGTCCTCTCTATCTCAACAACTTACAACCTTAGGTCATACAACAAAATAGTACATCGCATCCACTTCCTCATATCCGTCTCTTCGCATTGCTCTCCCCCCTATGAGACCTAGGTATCTATATTTATACGTTTTTATCTCTTTAGCCATTACAATGCATTGAGAAAACCCTAACCCTAACATCCTTAGGTCTTCCATGCATGCACGCGTGTTGCTCTTCCTTCTAGCTGTCGCTTTACTCGTGCATGCCTTCTTTCCCAAAATCACCTTTCTTTCTGCTTTGACCTACTTCCAACACTTTGTAATATGAGAACTTATCTATATGATAATAACAAGTAATTTTCATAACCTGAAACAATAATGAAGTGGGTTTTATTGGTTATTTAAGATGTGTTGTATATGTACGAGAATAACTCCTTGATTTTTAATTCCTTTTCAACAAGCAATCGATTCAAGATTTAGAAGAAAATGGTGTATATTGTTCATTCTAATTTTATAATTTGGGTTTGAGTCTAAAAAGAATAAATAAAGTTCAAACCTAAAAACAATAAATAATAATAATCTTAGTTAAATCTTTAAAAACAATAAACAGTCTAGTCTAGTTCAACATCTATTATTTTTTAATTTTGTAATAATATGAATATCTATTATTTTTTAATTTTGTAATAATATGAGTTGAGTAAATATATAGGGACTCACCTTTGAAGACTTGATGACTATAAACTTAACAACTAAAAATTTAAGCGAACCTATAATAATATGAGTTCAAGATTGAGAACAATAAATAATCGGGTTCCATATCTATTATTTTAATCTTGCATGTTGCTTTTTATAGCTTATAGATGTAAAGTGAATTGTCAATAGCTATAAGGCTTCAGAGTTTACTATGGAGTTGGACATAATGAAATATGTAAGGCTTTGGAGTTTATTCTACAGTTGGGTAGAATGAAATTACCAGGGCATAATGAAATTACCAACATCTCTATGGGCATCACATCACAAGTAGGAAAATTAATGACATAATCACAACCAATATGGACATAATGGCTGCAAGGATTATTGCATGAAGGAGACCCATTAAATCTCAGACTCTCAGTACACAGTATACTTCTGCGTAGTTCAATGCTCTGTTTTGTTCTAAAGTGTAATAAAACAACTTGCTAATACTAAACTTTATATTTTCTGAACATATGATAGGATTCAAAGACTTGAAATCGTTCATACACAAATCACATCAACACACAAATAAATGATGTATTACTGATTTAAGTGTTGCAGGTTGTATCATTGACTTGGTGTTGCACACAGTTACAAAATATACTAAAATGAAGGGCTTCAACTCCAACAACTTCTTCAGACTTACAGACACTGAGCTTGTGCTCTCATAGCTTCCTTACAACCTTCACAATTGTTGCTTCTTCTTCTTCTACATACACTCTACATCCTACTTCTTATAGACTCGATAATATAAAGACTAAGACTGAAACTTCTTACAGAAGGTAACTGACTTAACCAATAAATACAACAATAAATATGATTGATTTCTATCTACTCAATAGAGCTCGAGAAAGATTAAATATTGGCTCATTAACTAACTCCCCTTCTTGTCCACTGACAAAAACTGAGTTTGCATAAACGTAGATCTCATGAACTAGAAACTTGCAGATTGACAGACTGACTATCTGACTAATTGACCAAGTCGGCAGAGACATAAATCTCATCGACCTTTAATTACTATTTCCAACACTCCCCTTAATTATAAGTAGGTGGGATTAAAAAAATAAATTTACATCAAAAATTTGAATTGACATATATTGTCAAACATCCGTTACTATGTCGAATCCTAGACATGAAATGAATCCCTTGCTAAAGATTTTGTGAAAATATCTACGACTTGTTCTTTAGACCTGCAAAACTCTAAAAAAAATTCTTTGTTATTTACTAATTCTTTGATAAAATGATACATTATATCGATATGCTTGGTTTTCCTGTGAAACACATGATTCTTGGATAACATGATGGATGAATTGTTGTAACAAAATGATGTAGTTGGTCCCTGTTGTTCCTACAACAAATATTTTAACATTCTTTTCATCCAAATTGTTTGTAGTTGCAACATACTCATCTTCTATTGAAGAAAGAGTCACTATGGGTTGCTTCCTTGATGCACATGACACTATACCTATTCCAAAATTTAATGTGTACCTAGAGGTACTTTTTCTGTCATATATGTTGCCTCCACAATCACTATCAGTGTATATAATAAGTCTGAAATATTTTGAAGTAGAATACATAATGCCAAAGTCTTTTGTTCCATTCACATATCTTAGAATTCTTTTCCCTGCTTTCCAATGGGATTATTTTGGATTTTCCATGAACCTTGAAATCAAACTCACTCGATACATAATATCAGGTCTTGTTGCTGTTAAATACATAAGACTTCCTACCATTCTTTTAAGCAGAGTGGGATCCACTTTGGAGCCTTCATCTTTTTTGCTTAAGTTCAATCCTGTTATGAAAGGTTTTGGGGATGCTTCAGAATTTATCATGTTGAATCTTTTCAAGCTTTCATGCGCATACATAGATTGTGCAATAATATAATATATTTGGACTGGTGAACTTCAATACCGATAAAATGTCTCATAGGCCCCAAATCAGTCATTTCAAACTCATCCTTCATGACTGACTTAAATTCTTCTATGCAAAAATCACCTGTAAAGATCAAATCATCTACATATAAGAAAACAATTAACATGTTACCTTGTTGATTTTCTTTGATGTACAATGTTGGCTCACATTCACTTCTTTGAAATCCATTCTATGTGAGGTAGGAATCTATGCAACTGTACCAAGCTCTGGGATCTTGCTTTAACCCATACATTTTTTTCTTTAATATGTACGCTTTGTTTTCTTGTCTTGGAATCTGATAGCCTCATGGCTATTCCACATACACTTCTTCTTCTAAATGTCCATTAAAAAATGTTGAATTTATGTCCATTTGGTAAACAAACCATTTTTTTTGTGCAACAATGGCCAACACAATTCTAACTGTGTCCATGAACACAATTGGCGCAAATGTTTCATTGAAATCTATTCTAGGTTGTTGTATGAACCCTCTTGCAACTAACCTTTCCTTGGGCTTCTGCACATTTCCTTTTGCATCTTGTTTGGTTTTATAAATCCACTTGACACTTATCACATCCTTCTCTTCAGGTACACCTACCAATTTCCATGTCTTATTGTTCTATATGATATTAATTTCTTCATCCATGGCTTGTGCACATACATCATCTTTGACAACTTCTTCAAAAATTAATGGATCATCTATTTTTCAAAATAGGGAAAAAAATTGAAAATGAATTTGTTGTGTCAACATTATAAATGTCACGCAAACTTCTTGGCTTTCTTGGTAACAAACTTGCTAATGTTGGATCTGGAGATGTAGAACTACTTAGACTGCTCGCTGGAGTTTGTTGCACTCTAGGTGTGGACTATGCACCTGCTGATCTCACTGAAGTAGTTTGAGATAGGATCTATGTCACAGTTCCAGGAGTGGAAGGTACTTCTCACTGAATTGTACATGGTGTATGAACCACTTCTTCTTCCATGTCTTCATGAACAATAACATCAATAATCTTAACTGTCTTCTCTACACTCCCATCCCATGCTTCATTTTTCATGAACTGAACATCGTGGATAATTATGACTTTTCTTTCGACAAGGTCATACGACTTGCAACCTTTTGAATCTTTAGAATACCCAAAAAATATACATTTTTGTCCTTTGTTGTCCAAATTCTTTCTCATCTCATCTGGAACATGTGTGTATGTGACATAACAAAAATATTTTAAGTGCGCCACATTATCCTTCATACTTGTTCAGGCTTCTTGAGGAACTTTGTTCTTCACACTCTTTGTCGTACATCTGTTTATGATGTATACTGCAGTTGATACTACCTCAACCCAATAATCATTTGACAAATGTTTGGCTATCATCATATTACATGCTATTTCCATGATGGTTTGATTCTTTCTTTCTACGACACCATTCTGCTATGGTGTATATTGTGCAGTAAATTGCTTGTGTATACCATGAACTTTACAAAAGTTTTGAAATTCTCTTGACACATATTCACCTCCTTTGTTAGTTCTTATAACCTTGATGTAATAACCACTTTGATTCTCCACACGTTATTTGAACTGTGGAAAACAACCCAATGCGTCAAATTTATGTTTTAGGAAATAAATCCATGTCTTTCTTGAAAAATCATCAATAAATGTTAGAAAATATGTACTGCCTCCTATGGATAGTGTTTTCATTGGTCCACAAATGTCTGAGTGTACAATTTCCAATGGAGATTTTTCTCTATATGACTTGCCAACTGGAAATGATTCTCTATGTTGCTTTCCAAAGATGCATCCTTCACATATTCTTTCTGGTTTTTCAATTAATGGAAAAAATTTCACCATATCCTTTGTGTGTAGCAGCTTCAAACCTCCAAACTTAAAATATCCAAATCTGAAATTGCATAGCCAGGAATCATCATGTACTTCATATTGGAATGTTGTCTACATCTTTGTGCCACTATCTTCTTCTTTCTTGGTACTGTGTGCACTAGTTTTTCATTCCTTGGAACTTCTTGCACTTACTTCTTTGCTTTTTGTTGTAAATACAGTGTATGGATGCACATTCACCGAATGTTTGCACTTTTTTTACCTTCATGGATGGCTTTAATGTCAATGGAAACATTTTGTTGCTTGTCATCTGGATTCTTGCAATAGGTTGATTTCTTGGATATCTTTCCATAATTACACAATGATTATATTCCATGTATATTTTGTATCATTTCTGTAACAACTATCCTATGCTCATCAAATTATTTTTCAGACCAGAAAGATAATATACATCAGGCATAACTTTTTGTTCTCCTTTTTTAGTTAAAATGTTTATATTTCCTTTTCCTAAGACAATGACTCGAATATATGTTCCAAGTGTAAATTTGATTTGGACTGACTTATCCAAACTAAAAAACAACTCTAAGTTTCTTGTCATGTGATTACTACAACTTGAATCTAGATACCATATGTCCCATGGACTTTCTTGAGAAACATTGCATTCAACTGGGGATATTATAGGCATTACTTCAACGTGCACCATAAACATAGGATTAGAGGGATTATTTGCATTGTTTGACTGATCTTGACCTTACTTGTTCTGATTATATTGTCTCTTCCTACACTCCTATGCATAATGTCCATACTTTTTATAGTAATGGCATTGAATCTTTGATTTATCAAATTTATTATTACTTGACTCACTACTATTTTGGCTTTGACCTCTTCAACTAGTTTTTCTAGGACTGCTGCTGCGTCCACCTCTAAAATAACTTCTTCCTTTGCCTCTAGAGTTAGCTCTCCCCCTTCATGACTTATAGATGACTGCGTGGAAAATTCATTTTCTAATGACATATTTGACCTATTCAATCTATGTTCATAATTAATGAGGGAAGCTTGCAGCTCATCTAGGATGAACTGACTCAGATCTTTGTTCTCATCTAAAGTCACAACAAGGGTATCAAATTTAGGAGGAAGACTCCTAAGTAACTTCTCAACAAATTTTATGTCCTCTATGGTTTCTCCATTAGACTTAATCTGATTTATCAGGACAATGAAATGGGTGTAAAATGAATCTACTGAATCTGAGTCTTTCATTGACAGATTTTCAAAATCTCTTCTAAGAATTTGTAGTTTTGAAGTCTTGACTTTGTCCATACCTTGATAAGAGGATTTTAATACATCCCATTCTTCCTTGGCTTGCTTTGCTGATGCAACTCTTGGGAGTATGCTCTCATGCATGGCTTGATGTATGTAAAACATTGTCTTTCCATCATTTTTTTTTAATCTTTCAAAGCATCCTTCTTATTATCTTGTGTGAGAGCATTGTACGCTACTTGTTGGTTCCACATAGCCATTATCGTCTATCTCCCATACATCTTGACCCAAAAATAACACCTTCATGGTCAAGGACCATAACTCATAATTTTTTCCTGTAAAAGTGGGAGGTTGCAGATTTGAAATAGAAGCCATGATTTCTCCTTTCAACAAAGATGCTACTCTTGAAACTTACTTTGATAAACCTTGCTATGATCAACCTACTTTGATCAACCTGCTCTGATACCAGATCTCAGACTCTCACCCTGCAATACACTTCTGTGCATCTCAATGCTCTGTTCTAAATTTTTCAAAACTTTCTGCGTAGTGACAAACTTCACTATGTTCTAAGTTTTTCAAAACTTTCTGCGTAGTGACAAACTTCACTATACATTGTGCGTTGTGTTAAATAAATGTGAAGCGCTATTTCTTTGCACGTTGTAATAAAAAAACATGCTAATACTAAACTTTATATTTTCTGAACATATGACAGGATTCAAAGACTTGAAATCATTCATACACAAATCACATCAACACATAAATAATTGATGTATTATTGATTTAAGTGTTGCACATTGTATCACAGACTTGGTGCTACACGCAGTACTGAGCTTGTTCTCTCAAACCTTCCTTACAACCTTCACAACTTCTGATGTTTCTTTTGCTCTTCTCCTTCTACATACGCTCTACATCCTACTTCTTACAGACTCGGTAATATAAAGACTAAGACAGAAACTTATTACAGATACAACCTTCACAACTGTTGATGTTTCTTTTTCTCTTCTCCTTCTACATACACTCTACATCCTACTTCTTACAGATTCGGTAATATAAAGACCAGGATTGAAACTTATTACAGAAGGTAACCGACTTAACCATTAAAAACAACAATAAATATGAGTGACTTCTATCTACTCAACAGAGCTCGAGAAAGATTAAAGATTGTTTCATTACCTAACTCCCCTACTTGCCCACCGACAAAAAAAACTCAGTTTGCCTAAACATAGAACTCAAGAACTAAAAACAACTGAGTTTGCCTAAACGTAGAACTCAAGAACTAAAAACTTGCAAACTGACTATCTGACTTCTTAGGTCATGACCATCCATCCAGCAGACTGGGTCCATGCGTTAGTGCATGGAAGAAATTTTCCCAGATCCACTTTGATGGTCTCTTAGGTTGAATCTAAACCAAGCAAACCAATGGTATCGAAACTCATGATATTCTTGAACCACCTATCTTCACGGAAATTTCCTTTTGGACAAAAATGTTCATGGGCAGAATTAGCAGAGGTGTCAATGAAGCCTAATATTTCCTCTATGATAGCTTGAAACTAATGCACCTGGTCCCTATTTTCCAACGTTACCTGAACGTCCTCTCTGTGTGAGGTTCTCAAGCATTATAACACTTTAATATTTGCTACTCACATTTCACCCAAATGTGGCAATGAGGGGCTGTATACATATTAATCTTTGCTAATCATTATATTAAGTAAATGTGAAATAGTAACGCATTTAAGTAATGATAAATTTATGAATTGAGAAATGCTAAGAAGTTAATGTTTAAAATCTCAAACACCATGAAAATATTCCATATACCCAATATCGTCCTTAATTTCTGATTTAAGATTGAGATTATCTGGCCAGAAGATTAAGTTTTTTTGATGGGAAGCCTATCGACATAATAATTATGTAAATTTGTTAAGAAGAACATGTTGGTTAAAAAAAAACATCTACTTACAAAATGCCCAAATTCCTACAGAAAAAGAGGAAAGAACCCAATGACAGTTTTTAGCTGAGTAATTAAAACAAAACATAGTTTATATACTGCCTGCTATTTGAATCATACATTCATTCCAGAAACAGAGTATCCAACATCTGCGCTCATTTACAAAAATAGAGTATCCAACATCCGCATTCATTTACAAAAATAGAGTCATTTTTTAAGAGACGGGATAAGCTTCACGAATACACTGACAAGTAGAAGAGTCGAGATACATAGAAGAATGTAGAAGGAGGGAAGAAGAATTAAATGCGGAAGTTGGAGAGTAGTTGAGAAATTATGGCAGGGGAGATTAACAAAATCTGGAGATCCACGTTACCAACACTCCCCCTTAATCTTCACTTCCATGTATGTCTGCAATACCAATCTCCTCTCGGAGATGCTCAAAAACATTCTTTGCAAGCAGCTTTGTGAAAATGTCTGCAAGCTGTTCTTTGGACCTGCAAAACTCAAGATATATGTCACGATTGTTCACCAATTCTCGAATGAAATGGTATCATGTATCAATATGCTTGCTCCGTTTATGAAAGACATGATTTTGAGATAAAGCGATTGCAGAATTATTATCACTATAAATTTTTGTAGGTTCTTCTTGTGGATGCCTCAAATCTGAAAGTACTCTCCTCATCCATATTGTTTGGCAAGCTGCTGATGTGGCTGCAACATATTCTGCTTCAGCTGATGAGAGTGCCACAATTGGTTGTTTCTTTGAAGCCCAAGAGATAGATCTCGATCCTAGATGAAAGATATACGCCGAAGTGCTTTTTCTATCATCCATGCTACCTCCCCAATGACTATCCGTATATCCAATCAGTTTGTAATTATCTGAAGATGCATACAAAATTCCAAAGCTCTTTGTTCCAGCTATATACCTTAGAACTCTTTTTCCATCTTTCCAATGTGATTCCTTTGGTTTGTCCATGAATCTATAAATGAGACTAACCCCATACATGATATCTGGTCTTGTGGCGGTTAGATACATAAGGCTGCCAACTAATCTCTTGAATAAAGTTGCATCAACACTAGGAATTTTATCATTCTTGCTAAGCTTTAAGCCCAATGCAACAGGTGTAGGTGTTGGATTTACATTTTCCATCTTAAATCTCTTCAACACATCATTAGCATACTTGCTTTGACATATAAAAATGCCTTGTTCATTTTGAGTTACTTCT
>ML789430.1:131365-148611 GCA_009831015.1 Picea engelmannii
ATCTTTGCTCATGTGATAAGAGTGATCCCATTAATTCATCTACTGATAGTTGAGTGAGATCTTTGGATTCCTCAATGGCTATTACAACTGGATCAAACTTTGTAGGTAAGATTCTAAGTATTTTCTCTACAACCTTTTGATCTCCAATGGTTTCTCCATATGATCTAAGCAGATTTATTATTGCCATTGCATGAGTGAAGAATGAATATATTGAATCTGTATCCTTCATTTGTAAGTTTTCAAAATCCCTTCTAAACATTTGTAATTTTGTTGTTTTTACCTTACTTGTGCCTTGGTATGCTGTTTGCAAACTTTCCCATGCCTGTTTTGATCTTGTAGCAGCAGCTACTTTAGGAAAAATTGATTCCTCCATTGCTTGCTGAATAAAAAACAATGCTTTGGAATCCTTCTTCTTATTTTCCTTCAACAAATCCTTCTCAGCTTGTGAAAGAGCCTGATAAGATTGTTGGTCTGCTTGTTCAGGAAACCCATTTTCAACCAAATCCCAAACATCCTGGGAACAAAACAGGGTTTTCATTCTTATACTCCAATAGTCATAATTTTTGCCATTAAAAATTGGAATCTGGGGTTGTAAAATGCTTCCAGTTGCTCCTGCCATGATTTTTTTAAATAAAATTTGCCTCTTTTTACTGTTCTTCCTCTATTTCCTTTTCCAATCTCTGTCAAACCTTTTGTATGATTAAAACCCCTAAATTTCTGCAATCTCTTTGCAACAGGTTAACACCTCCTCTGTACTTAGCAATAAAGTCTCCAAAAAAAAACACAGCAGCTACTTGTTTTCTCCAACCTTCTATACACTTGCTAAGTCTAGCTTTATCATTCTTCAATACTCAGATTCTTTTGAATCCCCTTCAACATCAACTTCCACAGCTTCAAGTTTTTGGACAGCATCAAATACCATTAACCTTGCTCTGATACCACTTTGTTGGTTAAAAAAAAACATCTACTTACAAAATGCCCAAATTCCTACAAAAAAAAGAGGAAAGAACCCAATGACAGTTTTTAGCTGAGTAATTAAAACAAAACAGAGTTTATATACTGCATGTTGTTTGAATCATACATTCATTCCAGAAACAGAGTATCCAGCATCTGCGCTCATTTACAAAAACAGAGTATCCAACATTTGCATTCATTTACAAAAGCAGAGTCATTTTTTAAGAGACGGGAGAAGCTTCACGAATACACTGATAAGTAGAAGAGTCGAGATACATAGAAGAATGTAGAGGGAGGGAAGAAGAATTAAATGTGGAGGTTGGAGAGTAGTTGAGAAATTATGGCACGGGAGATTAACAAAATCTGGAGATCCACGTCACCAACAGAACAAATTAGATCTGCAAATCGATCGTGTTTATACTTATATATAAGGGATTCTTTCGCCCAGATAACTGTAAGATAGCTTTGTTTCAGATGGCAGTGGCTATAGCAGACAGATAATGATAATACCTCTGATTTTGTAACTTACTTTATCAATACATAGTGCATTGATTTCATAAAGTCTTTCCATGTGAACAATGCAATTCTACAAATTTATAGTTTCAGATCTGAGCATCATCAAATTGTAAATCTTCATCGCGACAGTGACGCTGCTTTGGCAACAATCTCCTTCACAAATTCTTCAATATTTTTGTCTGAACTTCCGCCTTCGACCATTGCCTCCCTTGATAATTCCTTCCACCGCAAAGCGTTCCTTCTAAGTTCGCCACCCAGTTGGCTTTCCATAACCATCATTGTACATTTCTCCACTTCTTCCTTCCCTACAAGTCCGTTTGCTGATCGTTTATTCAATCTCAACCCTGTTTTCCATTTCCCTACAATGTATGAGGAATTAGTCGGCTGATCTGACCACTGAGGAACCGCCAACATGGGGACCCCCAAGCCTAGGCTTTCCAGCGTCGAATTCCATCCACAGTGTGTCATAAACGCACCGATGGACGAATGAGAAAGAACTTGCAGCTGTGGACACCATGGAACGATTAGTCCTTGATCGGAGGTTTTGTTCAGAAATCCCTGCGGGAAGTTTTCTTTACTGTTAGGACGAATAACCCATATAAAGGAATATCCGCTTGCTTTCATCCCAAGAGCTATCTCTTGAGTTTGTTCTTTAGACAGAACAGTAATGCTTCGAAGGAAACGTACACAACGCTTGCGGGTTCCTTCGTATTCAACCAATCCATGCAGTTTGTTATTTTCCACATGTGTGCGCGGAAGTCCGTATCTTTGGGATTCTGTCCATCCAAGAAAGCCGAGGGTATGAGAGGGCCGACGGTGCGAATCGGAGCTATCGATTTCATTGAGTTTATTTCTTCGAATTCGAGTTCGTCAAATGAATTTCCCAGTATCCACGTTGCCTCTGAAAATGTTTTAACCTTATCCCTTACGAGTCGGTGCATAAATTCGTAGGGATTCGAAGGTTGCAGAAAGGAAGGCAAGTCCGAGACGTTCAGCAGCGGCAATCCGGGTATTTCTATCGCCGATTTGAAATGTCTTAAAAGAATTTAATATTTTTCGAGCAACCCCACTAAAATGTCAACTAGGAAAGGACAAGAAAATCTACAAGGGAAAACCAAAGTTAACTTTTGTTTCTTCTTTCCTCTTGTATTTTGGTTTGTTCTTTCTCAATGGACATTTTCTTCTCCTATACTTAGGCGACTTTTGTTTTTCCTTGCCTTCTAAGATGCTTAAATATTAAATTCATTTCTATGACTTTTAAGGCAAACATTTTCCATTTTCCATGCCCCTTATTTGGCCATTTTAAATGCACACTTTTCAAGGGGTTTACAGATTACACACTTTTCAAAGGGTTTAGTGCATGAATGGTGAGAGGTAAGTTTCACATTCTTTTAAGTAGGTTCAAATTTATAATGAGAAATTGATTCATTGTAATAAAGTTAGAAGGGTAGATGTCCTTTTGGATAGAAGTTTCTACAGGTGTGTTTTGAGACATCTCAATTCTTGTTAGTTCACAAGTTAGTAGTATATCTGACTTATAGGTCAATGGATATACTCTTAGGTTATAGTGGAAGCGAGTAAGTTTCTTGATGCAAGCGCGCTCCGCGGGGCACGTCCGCTCATAGGATCTTCCTCCTTTCCTTGGCCCGAAGAACACTAACCGGTCCTTCTATTTCCCTATCGAGAAATCTTACAACCACAGAACTCTTCGCGTGATCCCCCTCTTACTTATCGGGGAATCGGACTTCGCGGTATCGCGAGTCCTAATGCATATGTTTCGACCCCTTCGATTTCCCGATCTCTCGGATGCCGATTTTCCAATATGTCTTTTCCTTCGGGACTTTCTCCGAAGGTTGCGATTATTGCCATGCATCCTCAAAGATGGACGGCGCTCGTATGCTTTGGGGTCTTCACCTTATGGCTCTGCCACGTGTCCACACAAACCTCAGCTCTCGGTACTTCACGACTTCTGATGTCAAAAGTGACTCCTCTCAACCTCTGAACCCCGAGTGCGCGATAGGCGATGGGGTTTCCGATCCAATGGTCCTCCTACGAACCAGATCCAACGGCTATCCTTCTTCCTTGCTCCTCGCGTCTTGGAATACTCAATGCTTAGGCTCTTACCCACGAACTTCCGAGTTCGTGAGATCTCTCGATCTCTGCCACCTGTCCTCCTCAAATGGACGGTTCCTAATCTTCTCGCCACTTTGCCACCTCTTGTGTCATCGTGCTTCGCGACCCTTGACACCAAATTCTCAGCCCTTCTACTCACGAGCTCCCGACATGCAAGATGCCACCTGTTCGCTTGCTGACTCCACTATGGCCCACACTATTCTCGTACCCATCGGGCATTCGCGTATCGCAATATCGCGATTCCCGTTGCAATATTTCGAAGTTTTGATCCACGAAACCCCGATACACGATGTACGTATAGATCCAACAACCTTGTGGCTCGGATCAACGACTTTGCCCTTCTGAGCTTTGTACCTCTCAGGAATACCTACGATATCTCCCCTGCACCTCTGTGAGATCTGACGGCTCACAGGATGTCGTGAATTCTCCTCGAAGGATACCGACCGTGCATTCCTCCTCTGAGGATTCTATGAAACGACTAAGTGCTCATTTATCGCGAAACTTGTTCACCTGCATGCAAACTTGCGACGCTTCTTACAACTTTCAAGGCACAACTTCTCTGCGCTATCCTTCAACTGTTCAAAGGCTCTATCCTTCCTGATCTTTCTTATAACTCTGAATCTTAGAAAAAGACTCTTGCGCGCACTCCTTGCGGCAACCCTCAAACACCTCAAGTTCTTGAATCCTTTTGACTCTGCACACACCTGTAGTAACAGTCCTTCAAATAATCTTCTTAGGTTCACAACCCTGAACCTTCACTTGGCCTGTGCACTCCTTGCATAGCTCATTTACCCAACTGCACTTGTGGGTGAATGAGAACAAAAGCTAAACTACCTAAGCCTTCTATCAACGCACTCCTTGCGGACAACTTCGACTGCACTCCTTGCAGGAACTCTTGCTCAGATAGAGAACCAATTGAAACTCATTCCTTCACCCTTTCAGATTTCAACCTCCAACATGAAATCATATACATAGCATATAAAGAAAATGTATGACAGGAAGCAAACATTCATGAGCATAACATCAATACACAGAGAACAACACAAACCATGAATTTGAATCAAAGATCTTCTATTAATTCAAATTTTGTACATGGGTGTTCTTCCACATCTCTCTGCTTCTCTTGCTCTTCCTTCTCCAGAATTATGTTACAACGCACAATGAGGGTGTCTATATCCTGTTTCTCTCTTTCTTTCAAAAACTGTCTAATCTAGAATTAAATTCTATCTATCTGCATTAACTACTTTTAAATACCTTCTATCTACTAAGGACGAGAGCGTATGGCTCAAGGTCCCAATTACATTACACAAGTGTGCCTCATCTTAATGGCTTCATTTAAGATTGCGCAACAACTTCAAGGAACTTTCAAAATTTGGGCTAGTGCTTTCTAGCTGTCCATTGTCTTCCGCGCTGGCTTGCTTGATGTGGGAGATGCTCCTACATCATACTTCCTCACTTGAAAACTTTCATGGGCTCCTGTCCATGAGCTCCTACACGGTCTGTCCACGCTTCTGTATTTCCGCTTCATTTTCCCATCTGGCATCTTCAACTAGATGGTTCTTCCATTTGACCAGATACTCAAAGTATTTCTTTTGCCTGGTCCTCTTACCCACTCGTTTATCCAGTATCCGCTCCATCTGTGGATTATCTGCAACTGGTATCTACTTTCGCCACTGAGCCTTTGATTGTTCATCACTTGTTCCTGCTTTCTCAACTTTGTATGGGTATAAATCTGAGACATTGAATATCGGAGAAATTCCGATCCCATTGGGTAATTCAACCTCATAAGCATTTTCCCCACATTTCTTCAAGACCCTACATGGCCCGATTTTTTTCATCTTCAGCTTATTATATGTTCCTCTCAGGAACCTTTCCTTTCTCAAGTGTGCTAGAACTAAGTCACCAACCTCATATTGAAGTTGTCTTCTATGTTGATCGACTCTGCGTTTTTATTCTTGGCTTGATTTCAGCAATCACTCCTTCACCTGGTTGTGAAGTTCTTTCATCGCCTCAGTGAATTCTTATACACTAGCGCTCCTAATTGTAGTTTGTTCTGAATCCCTCAATTCAGAAATTCCCCTCGACTGCATGCCATAAACAACTTGGAATGGACTCTATCCTATACTCCTATTCACTGAGTCGTTATACGCAAACTCTGCCTACAGCAATATATTATCCCAACTGTTGTGGTGCTCTGTCACCAAGCTTCTCAGCAAGTCTCCTAGACTTCTGTTTACCACTTCTGTCTGTCCATCCATCTACAGATGATACGCTGAACTAAACAACAAGTTAGTTCCCAGTTTCTTCCAGAAGGTTCTCCAGAAATGCCCTATGAACTTCGTATCTCTATCCGAAACTATGCTCCTTGGTAAGCCATGAAGTCAAATGACTTTTTTGAAAAACAGGTTCGCGTTGTGAGTCGCGTCACTGTTTTTCTGACATGGGATAAAATGTGCCATCTTGGAAAATCTATCCACAACCACAAAGATTGAATCAAATCCTCTTTGTGTTCTTGGAAAACCCAATACAAAATCCATGCTAATCGCATCCCACGGCCTCTCCGGTATGGGAAATGATTGATAAAAACCCGCATTCTTCTTCCTCCCCTTCGAATGCTAGAAAATTCTACATCTGTCTACAAATATCTTGACCTCTGATCGCATCCCTAGACAAAAGCATGACTCACTCAGCTTTGCAAATGTTTTGTCATGACCGAAATGTCCGGCCAATCCTCCATTGTGTTTCTCCTTCAGTAGATTCTCCCTCATGGAACAATTTGGAATACACAGTTGATTACCTCTAAACAATAATCCTTCTTGTATCAAGTACTCGTCCCATTGGCTTCTATCTCTGAGAAATGGATTCTCAGTTGCTTCATATGTCTCCTTGAAGTCTAGATCATCTACGTACATGTCCCTAAGATCATCAAAACCCAATGTTTTGACTCGGAACTCCTGCAACAAAAAACACTTCCTGCTCAAAGCATCAACAACTTTGTTAGCAGTACCAAAAATATGTTTAATCACAAATGTAAAATTCTGCATGTATTCTACCCATCTGACATGCCTCTAATTCAACTTCTCTTGTTGGGTCACAAACTGTAATGCATGGTTATCACTATACAAAACAAATTCCTTCAGAATCAAATAGTGCCTCCACCTTTTCAAGGCATGAATGATGGCATAAAATTCCTTATCATATGTGGAGTACTTCACTTTCATCTCATTCAGCTTCTCGCTGAAATATGCAATCAGCCTATCATCTTGACTCAAGACCGCTCCTATCGCAGATCCGTTTGCATCGCATTTTACCTGAAATGTCTTTTGGAAATCCGGCAATACCAAAATTGGTTGTTCCGTGATCTTCCTCTTCAACAAATTGAAAATATTTTCAGCTTCTTCAGTCCAGTGAAAAGATTTATGTCTTTTCTTCACTGTATCCATCATCACTGTGCTGATTCCACTGAAATTCCTGATTCCACTGAAATTCCTGATGAATTTTCGGTAGAAACTAGCCCACCCATGAAAACTTCTCACCTCAAATAGGTTCTTCGGTGATGGCCAATTCTTGATTACCTCCACCTTATCTGGATCCATCCTCAACTCATTTGTCGAAATAACAAATCCCAAGTAAATGAGTTATGTCTTCATGAACGAGGATTTCTTCATATTTATCAACAACTTCTCCTGCTGCAATTTCTGCATCACTGTAGCCAAATGCTTCCGATGCTCCGCTGTTGTTTTACTGAAAACCAGTATGTCATCCAGATATACGATAACAAATTTCCCGATGAACTCCTTCAGGACTTCGTTCATCAACCTCATGAAGGTACTCGGCACATTTGTTAAGCCAAATGGCATAACAAGTCATTCATACAACCCCTCGTTTTTCTTGAATGCTATCTTCCATTCATCACCTTCTCTCATGCAAATCTGGTGATATCCGCTTTTCAAATCAATCTTTGAAAAAACAAATTCTCCACTTAAGAAATCCATCAAATCATCCATCCTCGCCAATGGAAATATGTACCTGATGGTTATCTTATTGATCACCCTTGAATCTGTGCAGATCCTCCAGCCTCCCTCTTTCTTCAGACTGAGTACTGTTGGAACAACACACAAACTCAAGCTTTCTCTGACCAACCCTTTGTCCAACAAATCTTGGACTTGTCTTTTGATCTCTTCATTCTCTTGCGGCGTCACTCTATACGTGGCTTTGTTTGGCAAACTGGCCTCTAGTATGAGATCAATGTGATGGCTCACACTCCTCATCGGTGGCAACGAACGAGCTAATTCATCCACTACAATGTCAGCGAACTCATCCAACAGTTCTTGAACCTCCTCTGGTAAATCATCCACTCTGGTGCTAGTCAGAATAATCTTCGGTTTCCTGACCACAAAGAATTACGGTTCTTCTTTCTTCTTCACCTCAATAAGAAGTTCTTTCGCACTCATGAGAAGTACAATGTTACTTACTTCTAGTTTTACCTCCTTATCTTTGATTGGAAGCAACATGTGTGTCCTCCCATTCTTCTCTAGGATATATGTGTTCATTCGCCCATCATGAATCACATTTCTATCATATTGCCATGGCCTACCGAGAAATAGATGACAAACATCCATAGGAATGACATCACATAATATCTTATCATTATATCCTCCTATCTTAAATTCAACTAAGCACTGTTTAGTGACGTTTACCTGTTGTCCTTTTTGTAGCCACAAAACTTTATATGGACTTGGGTGATCAGTCGTCTCCAGCTCTAGATTTTCTACCATCTCGGTTGAAACGAGATTATCTATGCTACCACTGTCCACAATGACCTTGCACACTCTGCCCTTGCTCTTGCAAGCAGTCCTAAAAAGTCTGGTCCTTTGGACTGAACTTTCCACCTCTTTCTCTGGTGTCAAAAGGACTTTTCGCATCACTAGCAATTTTCCACCTTCAGCGTCTTTTGTCTCAACATCTCACCTCTATGCCTCAGCGATGTGAGCTTCTCCTCCTTCTTTCTTTTTCTATGGACACTCATAAGACTTGTGCCCATTCTTTCCACATGTGAAGCATGTGATTACTCCACCTCTTCTTCTTCCTCTACCTCTGGTACGAGGAAAAGTATTATTGTTAGCATAATCTCCTTTCTGCTCAGTACGATGTTCTTATTGCTCAGCGTATTTCCCTCGCTGTGAACTTCCACCTCTTTCGACTCAAATCTGAGGTTTCTTCCAGTCATCCCTGGGCTTCTGGGTTCTTTCCTGGGCAACTGATTTTCCTTTGGGTTGACTTCTGCCTCGGCCCCTTTGACTCTACTTTCGGCTCAACTTCTCTTCAACTTTCAGAGCCATTTGATAAGCATCTTCTATCGTTTGGATGGTTACTAAGCTCATTTCATCCTAAATCTCATATCTCAGGCCATTCATATACCTGGCCACTTTTTCGTCATTGCTTTCGCGATGACCTGCCCTGATATTCAACCTGTAAAATTCTTCAATATATTCTTTTACTAACATCAGCCTCTGTCTCAGGTTCTGCATCCTCTTGAACAGAGAAAATTGATAGTCCCTGGGAATGAATTTTTCCTTCATCTTTGCAATCATCTTGTCCCAGCTCTTAATTTTCTGCTTGCCTTGGCAATGCCTATCTGCTTGTAGTTCATCCCACCACAAGGCTGCATGTCCTTTTAATCTCGTGATGGCATGCCTGACCTTCTTTTCCTCTTCGATATCTTCATAGTCAAAATAGGTGTCCAGAGCTCTAATCCAATCTAGAAGCTCTTCTACATCTAGATTTCCCTCATAAACTGGAATGTCCATCTTCACCTTTGCACCCATTATTGCAATAGCTTTAAGTAAGCGCTCATTTGTTGCATCTTCTACTGGGATTTCTTCTTCTCCATGTCGAGCATCATCTTCATTTTCGGACTCACTGATATCTCCTACATCAGTTGTGCACCTTTGTCTTATATCCATGTCCACAACTCTAGCGCGTAAGTTATGCAGATCTCTTTCTACTTTTGGATTCTGCACTTGCCTACCCCTTCCTCTGGACATTTCCCTTTCCTCCTCTGGATCGGGTGATTGTCTATCCCTTCTCCTTGGCGGCATGGTGAATTTTCTTCCTCTCCGCTACAGAAAGAAAAGAAGCTTTTCTATGCTCTGATACCACTTGGATTGTATCAGAGTGCTCTTTAACCTCTTATGCCTCTCTCGTCTGAAATACATAGACAAGATTCAATCTCTGATACCACTTGACACAAGCATGCTCCACAGGGCAAGTCCGCTCATAGGATCTTCCTCCTTTCATTGGCCCGAAGAACACTAACCGGTCCTTCTATTTCCCTATTGGGAAATCTTACACCCGTAGAACTCTTCGCGTGATCCCCCTCTTACTTATCGGGGAATTGGACTTCGCGGTATCGCGAGTCCTAATGCAAATGTTTCGACCCCTTCGATCTCCCAATCTCTCGGATGCCGATTTTCTGATATTCCTTTTCCTTCAGGACTTTCTCCGAAGGTTGCGATTATTGCCACACGTTCTCAAAGATGGGCGACCCTCGTATGCTTCGGGGTCTTCAACTTATGTCTCTGCCACGTGTCCACACGAACCTCGACTCTCGGCACTTCACGACTTCTAATGTTGAAAGTGACTCCTCTCAACCTCTGAACCCCGAGTGCACGATAGACGATGGGGTTTCCGATCTAACAGTCCTCCTACAAACTAGATCCAACGACTATCCTTCTTCCTCACTCCTCGCATCTTCACGACTTGGAATACCCAATGCTTAGGCTCTCACCTGCGAACTTTCGAGTTCGCAAGATCTCTCGATCTCTACTACCTGTCCTCCTCATATGGACGGTTCCTGATCTTCTTTCCACTTCTCCACCTCTCATGTCATCGAGCTTCGCGACCCTTGACACCAAATTATCATCCCTTCTACTCACGATCTCCCGACATGCGAGATGCCACCTGTCCGCTTGGCGACTCCACTGTGGCCCACACTATTCTCGTACCTTTTGGGCCTTCGTGTATCGCAATATCGCGATTCCCGTTGCAATATTTTGAAGTTTCGATCCATGAAACCTCGATACATGATGTACGTATAGATCCAACAACCCTTATGGATCGGATCAATGGCTCTTCCCTTCTGAGCTTTGTACCTCTCAGGAATACCTGCGGTATCTCCCTTGCACCTCTGTGAGATCTGACGGCTCACGGGATGTCGTGAATTCTCCTCAGAGGATACCGACAGTCCGTTCCTCCTCTAAGGATTATATGAAACAACTAAGTGCTCCTTTATCGCAGAACTTTTTCATCCACATGCAAACTTGTGACGCTTCTTACAACTTTCAAGGCACAACTTCTCTGCTCTGTCCTTCAACTGTTCGAAGGCTCTATCCTTTCCGAGCTTTATTATAACTCCAAATATTAGAAAAATATTCTTGCGCGCACTCCTTGCGGCAACCCTCAAACACCTCAAGTGCTTGAATCCTTTCGACTCTGCGCACACTTGTAGCTGCAGTCCTTCAAATACTCTTCTCAGGTTCACAACCCTGAACCTTCACTTGGCCTGTGCACTCCTTGCATGGCTCCTTTACCCAACTGCACTTGTGGGTGAATGAGAGCAAGAGATAAACTACCTGAGCCTTTTGTCAAAGAACTCCTTGCGGACAACTTCGACTGCACTCCTTGCAAGAACTCTTGCTCAGATAGAGAATCAATTGAAACTCATTCCTTCACCCTTTCAGACTTCAACCTCCAACATGAAATCATATACACAGCATATAAAGCAAATGTATGACAGGAAGCAAACATTCATGAGCATAACATCAATACACAGAGAACAACACAAACCATGAATTTGAATCAAAGCTCTTCTATTAATTCAAATTCTATACATGGGTGTTCTTCCACAGCTCTCTACTTCTCTTTCTCTTCCTTCTCCAATATTATTTTACAACGCACAATGAGGGTGTCTATATCCCATTTCTCTCTTTCTTTCAAAAACTGTCTAATCTAGAATTAAATTCTATTTACCTGCATTAACTACTTTTAAATTCCTTCTATCTACTAAGGATGAGAGCGTATGGCTCAAGGTCCTGATTATATTACACAAGTGGCCTCATCTTAATGGCTTCATTTAAGATTGCGCAACAAATTCAAGGAACTTTCAAAATTTGGGCTGGTGCTTTCCAGCTGTCCATTGTCTTCTGCGTTGGCTCGCTTGATGTGGGAGATGTTCCTGCATCATTTGATCTCGAGTTTAACCCAAGTCACTCTGACTAGTTATTAATTCCCATGGTAAAAGGAAAATGCACACTTGGCCTCCCACCAAAACCTTGGGGTAAGTGTGCATTTAAATGCACACATGTGCCCTCGCCACCATGCAACTTGAAATTTAATATGCACACATGTGCCCCCACCACCACCCTACTTGCCCATTTAAAATGTACACTTTGCCACCCAACCCTACTCCAACCTTGGGGAATGTGTGAAAATCGTACCTCCCACACCGACTTTTAAATGCAAATGGCCCCTACTTGTAAATGTGCACATGTGCCCCTACCACCACCCTACTTGCCATTTAAAATGCACACTTCGCCCCTACTTTTAAATGAAAACATTAATACAATATTTAGGGTTAGGGTTTCAGAGGGATGCATAGATTAGAGTTGAAAACCTTATTTTATTTTGTCATTCTTGTGCAATAGCTCCAACTTCTCACTAACATCTCCAATGTGTGAACCTCACCACTCTTACTACATACAATGTCAATTTCATTCATGCTCCTAAGTAGTCTCTATTTTGTATATGGACTGTTTAACCCAACAATGCCATCAGCCACCGTATTTAGTTCACCTTACTTACAAATCATGTTTTCAAATAAAATATTCTTCACAACAACGGATCAGTAAATGTATATTATATCTTTATGTAGTTGATTATATGTGGACAAGTCATTGATTCTAGAAGGTTGTGTTGCCATGTTGTTCCTCATTTCGTTGCTTCTTGTTTATCATGTGTGATGGAATTTTAAGTGGAATTCCCACTAGAGGGAGTGTGAAAAACAACTCTCTTTAGCTCTGATGGTCATGTACATTGATACACATTTTAAATAAATTTAATTGCTCGACTATTGGTTGCATGAAGATTTTGTTTTGAGCTGTTGAAGCCTAGTATTCTACGTACATTACATGTATGCTTTCTTGCTTCATACAACAAGGATAACGAATCTTCACTTGTCGGTATATACATGGTAACGATTGCACGACATATCATGCCAATCCTACACTACTACTACTAGCAACAACCACTTTATAAAAGTGGTTGATATCGTTTGTTTATGTTCATCACATTGTGACATTTGTTTATGCTCATCACATTGCAACATTTGTTTATGTTCATCAAATTATGAAGAAAGGGTTATGTTCATCAGATTGCAACAAGAGGGCTATGTTCATCACATTGCGATCGACATACATGTTCTTCACATTTCGACGTCTGTAAATGTTTGTCAAAATGTGAAGTTACCATGTTTGGTAGATTGCAAGGTTATTGTGTTCGACACATTGCAACGTTTGGAAATGTTTGTCACATTGCGATGTCAAAATATTTGCATTACATTGCAAGCTGAGGAAACTTACATCACGTTATGACAACAAGGTGATGTGCGACACATTGCGATATCTATTTATGTTCATCACATTGCAATGTTACTATCCACATTGCGACGATATGCCTATGTTCATCACATTGCAACACTAATTAATTTTCATCATATTGCAACGTTACTATGTTCAACAGATTGCAACATTACTATGTTCGTCAGGTTGCAATGTTACTATGTTCATCATTATGCAATGTTACTACATTCGACACATTGCAACATTACTATGTTCATCACGTTGTAACATCTAGTTTTTTTCATCAGATTGCAACGTCGGGGCTTGTTCGTTGCATGACAAGGTTGGTTTGTGTTTGACACAATACGAAAATGAAGTTTTGGAAAAGTTTAAAAAAATAAATCTAAGTGTTTCTTTTGTGAAAAAGAAAGGAACTTTGATCTGATGCAATATATTACATATAAGGAAACTTAGAATCATACTTGTTTTAAGGACATTGATAACATATGATATTGAACTATAAAATCTATCCCTTCCAAATAAGCATATATAAAATTAGATTATGCATTTATGTATTCTGAGTTTAGTTGGGATTGTGATATTCCTTTGTGACATTTGTTTATGTTTGTCACAACACGATGTTTTTTTATGTTCGTCACAATGTGATGTTTTTTTATGTTCTTTACATTGTGGCATTTGTTTATGTTCATCGCATTACGACTAAAGGGATATGTTAGTCAAATTGCGACAAGAGGGCTATGTTCATCACATTGCAATCGACGTACATGTTCTTCACATTGCGACGTTTGTATATGTTTGTCACAATGTGAAGTTACTATGTTTGGTAGATTGCAATGTTACTATGTCCGACACATTGCAACTTTTGGAAATGAACTTGTCATAATGCGATGTCGTAATATGTGTGTCACATTGCAACGTGAGGAAACATTCATCACATTGTGATGTCTATTTATGTTCACCACATTGTAACATTACTATCCACATTGTGGTGGCATGCCTATCTTTGTCACATTGCAACGTTAGTTTTTGTTCATAACATTGCGGCATTATTATTTTCAACAAATTGCAATGTTACTATGTTTGTCAGATTGCAATGTTACTATGTTCATCACTGTGTGATGTTACTAGATTCGACACATTGCAACATTACTATGTTCGTCACGTTGTATTGTTTGGTTTTGTTCATCGGATTGCAACATTGAGGCTTATTCATCACATGAAAAGGTTGGTTTGTGTTTGACACATTACGAAAAGGAAGTTTTGTCGAAGTTTTTAAAAAATATCTAACTAAGTGTTTCCTTTGTGAAAATGTAAGGAACTTTGATTTGATGCAATTTATTACATAGAAAGAAACTTAGAATCATACTTGTTCTAAGGACATTGATATCATATGATATTGAACTATAAAATCTCTCTCTTACAAATAAGCATAAATAAAATTAGAGTATGCAATTATGTATTCTGTTTTTTGGTTTTACAAATTGTGATTATCAAGAAAACACAAAGGAAGGGGTTACAATCTATGATGATTTATAGTAGTAAAACATTTCGTGGTATTGTTTTTGTTGATATATTCATAAAACTAACATGTTCTCATACAACTAACCTATTCATACAAGGGAACTTTAGGAGAAAGTGTTTTTCATATTCAACTCTTTCAGTTTCATAAAGGTAACATATTCTTTCATGCCAGGGTGTTTTATTTTTATATAATATTTTCATTTTATATTTTATAATGAAATAAAATTTTCATAAAAAAATATATATTTTTTATAATGAAATATTTCATAAGGGTAAAATCATAAAGGTGGGTAACACTTTTTGAGAATTGGGTCTCTAAAGTTCCTAGTGACCCTTTTTCATCCGAACTACTAATTCTTTCGGCCGAAAGACAAGTGTTTTCGACTGAACCTTTAGACGCAAAATCAAACGATACCGTGACGAAGACTTCGATTGTAGTGTACCATATAAGATGGACAATGTTTTTTCATCCGGTAACATCTTTTCGGCTGAAAGATGTTTCAGTGGGAAGAATTTAGATGGATTTTTTTCATTTGGTAACATCGTTTCAGCTAAAACATGTTTTGACTGAAAGAATCTTTTGGATGAAAATAGTTTTCTTCCAAAAAAACCTTTAAGACAAAAACAGTTTTATATATCCCTCTCACATCGATCATTTGGCAGGTTTTCGAACTGTAGAGAGTCTAGTGGTGAGAGTCATTTATCGTTTTCATTAGTTGTTGTTGGTTGGTGGTTTTTGTTGGTTGTTGTTGGCATTGGTTTCTACTGGCGGTGGTTGTTGTTGTAGATGGTTCCTCCTGGCATTGGTTGATGTTGGAGTTGGTTGTTGTTGGCATTGGTTGTTGTTGCTTGTTGTTGTTGCCTGATGTTGTTTTTTGTTGTTGGTTGTTGCTGCTTCAGGTTCAAGTTAATTCAAAACCATTTCTTAAATTAATTTAAATTTAATTTATTTAGATATTTTGTGTTTTAGGAGGTGGACAGGGCCGAATTCAGCCCTGTCCATGTACATGGTACATGAACATAGCCGAATTCGGGCCTATCCCTATACATGGGCATGGTTGAATTTGGCCTTGTCCATGTACGAAGATAGGTTTGAACTTTTCCATGTACAACGATAGGCCCGAATCCAGGCTTTTCCATGTACAACGACGGGGCCTAATTTGGGATTTTCCATGTACATGGATAGGGCCAAATTCAGGCTTTTCCCTGTACATGGATAGGGTCAAATTCGGGCATGTCCCTGTACAGGTACAGGCCTATAAGAACTATTTATTATTCAGATCATTTTAAAATATAAAACCCGTGTTATATATTAAGGTTTAACATTATTTAGGCATCGTTCTCTTTAATTTAGTGTAAAAAAGAGTGAAGTTATTTACCTATCATTCTTTTTCATTTAATATTCAAATCATTTTAAAATATAAAACTTATTATGATGTTAAAAAAAAATCAATATGAAACTCATGATGTTTAATAAGTTTTCACATTATTTATTTAGCTATATTTTTCTTTTTTAATATGAAAATGAGAGGAGTTATTTAGTTGTCATTATCTTTTATTTATTATTCAAAATAATATTACAACATAAAATCATAATGTTTATAAGATTTTTTCAATATAAAAATCACAATGTTTAATAAGTTTTAAGGCTTGAATTCATCCCTATCCATGTATAAGGACGAGTTTTGGCTTGTCCCTGTACATGGATAGGGCCAGATTACATGTTAGTTTACACAGCTTGCAACAGGTTATCTATTGACTAGTAATCCTATTGATTCACTCTATTCACTACTATAAGGATATGTACATTGTACTATGAGTACAAATATAAGCAATACTTGTAATTAACATGTCTGTGTTTCCTTCTTAGTATTGATATCATTATTGACTTGTTATGTGTACTCATATAACTCAATCATGCTAATCACTACTACTAATCTAGTCTTGTTAAGTAAGTGTAATAGAGTAAGTAGCACATGCTTGGTTACTATGGATAAGCTTATGGTCCTAATCAACCTTATTGCTTATACAAGTAAGAGTCATTACGATTAACACAAGGGTCATTGGTTGTTGTTGGTTTTTGCTGCTTTAGGTTGAAGGTAAATTTAAACCATTGATTTTAAATTAATTTAATTTTAAAATTAGTGGAAAATGAAATTTGAATCCAATCCACTTAGTTCCATTTATCCTTGAAGAATCTATGTAAAAATGAGTTATATTTAGGGCCATATAAAAGAGAGGGTAACCCATTGGATATTTACGTCTTCTTATTTTATTTTGTTTCTTGGTTAAGTACCAATCCAAGATAATGTGTGACCCTCTTCTCTCCTGGGATGGCCCATGAGACCTAGGAGCAGTTAAGAAGAAGGGCATGATCACATCATTAATATTCCTCGTATGTTGGGATAATAAAATATTATAAGTTATATCATGAGACTCATGTGGACATTCTTCCATTAAAGAAGAACTTACCTTGTTGACTTT
>ML789430.1:148661-205022 GCA_009831015.1 Picea engelmannii
GCTTGTTGGTGCCGCCCTCCTCATCTCCTTGTTGATGCCACCCTATGTATGTTATTGCTATCCTCTTCTATTTTTGGTGCCACCTGTGTATGTTTCCTTACCTTGCAACTCTTATTACCCTGAATAGGGTTTGATAGGGAAACCCTAGAACTATTAATACTTCTATCTATTGTTGTAGCAGTTATGTATTTTTTGGACATAATTTATTAAGGTTGTTAGTGACCTCTCTTTCAGCCACTAGACTAGATAATGGTGTCTTTTTTTAGCCCTTTTACTTGATGATTGGCATGCTGGTTAGTCTTTTGATATTTTACGCTAACATTTCTTCTTGGCAATTTGTTCTAAGGTTCATGATGAGATCTTCCCCGATGGTTTGATCAATGTTCCCTTAAATATTTTTCTGAGCATACATCTAAGAGGATAACAACAACATATCAATTAATATTATTTCTTGTTTCAACTAAGTAATTATTCTGTTAGTTATTTTTTTTATGCTACCGGATTATGGATAAGAAGTTTTAATGTCTTGCTGATTGTAACATACAAGTAGCTAATGTTTAGAAATTAAAATAAATATTTATGTTTTAGCTAGCTATATTTTTTGCCCTTAAATTTTAAGACGTTATACATAGATTATCTTATAAATTACCTTCTACAATTTACACATAGATATAGATTATCTTCTACATGTTACATTTTTTTTATATTTCATATTTTCATGTTCATTATATATAGCATCATAGTAAAAAATATAGTTGTTAGTTTTTTCAATATATTTCTTTGATGCTTTGAAGTTGTTATAAATGCTTAAATTCCTCCAAGTTATTTTATAAATTATATTTCCATTTTATGTTTCTATAACTTATGAAATTTCACTCCTCGGATGGGGTGACACGCGGAGTGATAACGCCACGCGAGAATGCACCAGGACGCGATTCAATGCATCGACTGGCCATTACTCCACGGCCATTAACCTCGCATGAGTTTGCGCAGCAAATTTGATATGAAGAGGTCCCTTGCGCAAGGGAAGGGTACCATAGATATGACGAGGCCCCTGTGCATTTACAAGCTGGCATTAATGGTGTTAATCACGGCAATTGATATGGCTCTCGCGCTCATTTGTTTTGGCGATTATTTGTTACGGGAGGTTTGCGGCTTGCAGACAACCCAGAGCAGCAGTGACCTCACTCCCACCCACCTGTCACAGCAGCTGCACTTGGTGCAATCGCCTTCACTCCAGGGAAATTCGACAAGCAACAGTGTCATTTGGACCTCTCGCTACCCTCTCGCCATGCCACGCATTCGAGGGAAGCCGCGTCGTGGTGCGGCCTGGTACACAGCAGCGTCGCAGCGCAAACGGAAGGCGCAATTAGAGGCATCTCTGACGATAGTAGCACGCCGAAGGAAGCGGAGACCACCCACGCCTCTCCCGGCATGCGTGGTGGAGGAAGTTGTCCCAGAGGAAGGACCTGAGAACTTGAACATGGCATCGTGGAACTGGCAGCCGAGCACTAGCCTCAACCCTGACACCACGAGGCAGAATGACAGCAAGGTGTTCGTCACTGCTATAGAAAGCATGGAAGCTCCCTACTCCCCCTGCTACATTATCGAGGAAGCTCCCCCCGAGCCCACCGTCGATGCCGAGAACACAGACCACTCTCGACATGAGAACAGGGTACAGGCAGCAGTGACCAACGCCAGTGAGGATTTCATAGGAATCAATCATCCACACCAGCCACCTCTAGCTGATTGGACATACCTCGACCTGGTTTTCGAGATAAGGGAAAAACTGGACAACCAAATCTTCAGGCTCGGACGCATGGACCAGCGGCTGGACATGTTCTTTGCCGCCCATTCTAGAGCATCAGCAAAGAAGCAATGTCCAACCTGTGCAAGACCCTACTCTTTCCCGGTGAGATGGAGACACTCCGAGGTCTAAGGCAAGCAGCGGGATACAAAGGTCATGCCAGGCTCAACACTTGGCCCAGGTTTTGGTGTTGCTATTACAGTTCCTGTTTTAATATAGTTAGATACCAAGTCATTATAGGGCTAGCTAGCAGAAACAATTTAAAGTTTGTAATTGTAAGTCCTGGTTTCCTACGGGCAGGACGCCCCATCGTCACTTCTGTTAATTTTGATCACTCTGCTTACTTGGTGGTAGTTGGACATGGCTGCTCAGCTGTCCTGGTTTCCTACTCAGGCTGGACAGCTGGCAGCACTTATAGCTTTTGTATTTTTCCTCCTCTGGATATAGTAATATAACAGGTATCGCCTCTTTTTATTTAAAAAAAAAAACTTATGAAATTTCACATTCATGGAATTTCAAAGGATATTTATCGAGGCAAGATGTCGAGACAAGAGTCTCCAAAAATACCTCGTAGATGCTCTAGGCTATCCAATGAAGGAGGAAGAGCAACCCCTTCTTTGAAAGAGACATTGAGGACATCGGAGACCCACATCTCAACAAGGAAGGGAAGTGTGGGAGGGGCAACTAGTGACCAAAGGAAATCTAGACAGATGAGGATATTATCAGATGAATCTGTGAATAGATCATCTAGACAATGTGCTCAAAATAGTGCCATGGATGCAACTTTTTTAGATAGGTTGCACATTAATACTCCAACACCGGATAATGTAGTGCATACATCATGACAAGAAAATATGTTTGGTTATTTTTTTTTATTTTGTATATATATATATATATATATATATATATATGTTGTTGTTGTTTCTGTTAAATGTTGTAATTAGTTTCAAATGTGTATGTGTAGATGATGAGTTTAATGCGGGAGAAGATAATGAAAGAGATAATTGTGATCATGATATTCCAATGTTGGTGAAGAGGGTGAAGGTGGATTCATGGGGAGTTATCAATAAACGAAAGATTGCATCCCTACATCCACCTATCCCTCAAATGTTGGTGATGAGCTTCCTTGGGAAGGGTATACTGAAGCAATGACCCTCGAATGATGCTCATGTATTAAAAATATGATGCAAAATTATTTGAGGTGCTTGGATCTCCCTAGAGAGAGTAAGCCAAGATTGGAGATTGTTTTTTATTCATTCTAGAACTTTATGAATGCATATCAAAACATGGGGCCAACGATTGATAGTTTTATCAATTTGATGAGGAGATGAAAGTCAAAGGTGATGGGCCCCGACAAATGGGAAGTACTAAAAAGTAGAGTTTCAAAAGAAAATGCAATCTCTATGTTCAATTTCAAAGAGGGGCCATAGAAAAAGATGTTGAAGGTGCAATATTTTAAGCACCCCAACATAACATGACATCTTTATAATAGATTTTTGGCAATATATGAGAAATTACTGTGGAATGATGAGGTTCCACATTACTTTGCTAGACTCTTTTATGCAATTTTTTTCATGGGCATGCACCCTGATTATACTAGCCTACTGTCCAATTACTATAGGGATGCTAAAGGATGAACACATGATCGAAAATGGGCATATCAAAATGCAATATTGCAGAGGCCTCCATGACCTCTGGTATCTCATCCAATATGGGCATTTGTCTCATATTCAAAGATGCAAGCTACATCAGATGTTGGAAAGTAGGCTAAGAAAGCAATCAGAGAAAATTTAAGATCATTTTTTTATGGTGTTGATGTTGGTTTGAACCGTCAGAGAGTTGAAGCCAATTCTCGAGCCAATTTTGTTTACAAAACAAATGAGGAGATATATTTCATGTCCATAGAAGATATATGAGAGTATGCAAAATTTTTCCGTAATGGTTGGAATGTGTTAATTCAGAATGATGAACTGAACATTGGATTGGTTTATGTTATAGTTAGTAAAATTTTCATGCAATTGAAGATAGTTTTCTTGTAGTTCTAGATCTAGATACATATCATTGTATCTTTAGAAATAATTGAGTTTTTATCGTCATTAATTACAGTTTGGTCATATGTTAAATGAGTCTCCAATAAATTGGGGACTTGATTCAACGAGTTTAAATTTGGATGGGTTGAATTAGGTATGTGTTTTCTAATATCCACATATGAGCACTTTAGTTGTCCAATTTTCACAACTTGTTGAATAATCAACATACATGAAATTTATGTTTTTTTATTAATGTGAACACATTGAACCATTTTTAATTCTTAGTTGTGTTGTTCATAGATTCCTATTTTGTCTCCTACTGCTTGGGAAGGCTTGTCCCAATTCTCATTGAAAGAGTTTGAAGAGGGTGGGAGTTCACATGTATCATTGCATGTTGAAAACACATTTACTTATATATGAAAATTGCAATGTCATTTAAATTATTAATTTCAAAGAAAAATGTCTTAAACAATATATAATTTATTTTATCTTAGCATATGGTAGGTAAGAATATGACTCAACCGACCATGGAAATTCCATCCTCTTGTGTGATTGATGATATTTAGGTTGGCACATCACATGTATTACATCTTTCAAAATTTAAAACTACAATTTAATGTGTTAAAATAATTTAAATTTAATTTTTAAATGTACAAAGTTGAAATGTGTTATAGGAAAATGTGGAGAAGAGAGTGTCTGAGAGTGTGCTTGAAGAGAATGTGGAGAAGAGAGTGCAGGAGAATGAGATTGAGGAGGATGCATCCATACCTGAGAAGGATGTGTCTATTGATGATGATGCTTAAATGTATGCACATTGCACATTAATGAGGTTTAGTTTTGTTTTTTTATGATGGGACTTTTATACATAATGTTCAAGCTTATTTGTGTTGAATATGATTATTTTTTCTTATTTTTTCCAAATTTTTGTTTGATCAACTTTTTAATCAAGCCTTTCCTATTCATAGAAGGGTTACTCAATTAATGTATATATAACGTTTCAACGTTTTGATCAATCATTTTGAAATATATAGAACTCCTATATAAGTTTATCATCATATAAAATGGTACACTCAATCTTATTTATGTTTAGATCAGGATGCAAACCTAATTTTGAACTTGAGCATTTGATTATTTGAGAACAAACTCTATCCCGCATCAGAAAAAGGGAAGTTTCTAAATTTTCTTCAATTTCATTCCTTTCCTTCTTGTCCAAGATTGATGTAATATGGATATTAGTGTTTTCCACATACAATAAAGTGAATTCCTTATTGGAGTATTGTCAAACTCTTAACTAATTTCTTACTAACCACAAACCAACATTTATTGATGATGCAGGAGCATCGCCAACAACAAGCGAGCGGAGTACAAGCACCAATGCATTTTGGCACATGAGAAATTGTTTGAAATGTTTTGAAGTGGGATGTGCCAAACTTAAATGTAATAGTTAAGAAAGGGTGTACTTCTTGATTGTAATCAAACCTTGAGCGTCCTGCTCTCGTTTGAAGGAGTAAGAGGCATTTATGCTAGTAAATGTAAGTAGGTAGCTTTGAATTCTTAGATTAGACAGTTTTAGGAGTGGAGGGAAAACATATATAGACACCCTCACTTGTATCATTGTAACATTAGCAACATAATCAAGAGAGCATAGGAGAGCAGAAGTAGAGAGCTGTGTAAAGTAGAAAAACCCATGTACAAAAGTTTTGGATTAATACAAAGATCTTTAGTTCAGACTCATGGTGTTCAATTGCTTTCTGTGTTTGTACATGCTGATTGATGTATGCTTGTTTACTCTTTGTTATGCATTTGCTTTGATGCATGAATATATAATTTCATATTTAATGTCTGAAATATGAAGAGAGGGAGGGTAAGGAATGAGTTTCAATTGTTTCTTTGTCTAAGAAAGAGTTTTCCTGCAAGGAGTGCAGTGAAATTGTCTGCAAGGTGTGCGTTGACAAAAGTTGGAGTTCCGTCTCTACAAGCTTAGGAGAGATAACATTGTTCTCATTCTTGCAGAAGTGCAAGTTAAACACAGGAGCCATGCAAAGCGTGCACTGGCTGAGAAGAGTCTCAGAGTTTGCAACTTGAGGGAGTTATTGAAAAGACTGTTGTCGCATGGAGTGCGCAAAGTCAAAGAGGTTCAAATACTTGGAAGTATTTGAAGAATTTTCGCAAGGAGTGCGTGCAGGAATTTTCCCCAAAGTACTTGAGTATTTTTCAATCAAGCTTAGGAGGGATAGGATCTTCGAAGCTTTTGAAGAAAATCTCAAGAGAGCTAGTGCCTTGAATTATTGGAAGAAGGCGAAGCAACATTGGTTTGCTGGTGGACAAGTTTGTAAAAACATACTTGTTAATTTCATAGGAATCATCAAGGAGGAATTGGATGGTCGGAATTCTCCATGGAGAATTCACGAGGTTCCAAGAACTGTCAGATCTTGTGGAGGAGCAAGAAGGTTATGGTGAGTATTTTTCTAAGTGAAAGCTCAGGAGAAATCAGGCTATAGGATCTGAACCAACAGGGGTCATTGGATCACTCACGAAATCTCATTTAGGGGTTTCGTGAGTTGGAGAACTAAAAGCCTTGCCTCAAGATTCGCGAGGTCATGAAAGGTGAAGTCCCAAAAGGGGAAAAAGGGTTTGTGTGGGCCAGTTATCGGTGAAGTATATAGGAACTCGATATTTTGGGGTTTCGTGGGTTGAAGAGCCGAAAGTTCAGCATTAGGATTCGCGAAGTTGCGAAGTCTAAGAACTCCAAAAAGGCGGCAAGTTCCATCATGGGACCCACGTAGATGACATGTCAGAATTTCACCATTTCGGCATATCAGAGGATAAGAGGTCAAGACTTTTGTCCCGAAAGTCCCGAAGTCACGAAACCGTGAAAGAATCTGAGTTGTTTGCTAGAAGGAGGACACGTGTCGTGAGATCCTCTCTAACGGGGATTCGAACATCGGGGTTCAGAGAAGGAAGTCCTTCGACTTTGCGAGTGGAAAAGTCACGAGAGAATCATAGCTATCCATCAGAAGAGGACGGGTGGCAGAGATATAGGGATCTTGCAAACTCGGAGGTTCGCAGGGTGATAGCCCAAGAGTTGGGTGCTCCAAGTTGCAAAGTCATGAAATCGCGAGGAGCGAGGATAGTCATTGGATCCAAGTCGCGGGAGGACCGTTAAATTAGGAACCCCATCACATTTCGTGCATTTAGGGGTTTGAAGGTTGAAAGGAGTTGTTTTCAACATCAGAAGTCGCAAAGTGTTGAAAGTCGGCCACGAGGGACACGTAGCAGAACCACAAAGTGGGTCGGGAAGTAGACCGGTGGACACACGTCACCTAGTGAAGAAGTCAACAAATGTTGACCTCTCGCATCTCAGGGATTCACGAGATAAGAGCATAAGAGCTTAGCCTAGCCGATGGTCGCGCGAGGAAGGTGCTGATGGAGGAAGAGCTATACCCATTTCACGATCTCGGGTATCGCGAGATTGGAGAGGAAGAGTCAGGAGTCATGACTCGCGAACTCACGAGATTGTGAGCTATGAAAAGGACCTGTGGGTCGATAAATTATAGATTTGAGCGAGGAATCGAAAGGAGTCGCTTCGGCTCAAGGGGATAGAGAATGATCCTGTAAGCGGATCTCGGCCCGAGGGCCGATAGGTCTACGTCAGTGTGGTATCAGAGCTTGACTCTATTTGTATACTTCAAATAGGGAAAGCGAGAAAGAAAATCTCAGCCATGCCACCGAGAAGAAGAGATAGATAAACACCGGATCTTCCAGAGGAAAGAGAAATGCCAAGAGGAAGGGGTAGGAAGGTGCCAAATCCAGCCATGGAAAGAGAGATGCGTGACATACGTGCCAGACTCGAGGACATGGAGACAACACAGAGGCACACAACCGGTGTTGGAGATGTCAGTGATTCTGAAAATGAAGATGAAGCTGGACATGAAGGTGAAGAAGTTGCAGCAAAGGATGCAATAAATGAATGCTTGATTAGGGCTATTGCAAGAATGGGTGCTAAGGAAAAAATGGATATTCCAGTATATGAAGGAAACCTGGATGTTGAAGAGCTTCTAGACTGGATTAGAGCTCTCGACACATATTTTGACTATGAAGATGTCAAGGAGGACAAAAAGGTTAAACATGTTGTCACAATATTGAAAGGACATGCAACATTGTGGTGGGATGAGCTACAAGCTGACAAACGCTGCAAAGGCAAGCAAAAAATCAAGATTTTGGATAGGATGATCGCAAAGATGAAGGCGAAATTTATTCCCAGGGATTACCAAATTACTCTCTTTCAGAGAATGCAAAATTTGAGACAGAAGATAATGACAGTGAAGGAGTACACTGAAGAATTCTACAGGTTGAACATCAGGGTAGGTCATCGTGAAAGTGATGATGAAAAGGTTTCTAGGTATATGAATGGTTTGAGATATGACATTTAGGATGAGATGAGCATGATGACCATCTGAACGGTGGAAGATGCTTATCATATAGCTCTAAAAGCTGAAGAGAAGATGAACCTAAAACAAGGTCAAAGAGGCCGAGGCAGAAGTCAGCGCAGAGGCAAATCAATTGCCCAGGATAGAAATCAGAAACCCAAGGAAGAGTGGAAGAAACCTCAAACTCAAACTGAGAAAGGTGGAAGCTCACAGAGAGGGCAACATACCAAACAGAGAGGTTAGTATGTTGATGGAAACATTTTTCCTCATACCATAGGTAGAGGAAGAGGAAGAGGTGGAGTAGTGAAATGCTTCACATGTGGAAATGTCGGACATAAATCTTATGAGTGTCCAGACAAAAATAAATATGGTGGTGAAACTCACGTCGCCAAATCACATAGGTGGAATGTTGAGGCAGAGGATGTTGAAGGCAGAAGATCGTTGATGATGCAAAAAGTTCTCTTAACGCCAGAGAAGGAGGTGGAGAATCTAGTGCAAAGGAATAGTCTTTTTCGGACTGCTTGCAAAACCAAAGATAGAGTATGCAAGGTCATTGTGGACAGTGGTAGCACAGACAATCTCATTTCTACAGAGATGGTAGAAAAACTGGAGTTGGAGACTATTAAACATCCAAGTCTATACAGAGTTTCGTGGCTACAAAAAGGACATCAGGTAAATGTCATTAAACAATGTTTAGTTGAATTTAAGATAGGAGGATATAACGATAAGATATTGTGTGATGTCATTCCCATGGATGTTTGTCATCTATTTTTGGGTAGACTGTGGCAATATGATAGGAATGTGATTCATGATGGGAGGAAGAACACATACACCCTAGAGAAGAATGGGAGAACTCACATGTTGCTTCCAATCAAAGATAAAGAGGTGAAACCTGAAGTAAGCAACACTGTACTTCTCATGAGTGGGAAGGAACTTCTTACAGAGGTTAAGAAGAAGGAGGAACCACAATTCATTGTGGTCAGGAAGCCTAAAATTGTTTTAACCAGTACAAGGGTAGATGATTTACCGGAAGAGGTTCAGAAACTGTTGGAAGAGTTTGTTGACATAGTAGTGGACAAACTACCTCATTCGTTGCCATCGATCAGAAGTGTAAGTCATCATATTGATCTCATACCTGGAGCTAGTTTGCCAAATAAAGCAGTGTACAGATTGACGCCACAAAAGAATGAAGAGGTCAAGAGACAGGTCCATGACTTAATGGACAAAGGGTTGGTTAGAGAAAGCTTGAGTCCATGTGTTGTTCCGACAGTGCTCAGTCCGAAGAAAGACAGAGGCTGGAGGATGTCTATTGACTCAAGAGAAATCAAAAAGATAACCATCAGTACAGATTTCCATTGCCAAGAATGGATGATTTGATGGATTGCTTGAGTGGGGCCAAATGTTTTTCAAAGATTGATGAAAAGTGGTTATCACCAAATTCGTATGAGAGAAGGTGATGACTGGAAGATAGCCTTCAATACTAACGAAGGGTTGTATGAATGGCTCATTATGCCATTTGGCTTAACGAACGTGCCAAGTACTTTCATGAGGTTGATGAACAAAGTCCTGAAGGATTTCATCGAAAAATTTGTCATTGTGTATCTGGATGACACACTGATTTTTAGTAAAACAGAGGCAGAGCATTTGAAACATTTGGCTACAGTGATGAAGAGATTACAGTAAGAGAAGCTTCTAATAAATATGAAGAAATCTTCATTCATGAAGACAGAGCTCATTTATTTGGGATTTTTTATTTCTACAGATAAGTTGAGGATGGATCCAGATAAGGTGGAGGTAATTAAGAATTGGCCATCACCAAAGAGTATATTTGAGGTGAGAAGTTTTCATGGATTGGCTAGTTTCTACCAGAGTTCATCAGGAATTTCAGTGGAATTAGTGCACCGATGATGGACACAGTGAAGAAGAGACACAAGTCTTTTCACTAGATAGAAGAGGTTGAGAAAAGTTTTAATTTGTTGAAAAGGAAAATCACGGAACAACCAATTTTGGTGTTGCCTGATTTCAAAAATACATTTCAGGTAAAATGTGATGCAAGTGGATTTTCAATAGGGGTAGTCTTGAGCTAAGAAGACAGGCCGATAACATACCCCAATGAGAAGCTGAATAAAGCAAAAGTGAAATACTCCACATATGACAAAGATTTCTATGCTATTATTCAGGCATTGAAGAAGTGGAGACACTATTTGATTCCTAACGAGTTTGTCTTATACAGTGACAATCATGCTTTGCAATTTGTGACTGAACATGAGAAGTTGAATCAAAGACATGTTAAATTGGTTGAATACATGCAGAACTTTACTTTTGTAACTAAGCATATTTCTGGAACTGCTAACAAAGTTGTTGATTCTTTGAGAAGTAAATGTTTGCTATTGCGGGAGTTCAGAGTCAAAACACAGGGTTTTGATGATCTTAGGGACATATACAAAGATGATCCAGATTTTAAAGAGGCATATGAAGTAGCTGAGAATCCAATTCTTAGGGATAGGAGTCAATGGATAGAATACATGATCCAAGAAGGATTATTGTTTAAGGGTAATCAACTTTGTATTCCAAAATTCTCCATGAGGGAAAATTTGCTGAAGGAGAAAAACAGTAGAGGATTGGTCGGACATTTTTCTAATGACAAGACATTATCAAAGTTAAACGAGTTATATTTTTGGCCAGGAATGAGAGCAGACATAAAAATATTCATGGACAGATGTAGAATTTGTCAGCATTCAAAAGGAAAGAGGTAAAATGCAGGATTTTATCAACCGTTACCCATACCTGATAAGCTGTGGGATGCGATAAGCATGGACTTCATATTGGGGCTGCCAAGAACACAGAGAGGGTTTGACTTGATATTTGTAGTGGTAGATAGATTTTCTAAGATGGAACACTTCATACCATGTCAGAAAACAAGTGACACAATTCACATTGTGAATCTGTTTTTCAAAGAGGTCATTCGACTTCACGGCTTACCAAGGAGCATAGTTTCATATCGAGACACCAAGTTCGTGGGACAATTCTGGAGAACCTTATGGAAAAATCTAGGAAAGAACTTGTTGTTCAGTTCATCTTATCATCCTCAGATGGATGGATAGACATAAGTTGTGAACAGAAGTTTGGGAGACTTGTTGAGGAGCTTGGTGACAGAACATGACAGTCAGTGGGACAATATTCTGCCACAAGTAGAATTTTCTTATAATGATTCAATCAATAGAAGCACAGGGTAGAGTCCATTCTAAATTGTTTACGGGATGCATAAAAGAGGAGTTTTGGAATTGAGAGATTCAGAACATAATGCAACTAGGAGTGCTAGTGTAGAGGATTTCGTAGAAGCGATGAAGGAACTTCATAGCCAGGTGAAGGAGTGATTGCAGAACTCGAGCAAAGAATATAAGCGCAGAGCAGATCAACATAGGAGAACACTTCAATTTGAGGTTGGTGATTTGATTCTGGCACATCTAAGAAAGGAAAGATTCCTGAAGGGGAAATATAATAAAATAAATATGAAGAAGATCGGACCATGTAATGTCTTAAAGAAATTTGGGGCAAATGCTTATGAGATTGAATTACCTGATGGGATCAGAATTTCTTTGATATTCAATGTCTCAAATTTGTACCCATACAAAGCTGGAGCAGACAGTGAACAACTAGAGGTTCAGTGGACAAAATAGATTCCAGTTTTAGAGAAGCCACAGATGGAAAGCATACTGGACAAAAGAGTTAGTAAGAGGACCAGGCGAAAGGAATAATTTGAATACTTGGTCAAGTGTAAGGGACATCTAGTTGAAGATGCCAGCTGGGAGAACGAAGAAGAGATCCAGAAGCATGGACATACCATGCGAGAGCTCATGGACAGGAGCCCACAAAAAATTTCAAGCGAGGGACTATGATGTAGGAGCATCGCCAACAACAAGCGAGCGGAGGACAAGCACCAATGCATTTTGGCACATGAGGAATTTTTTGAAATGTTTTGAAGTGGGATGCGCCAAACTTAAATGTAATAGTTAAGAAATGACATACTTCTTGATTGTAATTAGACCTTGAGCGTCTCACTCTCATCTCAAGGACTAAGAGGCATTTATGCTAGTAAATTAAGTAGGTAGCTTTGAATTCTTAGATTAGATAGTTTTAGGAGTGGAGGGAAAACAGATATAGAGACCCTCACTTGTATCATTGTAACATTAGCAGCATAATCAAGAGAACATAGCAGAGAAGAAGCAGAGATCTGTGTAAAGTAGAAAAACCCATGTACAGAAGTTTTGGATTAATACAAAGATCTTTAGTTCAGACTCATGGTGTTCAATTGCTTTCTGTGTTTGTAAATGCTGATTGATGTATGCTTGTTTACTCTCTGTTATGCATTTTATTTGATGAGTGAATGTATGATTTCATATTTAATGTCTAAAATCTGAAGAGAGGGAGGGTAAGGAATGAGTTTCAATTGTTTCTCTGTCTGAGCAAGAGTTTTCCTACAAGGAGTGCAGTGAAATTGTCCACAAGGTGTGCATTGACAGAACTCAGAGTTTGTCTCTGTAAGCTCAGGAGAGATAACATTGTTCTCATTCTTGCAGAAGTGCAAGTTAAACACAAGAGCTATGCAAAGTGTGCACTGGCTGAGAAGAGTCTCAGAGTTTGCAACCTGAGGGAGTTGTTGAAAAGACTGCTATTGCAGGGAGTGCATAGAGTCGAAGAGGTTCAAATACTTGGAAGTATTTGAAGAGTTGCCGCAAGGAGTGCATGCAGGAATTTTCCCCAAAGGACTTGAGGATTTTTCAATCAAGCTCATTAGGGATAGGATCTTCAAAACTGTCAAAGAAAAGATCAAGAGATCTAGTGCCTTGAAGTATTGGAAGAAGGCACAACAACGTTGGTTTGTTGGTGGACAAGTTCGTAAAAGCATACTTGTTCATTTCACAAAAATCGTTAAGGAGGAATTGGACGGTCGAAATTCTCCGTGGAGAATTCACGAGGTTTCGAGAACCGTCAGATCTTGTGGAGGAGAAAGAAGGTTATGATGAGTATTTTTCTAAGTGCAATCTTAGGAGAAATCAGGCCATAGGATTTGAAGCAACAAGGGTTGTTGGATCACTCACAAAATCTCATTTAGGGATTTCGTGAGTTGGAGAACTGAAAGCCTTTCCTCAAGATTCACGAGGTCACGAAAGGCGAAGTCCCGAATGGGGCAAAAGGGTTTGTGTGGGCCAGTTATAGGTGAAGTACATTGGAACTTGGTATTTTGGGGTTTTGTGGGTTGAAGAGCTGAAAGTTCAGCATTAGGATTCGTGAAGTTGCAAAGTAAGAGAACTCCAAAAAGGCGGGAAGTTCCATCGTGGGACCCGCATAGACGACATGTTAGAATTTCACCATTTTGGCCTATCGGAGGATAAGAGGTCGAGACTTTTTTCTTGAAAGTCCCGAAGTTGCAAAACTGTGAAAGAATCTCATCCATTCACTGGAAGGAGGACATGTTTCGCAAGATCCTCTCTATCGGGGATTCAGACATCGGGATTCAGAGAAGGAAGTCCTTCAACTTCGCGAGTGGTGAAGTCATGACAGAATTGCAGCTGTCCATCGGAATAGGATAGGTGCCAGATATCTAGGGATCTCGCGAACTTGAAGGTTCGCAGGGTGAGAGCCCAAGAGTTGGGTGCTGCAAGTCGCAAAGTCACAAAATCACAAGGAGCGAGGATAGTCGTTGGATCCAGGTCACGGGAGGATCGTTGGATCAAGAACTCCATTGCATTTCATGCATTTGGGGGTTAAGAGGTTGAAAGGAATTGTTTTCGACATCAGAAGTCTTGAAGTGTCGAAAGTCGAGCACGAGGGACACGTAGCAGAACCACAAAGTGGGCCGGGAAGTAGACCAATGGACACACGTCACCTAGTGAAGAAGTCAACACCTATTGACCTCTCGCGTCTTGGGGATTCGCAAGATAAGAGAACAAGAGCTCAACCTTTGAACTCGCGAAGCAACGAATAGCGAAGGTGCTAGCGCTTAGCCTAGATGATGGTTGTGTGAGGAAGGCGCTGACAGAGGAAGAGATATACCCATTTCACGATCTCGAGTATCGTGAGATTGGAGAGGAAGAGTCAGGAGTCATGACTCGCGAACTCGCGAGATTACCTGTGGATCGATAAATTGCAGATTCCAGTGAGGAATCGAAAGGAGCCGCTTCAGCTCAAGGGGATAGAGAACAATCCTGTAAGCGGATCTCAGCCCAAGGGCCGATAGGTCTGCGTCAGTGTGGTATTAGAGCTTGACTTTGTTTGTATACTTCAGACAGGGAAAGCGAGAAAGAAAATCTCATCCATGTCGCCGAGAAGAAGAGACAGACAAACACTCGATCTGCCAGAGGAAAGGGAAATGCCAAGAGGAAGGGGTAGGCAGGTGCCAAATCCAGCCATGGAAAGAGAGATGCATGATATACGTGCTAGACTGGAGGACATGGAGACAACACAGAGGCACACAGCCGGTGTTGGAGATGTCAGTGATTCCAAAACTGAAGATGAAGTTGGACATGAAGGAGAAGAAGTTTTAATAGAGGATGCATCAAATGAACACATGATTAGGGTTGTTGCAAGAATGGGTGCTAAGGCAAAAATGGATATTCCAGTATATGAAGGAAACCTGGATGTTGAAGAGCTTCTAGACTGGATTAGAGCTATGGACACATATTTTGACTATGAAGATGTTGAGGAGGACAAAAAGGTCAAACATGTTGTCACAAGCTTGAAAGGACATGCAGCATTGTGGTGGGATGAGCTACAAGCTGACAGATGCTGCAAAGGCAAGCAGAAAATCAAGAGTTGGGATAGGATGATCGCAAAGATGAAGGCAAAATTTATTCCCAGGGATTACCAAATTACTCTGTTTCGGAGAATGTAGAATTTGAGATAGAAGTTGATGACAGTGAAGGAGGAAACTGAAGAATTCTACAGGATGAACATCAGGGCAGGTCATCGCGAAAGTGATGATGAAAAGGTTGCTAGGTATATAAATTGTTTGAGATACGACATTCAACATGAGATGAACATTATGACCATCTGAATGGTGGAATATGCTTATCAAATGGCTCTAAAAGCTGAAGAGAAGTTGAGCCGAAAACAAGGTCAAAGAGGCCGAGGCGGAAGTCAGCCCAGAGGAAAATCAGTTGCCCAGGATAGAAATCAGAAACCCAAGGAAGAGTGGAAGAAACTTTAGACTCAAACTGAGAGAGGTGGAAGCTCACAGAGAGGGCAGCATACCAAATAGAGAGGTGAGTATGATGATGGAAACATTTTTCCTTGTACCAAAGGTAGAGGAAGAGGAAGAGGTGGAGTAGTGAAATGCTTCACATGTGGAAAGGTCGGACATAAATATTATGAGTGTCCAGACAAAAAGAAATAAGGTGGTGAAACTCACATTGCCAAAGCATAGAGGCAGAATGTTGAGCCAAAGGATGTTGAAGGCGGAAGATCATTGATAATGTGAAAAGTTCTCTTAACGCTAGAGAAGGAGGAGGAGAATCCAGTGCAAAGGAACTGTCTTTTTCGGACTGCTTGCAAAACCAAACACAGAGTATGTAAGGTCATTGTGGATATTGGTAGCACAGACAATCTCATTTCTACAGATATGGTAGAAAATCTAGAGTTGGAGACTATTGAACATCCAAGTCCATACAGAGTTTTGTGGCTACAAAAAGGACATCGGGTAAATGTCATTAAACAATGTTTAGTTGAATTTAATATGGGAGGATATAACAATAAGATATTGTGTGATGTCATTCCCATGGATGTTTGTCATCTATTACTGGGTATATCATGGCAAAATGATGGAAATGTGATTCATGATGGGAGGAAGAACACATACACCCTAGAGAAGAATGGGAGAACTCACATGTTGCTTCCAATCAAAGTTAAAGAGGTGAAACCTGAAGTAAGCAACACTGTACTTCTCATGAGTGGGAAGGAACTTCTTATAGAGGTTAAGAAGAAGGAGGAACCACAATTCATTGTGGTTAGGAAGCCTAACCAGTACAAGGGTAGATGATTTACCGAAAGAGGTTCAAAAACTGTTGGAAGAGTTTGTTGACATAGTAGTGGACAAACTATCTCGTTCGTTGCCACCGATCAGAAGTGTAAGTCATCATATTGATCTCATACCCATAGCTAGTTTTCTAAATAAAGCAGTGTATAGATTGACGCCACAAGAGAATGAAGAGGTCAAGAGACAGGTCTATGACTTAATGGACAAAGGGTTGGTTAGAGAAAGCTTGAGTCCATGTGTTGTTCCGACAATGTTCAGTCTGAAGAAATACAGAGGTTGGAGGATGTGTACCGACTCAAGAGAAATCAAAAAGATAACCATGAGGTACAAATTTCCATTGCCAAGAATGTATGATTTGATGGATTGCTTGAGTGGGGCCAAATTTTTTTCAAAGATTGATTTGAAAAGTGGTTATCACCAAATTCGTATGAGATAAGGTGATGATTGGAAGACAAACTTCAAGACTAACGAAGGGTTGTATGAATGGCTTTTTATGCCGTTTGGCTTAACGAACATGCCAAGTACTTTCACGAGGTTGATGAATGAAGTCTTGAAGGATTTCATCGTAAAATTTGTCATTGTGTATCTGGATGACATACTGATTTTCAGTAAAATAGAGGCAGATCATTTGAAACATTTGGCTACAGTGATGAAGAGATTACAGCAAGAGAAGCTGCTAATAAATATGAAGAAATATTCATTCATGAATATAGAGCTCATTTATTTGGGATTTGTTATTTCTGCAGATAAGTTGAGGATGGATCTAGATAAGTTGGAGGTAATTAAGAATTGGCCATCGACAAAGAGTATATTTGAGGTGAGAAGTTTTCATGGATTGGCTAGTTTCTACCGAAAGTTCATCAGGAATTTCAGTGGAATTAGTGCACCGATGATGGACACAGTGAAGAAGAGACACACGTATTTTCATTGGAAAGAAGAGGCTGAGAAAAGTTTTAATTTGTTGAAAAGGAAAATCATGGAACGACCAATTTTGGTGTTGCCTGATTTCAAAAAGACATTTCAGGTAAAATGTGATGCAAGTGGATTTGCAATAGGGGTAGTCTTCAACCAAGAAGACAGGTCGATAGTATACTCCAGTGAGAAGATGAATGAAGTGAAAGTGAAATACTCCACATATGACAAGGATTTCTATGCTATTATTCAGGCATTGAAGAAGTTGAGACACTATTTGATTCCTAAGGAGTTTGTCTTATACAGTGACAATCATGCTTTGCAATTTGTGACTCAACAGGAGAAGTTGAATCAAAGCCATGTTAAATGCATTGAATACATGCATAAATTTATTTTTGTAACTAAGCATATTTATGGAATTGCTAAAAAAGTTGTTGATGCTTTGAGTAGGAAATGTTTGGTGTTGCGAGAGTTCAGAGTCAAAACACTGGGTTTTTATGATCTTAGGGACATGTACAGAGATGATCCATATTTTAAAGAGGTGTATGAAGCAACTGAGAATCCAATTCTCAGGGATAGGAGTCAATGGACATAATACATGATCCAGGAAGGATTACTGTTGAAGGGTAATCAACTTTGTATTCCAAAATGCTCCATGAGGGAAAATTTGCTGAAGGAGAAACACAGTGGAGGATTGGCTAGACATTTCGGTCATGAAAAGACATTCTCAAAGTTAAACGAGTTATATTTTTGGCTAGGAATGAGAGCAGACATAAAAAAATTAGTGGACAGATGTAGAATTTCTTAGCATTCAAAAGGAAAGAGGCAGAATGCAGGATTTTATCAACCGTTACCCATACCCGATAGGCCATGGGATGCAGTAAGCATGGACTTCATATTGGGGCTGCCAAGAACACAAAGAGGGTTTGACTCGATCTTTGTAGCGGTAGATAGATTTTCTAAGATGGAACACTTCATACCATGTCATAAAACCAGTGATGCAACTCACATTATGAATATGTTTTTCAAAGAGGTCATTTGACTTCACAGCTTACTAAGGAGCATAGTTTCAGATCGAGACACCAAGTTCATGAGAAACTTATGGAGAACCTTATGGAAAAATATAGGAATGAACTTTTCATTCAGTTCATCTTATCATCCTCAGACGGATGGACAGACAAAATTTGTGAACAGAAGTTTGGGAGACTTGCTGAGGAGCTTGATGACAGAGCACCACAGTCAATGGGACAATATTCTGCCACGGGAGGAATTTTCTTATAATGATTCAATCAATAGAAGCATAGGGAAAAGTCCATTCCATATTGTTTACAGGATGTAGCCAAGAGGAGTTTCAGAATTGAGAGATTCAGAACAGAATGCAACTAGGACTGCTAGTGCAGAGAATTTTGCAGAAGCGATGAAGGAACTTCACAGCTAGGTGAAGGAGCAATTGCAGAACTCGAGCCAAGAATATAAGTGCAGAGAAAATCAACACAGGAGACAAATTAAATTTGAGGTTGGTGATTTGATTCTGGCACATCTGAGAAAGGAAAGATTCCCAAAGGGGACATATAACAAACTGAAGATGAAGAAGATCAGACCATGTAAGGTCTTGAAGAAATTTGGGGCAAATGCTTATGATATTGAATTACCCGATGGGATCATAATTTATCTAATATTCAATGTCTCAGATTTGTACCCATACAAAGCTAGAGTAGACAGTGAACAACCAGATGTTCAGTGGGAAAAACAGATGTTAGTTGTAGAGAAGCCACAGATGGAAAGCTTACTGGACAAAAGAGTTAGTAAGAGGACTAGGCGAAATGAATACTTTGAATACTTGGTCAAGTGGAAGGGACATTCAGTTGAAGATGCCAGCTGGGAGAATGAAGCAGAGATCCAAAATCATGGACAGACCATACGAGAGCTCATGGACAAGATCCCATGAAAGTTTTCAAGTGAGGGAGTATGATGTAGGAGCATCACCAACAACAAGCGAGCGGAGGACAAACGCCAATGCATTTTGGCACATGAGGAATTGTTTGAAATGTTTTGAAGTGGGATGCGCAAAACTTAAATGTAATAGTTAAGAAAGGGCATACTTCTTGATTGTAATTAGACCTTGAGGGTCCCTCTCTCGTCTGAAGGACTAAGAGGCATTTATGATAGTAAATGTAAGTATGTAGCTTTGAATTCTTAGATTAGATAGTTTTAGGAGTGGAGGGAAAATGGATATAGACACCCTCACTTGTATCATTGTAACATTAGTAGCATAATCAAGAGAGCATAGGAGAGAGTAAGTAGAGAGCTGTGTAAAGTAGAAAAACCCATGTATAGAAGTTCTGGATTAATACAAAGATCTTTAGTTCAGATTCATGGTGTTCAATTTCTTTCTGTGTTTGTACATGCTGATTGATGTATGCTTGTTTACTCTCTGTTATGCATTTTCTTTGATGAGTGAATGCATGATTTCATATTTAATGTCTGAAATCTGAAGAGAGGGAGGGTAAGGAATGAGTTTCAATTGTTTCTCTGTCTGAGCAAGAGTTTTCCTGCAAGGAGTGAAGTGAAATTGTCCACAAGGTGTGCATTGATAGAAGTCAGAGTTCGTCTCTGCAAGCTCAGGAGAGATAACATTGTTCTCATTCTTGCAGAAGTGCAAGTTAAATGCAGGAGCCGTGAAAAGTGTGCATTGGCTAAGAAGAGTCTCAGAGTTTGCAACCTGAGGGAGTTGTTGAAAAGACTACTGTCGTAGGGAGTGCACAAAGTCGAAGAGGTTCAAATACTTGGAAGTATTTGAAGAATTGTCGCAAGGAGTGCACGCATGAATTTTCCCCAAAGGACTTGAGGATTTTTCAATCAAGCTCAGGAGGGATAGGATCTTCGAAGTTCTCGAAGAAAATCTCAAGAGAGCTAGTGCCTTGAAGTATTGGAAGAAGGTGCAACAACGTTGGTTTACTGGTGGACAAGTTCGTAAAAGCATACTTGTTCATTTCATAGGAATCGTCAAGGAGGAATTGGACGGTTGGAATTCTCCATGGAGAATTCATGAGGTTCCAAGAACCATCAGATCTTGGGGAGGAGCTAGAAGGTTACAGTGAGTATTTTTCTAAGTGCAAGCTCAGGAGAAATCAAGCCATAGGATTTGAACCAACAGGGGTGGTTGGATCACTCACAAAATCCCATTTCGGGGTTTCCTGAGTTGGAGAACTGAAAGCCTTGCCTCAAGATTTGCGAGGTCATGAAAGGCAAAGCCTTGAAATGGGCGAAAGTGTTTGTGTGGGCCAATTATCGGTGAAGTACATCAGAACTCAGTATTTCAGGGTTTCGTGGGTTGAAGAGTCGAAAGTTCAGCATTAGGATTCATGAAGTTGTGAAGTTCGAGAACTCCAAAAAGGTGGGAAGTTCCATCATGGGATCCGCATATACGACGTGTCGAAATTTCACCATTTCAACATATCGGAGGATAAGAGGTCGAGAATTTTGTCCTGAAAGTCCTGAAGTCGTGAAACCGCGAAAGAATCTAAGCCATTCGTTGGAAGGAGGACACGTGTCGCGAGATACTCTCTATCGGGGATTCGAACATTGGGGTTCAGAGAAGGAAGTCCTTCAAATTTGTGAGTGGAAAATTCGCAAGAGAATCATAGATGTCCATCATAATAGGATAGGTGGTAGAGATCTAGGGATCTCACAAACTCATAGGTTCGCAGGGTGATATCCCAAGAGTTGGGTGCTCCAAGTCGCAAAGTCATGAAATCGTGAGGAGTGAGGATAGCCGTTGGATCCAGGTCATGGGAGGACCATTAGCTCAGGAACCCCATTGCATTTAGTGCATTCGGGGGTTTTAAGGTTGAAAGGAGTTGTTTTTGACATCAGAAGTCGCGAAGTGTCGAAAGTCGAGCACGAGGGACACATAGCAGAACCACGAAGTGGGTCAGGAAGTAGACCGATGGACACACGTCACCTAGTGAAGAAGTCAACACCTGTTGACCTCTCGCGTCTCGGGGATTCACGAGATAAGAGCACAAGAGCTCAACCTTTGAACTTGTGAAGCGACAAATAGTGGAAGGTGCTATCGCTTAGCCTAGCCAGCGATCGCGCGAGGAAGGAACTGACAGAGGAAGAGCTATACACATTTCGCGATCTCGGGTATTGTGAGATTGGAGAGGAAGAGTCAGAAGTCACGACTCGTGAAATCGTGAGATTGCAAGCTGTGAAAAGGACCTATGGATCGATAAATTGTAGATTCCAGCGAGAAATCGAAAGGAGCCACTTCGGCTCAAGGGGATAGAGAACGATCATGTAAGCGGATCTCAGCCCGAGGGCCGATAGGTCTGCGTCAGTTGATTTACAAATAAGCTATGTATGTGCATAACCTCACTTATGTTTAGATTATGATGAAGGCATACTTCAAAGAGAGTTTGATTATATGTAATATGAATACATCCCATGTAGAAAGATGAAAGATTTAAATGGTTTTTTAAGAATGACTTAATATATGTGCAGATTTGTGTTTTTTGTATGTCCATGAAAAATTATATGAGAACATTTATTCCACCATAGAAAGAGGAGATAAGTATTTTCTTGGAAGTATGACTTTTAATATGCATATTTTTTAACTTTCATAGATATAAGTATTTTCTTAGAAGAATGACTTAATATGGAGATTTGTGAGTCCTTTAACTTGAAAGAGAATTTGATTATATGAGAACAATTATTCCACTGCAAAAGAGAACATAAGTATTTTTCTAGAAGAATGAATTAATATGGAGATTTGTGAACTTTCTGCATACACAAGTGAATTTATTTTCTGGGTATTATCTAACTCTGAACACTAAAATTGGTTACCAAGAACACAATTTTTCTCTTTAAAATTATGCTAGATATGATCTTACTTTGTTTAGATCATGTAGGCAATGTTGAAAGAGTATTTGGTTATAAAACAAAATTAAATATTTATGCAAAGAATGGCTTAATATGGAGAGTATCTATTTTGGAAGTTTTGTAACTTCGTGATGTAATTTTGGTTTTAAAAAAATGCCAAAAATGTATAATAAAAACAGAGAAATAATCTTCGATCTGTGGAACTCCGGTTGGGTATGTTATTATTTCTCATTTCTTATTTAATAAAGTTAAATATATTTAAAATATTTTCTAATAAAGTATATATGCTAAATGTGTTATTGGTTTTTCTTTTTATTATTACATATGTTTACATTATTTGGTTGAAAATGAACACATGGATGTTGGAAGATGAAACTTAACACTTTCCGTATGTTAATTTTGATTTAGTAACAATTTGTTTTATTTGTCTAAAATGGTACGTGTACATTTTATTTTAAATGTGTAGATACATTTTATTTAAATTTTTTTAATTTTAAATTTTAAATTTGAGAAAAAAGAATTTTGCTGGTATGAAGAGATCTATCTCAGTGATAGCTTAGAGTTGAATTTTGGAGTTAAATGTTAATCCCTCTTATTTTTTATTATTAGCCTAAAATTCTTGTGGAACCTATGTATTTGGTTGTGTAAATATGTAACTATGTGAACTTTCATTTTATATATATATATATGGAACTCAAAATATCAATTTATTATTTGATCTTTGATTTCTCTTATATCATTTTTGAAGGTGAAACGACAGTTTATGTTCTATGATAGTGTACTTAAATTATTATTTTTTATTTCATTTCATTTATAAATATCATTGTATAGTCAAGTAGCTCATAATTTCAATTTTGTTTGATTTACAAATATGGTTGAATAGTCAAACATATCATCATTCTAGTTTCCCTTCTATTTGTAGATATCTTTATAATTTGAAGGGTTCATAGTCCAAGAGAATATTTCAACTATCTAATTTTTGTATATATTTAAGTATGTTTAATGTGTAGAATATAAGTAATGTTAGGTTCATCATACACATTTTTTATTTTTATGCAAGTTGTAGCTACATGATTTATGTATTCCCTAATATGATATTAGATCCATATACCCTACACAATTTAAATATTTCATTTAGTTATCTCTATTTGATTTTTATACAACGATTTTACTTATTTTAATTAATAACTATTGCATGAGGGAAATGTATTAAAGGAAAATTCCCCTCTTTTCTTCTGGCTTTTAATGTTGGTATTATAAATAAATTTTCTGCAACAAACACGCTATAGTCTTTGCAACTAAGGTGAGGAAATTGTTAACACACAATGCCTCATAGTTATCATTTTGTTTATATGGAATCTTGTTGTATGTTTTCTTAAATTTATTTGAAAAGGTACAACTCTGCAATGCAATGACTATCATCAACACTTATTTTAAATTATTTTTTGCATCTTTTCAATACTGATATATTTATCAATGTCTATCATAGTGATATTATGCATTGAAATATAAACATAAATTGTTCATTACATTAATCTTAGATTTAGATTTAATGTATACATTAGAAAATAATTTGATTCAACATACTGAATTGTAAATGCACATTGTAGCAATTTAATATATCAACACTTTTGGAATCAAAATTCACAATTTCATAATTAAAATTGACACTTCCTAGGATGTCTAAAAAATTCCTTAATCAGGATAATGGTAAAAAACAAAAATGTCATGGGCCAACATGGTGTACAACATGTAAAAAGAATGGATAATTAGTAAACCATTTATTTGTATAGTGTCCATATGAAAAAGATGTATGTAATGAAACAATAAAATTGAGACTTTTGGAATCAAAATTCACAAAAAAAAAAATTGAAATTGAGACTTTTGGAGTTTAAGATTCACACTTTTTGGATTCGAAATTACTCAAAATTCATACTTTTGGAATTGAAATTTACACTTTTGAAAACCAATATTCACAATTTCATAATCCAATTTTGCACTTTATAAAGACTTATTCTTAAATACATCATGAATAAATATTACATCCCTAGGGCTCATGCATAATTATTAAATCCCTAAGGTTCATTACATCATGCTTAAATATTACATAATCTAGGACAAGGACTAACATATGCTTTAAGGCTTAATATCATGTCAAATTTGAGAATTGAATCCCAGTGCAAGCTACATTAATACATCACTTTTATGAATTTAATAAGACACCATTAAATTTTTAAATAGTGTATTCTTACCATATCAAGCTTTTAATGTCTTAATGGATATATAATTAAACAATAGAACATCCAAAGACAAAATATTGTGTTTATGTAGGAAAATCCTAGGAACAAGGAAACACCCACTTTGAAAGTTATCTCAATCCCAACAAAAACTATCAAAAATGTTTATTTGCATTAAATTGGGATTAATAACCCCAAATCTAATGATTTTCACAAAGGTTATATTTTTTAATAGACCTCAAACATGATCAATTTTCATGAAGACTTAGGTATTTTTTATATACCTTTCATGATTTGGAGAGATGTCCTCATTCTCCTCATGTATTTTTACTCTAAAATCAATTTTACCCTACAAATTACCATAAAATTAAATTTTAACATCAAGTGGGGATTGGATTACACTCTTATGTGCCATAGATACTTCACAATGGGCTCTGAATCCTCTCCTATGTCTCATTTATCTCCTCTATCACTTTCAAACTAAAAAGGTTCAATTATTATGTCTCCTCTATCATGGTTGTGCTCCTCATCCTCATAGGTATATGGGATCCACGATATGCAAGGCTCCTCCTCACATAAACTTTCATTGCAACTGGTACTGCAACTAGTGCTGCAAATGACACTACAATTGATGTTGCAATTCACACCGTAGTTGGCACTGTAATTACATGCAAGGGATCTTCAATTTTTGAGGAATTACATGCAAGGTATCTTCAATTTTTGAGGAATTACATGCAAAGGGCCACAATATTTCTAATGTTCTTACTCTCCTTCTCCATTGTTAGAGGTAATATTCTATCACTTTATAATTTTGAATATTCAATAATTTTGAATTGACCAATTTAGATCTAGTTTTATGAACAACATTGTAAATAAGGATTGGTAAATATTATAATTCATCAAAAATATAGTTCCTTATTTGAATGGACCATGAAATTAAACTAAACCAAATGATTCCAGAATTATAGATATTTATAAACACATGTACTTTCAATGCAAAATATAAAATTCTAGAATGTATTTCACTTGTTTAAAGAAATCGTAATGGTATGCCATATTCAATTATTCATTCATGATCGGATTTTGACATTTTCTATTTTCTAACATTTGTACAAGTTCGCTCTCCTGAATAAACCAGAATTGAATAAAGTCTACCATTCTTTCTATAACTTCTTTTTGGGGAGGATTCAAGGAGTGAAACTTAGAGAATTTTCAGAGAATACATTGAGTAATATTATCTATAGGATCAGAGTATTCCAAGAATTGAAGAATTGCAAAAATTGAAGAAGTCTTAGGAAGCATTATCAGGTTCTATGTGATGGTTGGTTGATGGTCATGATTTAATGTAAAGTTTTCTTATCTCTCATATATTCTTGGGTTGAAGGAAGGGGCAAGGATGGAGAGTTCAACCCTCTCTTGATATTGTAGGATTGTATCTTCCTCTTGGAGGTTTATCCCTCCCTTTACATTTGGAAGTTGTAGCTACCCTTGGAAGTCATTACTTGCAATGAACAATAACTATTGATTATTTCTCATATATTGTGCATGGTGTATTGTGGTGTATTGGTGTAACTTTTATAATCTTGTTCATTTTTCATTGGATATAATTGAATGGTTTAAGCATAAGTTGAAAAAGTTTTTAATGTGTACTTGATACTGATTCACCCCCCTCTCAGTATCAACAATTGGTATCAGAGAGGGTTGCCTTCAGTATAGTTTAACCACTAGAAGGAAGATCCTAAGAAGAAATGGAAGACAAAATTCCAAATAGAATTCCACCATTTGATGGAAGCAATTTTGAATACTGGAGTAATAGAATGAAAAATTACTTGAAGTCTCTTGGGGCAGATGTTTGGTTCTCAATTGCTTCAGGATACAATACTTTGAAGAAACCAAATACTGCAGCTCAAAAGGAAGAAAAAATGAACAACAAATTGGCAATAGATACCATCCTGGATGGATTGGTAGATTCAGTGAAATCCAAGGTGGGATCATGTGAATCATCAAAAAAAATTGGGGACAAGATATAATACCTTTATGCAAGTGAAGAAGCACAAGAAGAAGAAGAAGAAGTTGAATCAAATTACAACATCTCAGATTTCAAAGAAGCAAATAGAGATCGGTTCTTTTTCTTTAATTGTGAAGGAGTAGGACATGTTAAATTTGAATGTCATCATCCAAGGATTGAAAGATATGACACTAAAGAAGAAAATTCCAATCAAGAAGAAGAAAATCATGAAGTAGAAATTATTCAACAAGAAGATGAGAATCTTAAAAAGTTGAAGCATGTTGAGATTGAAAATAGCAATCTCAAAGACACGTATAGAAAAATAAGAAGTGAATTGGGTAGTTTTGAAAAGACAGTTGTAATCTTGAAGAAACAATTAGAAGACTTTGAGAAACTAAGAGAAGAAAACATTTCCTTGAAAACTCTACTCTAAGAAGAAATAAGAATAGGAGAAGTAAGGAATGTCCAAATGATGAAGAAAGAAGAAGATTGTGAGAAACTTGAACAAGAAGTTGTCTCATTAATGAAGATCTTAAGAAACTCTCAAGTGCCAAAATACTTAACACATATTGGATGCATGGGAGAAACTTCATACAAAGAAGATGCAAATACCAAAAAGAAGGTTGAAGAAAGAGCTACACAGACAATTGATGAGAAGTGGACCAGGATACCAGAAAGAAGTAATGATTACAAAAGAGATGAATATCCAAGAAAATCTCCTACCTTCAAGAATAAAAGAAGCTTCAATTGGCATTAAGGAAACTACAGAAGAGTAGATCATGAACCCAAATGGACTACACCACAAATAAGGCCACTTACTCCAAGGTATCAAAATTTCTTTCTTGGTCACTGTTATACTTGCAAAAATTTTAGACATAAGGAAATTAATTGTAGAATCAATGAAAGGAACAAATACGCAAGAAACATGAATGGTGTATATAGAAGATATAGAAATAATCGTGGATTTGTCAACAAAAGTTATAATTAATTTTCCCCATTGATGGACAAAAATATTGTATGATACAAATGTAATTATCTTGGTCACAAAGGACAAGATTGCAGATATATGAATGAAGATGTCCCTATGCCAACCATAGTATGGAGAAGGAAAGAGATTCCAAACAATGAAGATTTTCAAATAGCATTAACCACTGAAGAATGTAAAGAAGAAGATGAATGGTACATAGACAGTGGATGTTCTTCAAACATGACCGGGGACAAGACAAATTCATCAGCTTGAAGAGAAAGGGTGGCAATGTTGCATTTGTAGATGACTCATCTGAACCAAAATACTTAGAGGAGGTGTAGTAGATCTTTGAAGAAAAAATGTAAAAGAAAAGAATGTTCTATTGGTTGAAGACTTGAAGCATAATCTACTCAGTGTTAGTAAAATGTGTGATCAGGGATACACTGTTATGTTTGACTCCCGAAAATGTAAAATCATAGAAAATAACTCATGAAGATTGGTTACAACTGCAACAAGAATATCGAACAACATACACATCCTAGACATGAAGAAGAGAAAGAGGAAAAAATCCACACAAAAGGATTCCACAGAAGAAAAAATCCCAAAGACAAAAAATAAGGATGAATTATTATTGAGTGACACATGTTCAGGGGGAGAAACCCCAAAGAAGAAGGTCACCTTATGCCATTGAAATCAGGGGGAGAATCCTTACCCTTTGCCATTGATATCAAAGGGGGAGATAAATTTGGATCATGATGATAGGGGGAGCATGAGTGTTTCCATCAATGACAAAGGGGGATATTGTTGGAAGATTGGTTATTGTCATTGATGTCAACCCTGGTCATTGGTTTTGGACCACAAGATTGATGAAGGTATTTGGACATGAAGAAAAATGTACATGTAGAAAAAAAACCCATGGATGGATAGGATACATCATGTTGTTTCCAGTGGTAGGTGGCACATCATGTGGATCCTCATGGTTGAAGAGAAATGAATTTTTGAAGATGGTTTTACAGGTGTTCCGGGTAAAAAAATCATAACATCTTCATAGAGAATCCAAATTAAGTGGGACCAATTTCATTTCAAATAGTACATACTGTAGTTTCTTATGTGTGATTTTCAGAATCTTATGTTAAATATTGAGCGCAGAGCATTCTGTACAAATTCACTCTCCTGAATAAACCGGAATTGAACAAAGTCTACCATTCTTTCTATAACTTCTTTTTGGGGAGGATTCAAGGAGTGAAACTTGGAGAAGTTTTAGATAATACATTGAGTAATATTATCTAGAGGATTAGAGAATTCTAAGAATTGAATAATTGTAGAAATTGAAGAAGTCTTAGGAAGCATTATTAGGTCCTATGTGTTGGTTGGTTGATCATAATTTAATGTAAAGTTTTATTATCTCTCATATATTCTTGGGTGCAAGGAAGGGGAAATGATGGAGAGTTCAACCCTCTCTTGATATTGGAGGTTTGTATCTTCCTCTTGGAGTTTTATCCCTCCCTTTACATTTGGAAGCTGTAGCTACCTTTGGAAGTCATTACTTCCCTTGAACAATAACTATTGATTATTTATCATATATTGTGCATGGTGTGTTGTGGTGTATTGGTGTAACTCTTATAATCTTGTTCATTTCTCATTAGATATAATTGAATAGTTTAAGTATAAGTTGAAAAAGGTTTTAAAGTGTACTCGACACTGATTCACCCCCCTCTCAGTATCAACAGTCTAGAGGTGCAACCATGACAAAGACATATCCTACAAATAATTCGATATGTTCCAACAAACAGTTCATGTTAGATTAACACTCATGAGTGTTCCTTTAAACTCATGTAATATTTATTATATTCAACTTACAAGTACATATACAAGTTTAAATATTCAAAAAATATATTTTCAAACAATTGAAACATAAAAATTACCTTCTCTTACAAAATCATAAACTCTATTGTCTTCAACTGACACTATAGTTTCATTTGATTCCATATCCTCTGAGCTTACAAGTGACATTTCATGTTTTTATATTAAGTTTGGTATGTCTCCAAGATTTAACATATTCCGCATTTTCGTTTTCACAAATCTCTATGGATTTTGTGTCCTCTATGCAAACTAAACAAAAACAAGATTCATTTCATCTATCAAATGAGAACACATTTTGATATCATTTTGTTTTAAATGAATAAACTTTGTGTCCCATGTACTCTACTAGATTCATATGGGATTGATCTATTTACATCTTGGTTTCCAACGTACCAAAAGAACCTGCACAAGATAAGAACTTGTTAACTTGAAATCTATTAATAAAATGATTGAAGAAAATATAAATTTGAACACGTGAATAAAAATATCATGTCTACATGTGTAACATGTATATATACACACCAGTGCACATCCCTTGAAAGATTATTTTCATGTCTTAGCACTAGTTTACACCATTCAACAAATTGATCAGCATATTCAAATCGATTGGCATGAGGGTTCATCTGATACCTTCAAAGTGTTTGTTTTATACATGCCCCTGCACCATCGTGCTGTCATTTTCCATGACCAGTCTCAAAAAATTCCCAACAATGTGTAATGTTTGATTTCTTATGAAGACGACACAACCAATAAAATTATCATGAAGATTTGAACTAACCCACACATCCATATGACCATATCCAATGTCAATCGAATCCGATCCCACATTTTTTCAAAGAATCATAAAATTTATCAAAACAATGTTATACATAATGTGTATTGTGTGCTTGATCATCACTTATATAAAAGCGATATTCTTTAATAACATGTTGATTTTCATTTTCTCTTTCTATGTTATCAAGACTCCGTTGAGAATGTCTATATAGAACATGGACAAATATAATGATTTGATCAGAATGATAATATTCACTTTGTATTTATTTTTGTGCAATGAATGTGTAATTCTCTGCAAAATCAACTATAAACAAAATTGTCCCTGGTGGAAACACTTCAAGGGATTGTTTGAATTGTAGGTATTTACATTGAGATATATGTGAATGCTTGGTGTATTTATAAATTTATTCCTCAAACTTCTTCCAAAAATCTATCACATGGATTTTATCTACTTTCAAATCAATCCTTTTGGAAATAACATTTGAAGAATGTGGAGCCATGTTGCTGATATATTCATATCTCTTCCAATTGACTGTTATATTAGAAAATGATTGATCATTCATATAAATAGGATACTTTGAGTGAAATAAACTTAGATTTCCACAACGATCACATTTCTTTCCACCAACACATTTTTTTTGGAAAAACAATTCATCACCTTCTCTTTCACCTAGAATTTCAGATATAAAACTATGAAATGTAGAAGGAGGAGGTGAACTTGGCCATAAAGTCTTACCCAAATCAAGAAAAGTGTCGTAATATAACTCAAATCCCACATGATAATGACAAAAAAAAGTGTCACGAATAGTTATGGGTCAAACCATGGTTTTTGTTGCACAAATGTATTGATGAAAATTTTAACTTCTTTGAACTTATTGAACAATTCTATTTCTGTAATTGGAAATATATGTTTTGGATGTTATTCATATTGTTTTTATGCTATTCTTCATTGCAACACATCCCTTGTATGTGGTGAAACATGAGATTCTGTCAACCAACAATTACATGTTGATTCTTTAACATCTTATGCAAGTCTATCTTTGTAGGGTTGTCTAGAAATAACTGTCCAACAAGAAATTTCATCATTTGCATCTATTTTCAATCGAAATTTTCTATGTTTGTACAATATTTTTCTCAAGTTTCCCATCACTTTTTCTATGTGTTGTGTCAAACGATCTTTTATATTGCTAGATGAAACAATTGTTGTTTGTATCACTCTACATGCAACACTGACATATTTTTTATGATATTTTTCAAAAGATTTTAATACACTAGTTATATTGTCAAAGACATTTTGTTTCACCTTTATATATTTTGTCAACTTTTGAATACCCAATAATGATGTAGCTTCTTTTAACTTTCTTAACTTTAATAGACAGAGTAAAAGTTGAGCTTGTACTGTCTCTTATTCATCATCTTTGAAAAAAGTATCACATATATTCTGAACACGATATCTTATATAATATTTAACTCATTTCTTCCCAAATTTGTGAGTATCAACATTTTCTAATATTTCATCATCAATGTTGATAGATTCTCCTGCATATTTCAATTTAAATTTTATATTAAAAAAGAAAACCTAAACATAAATTCACTGAACTATATACAAGTGTTCATAGATTAGATTATCTAGAATTATGTACATACCTATAGGTGATTCAACTTCTGCTTCAACTTTGGTTCCGACGACTTCATTGACATTATGAGGCAAATCTATTTATGTTTTTTGAAAAAAATCAAATCTGAATTACAGTCAACTATATTTTAACCAATAATTTAAATAAATCAATTATGTACTTTTAATATAGACAATATGTACATGCGTACCTCATTGGACTTCTTCTTGTCAAAAATTTCTATTTACATCATCGTCGTTTCTTTCTTCACTATTTTCACTTTCTCATTTATTTATCCAATAATGTTTTTTCCTTTGTTTGTTATGGAGAGTTTTATCTCAAGTGAAATAAAATTTTCTTTTGTGCAAAATTTTGTTTCCCATGAGTATAGTTATATGTAAGAGCTTTTAAAAAATTCAACATTTCAGAATAGTTTCAAAAAAACTTCATTGTCACTAAAATTATTAAAACATAATATCAAGAATTTATGTTAAACCAAGCCTTCACCTTGAAAATAATGTTCAAGTAAGTTTTCACCTTGAAAAAATTCTCAACAAAGCCTTCAATATATAAATTGTTATTTCAATAAAAAACTTGAACTTCAAAAAGATAAAAAAAAAAATTCCATTCAAAACATCAACCACCTTGTTCAAAACAACGAAAAAGATGATTCAAAATTTTTCCTAGGGGGTCCACATATGAAAAACCATGAAACGGATGAGTGAATTGTGTTAAATTGGTTAGGCTGAAAGTGTATTTATAAGATTTGGCACCAACTTAAACGAAACGACGTGTCCCCTCATTTTTTCCCCACTGAGAGAATTCTCTCACCCACCTTTCGGCCAAAAAAATAATATTCAGTCGAAAAGTGAGGAATCCATTTATTTTCCATGGATTCTATTACAAAAACATATTTCGGCTGAAAAAAATATTTTTCGGCCAAAAGATTGGTTTGGCTGAAAACCTATGGATGAGACTGTTTGTAGGAACCTAAGAATTCCCTCCAACTTACTTGAACTTTGGAAGTTGCAGACTCCTGCGAAAACTCGGAATTTAGTTTTGAAATTGATACCAGCATTTGCAAAATTGAATCTACTTTCAATAAATATAATTTGTTTTCATTTTCATTTTTTTTATTTAATTTTATAAAAAAATCACATAATATTTTCAGGTGATATTTTGATTCAGTGAAATGGAATATCCATATCTTTAAAAATACACAATGGAAAATTTAGAAAAACTTATATTCAAAATCCTTAAACTGTTGTCTTCAAAATGGTATTTTTAGATTTTACTTTTAAGTCTACAACTTTTTCATCTTGGTCAACTTCAATTTTTTTTAGAAATTATAATATTCATCCATTAGATTCAAAACTATAGTCATAGGAAAATAGAGTATCTATAGATTGTTTCAGTATATTTATTTTGTCAAAAACAAAATTTTAATAATAGATACATTGTTGGGAGAAAAAATAATTCATTATCATTCCTTTCATTTTTAAGAAACATACTATGAAACAATTGCCAAATTGACATATCAAATTTCAATAAAACTAATTTGAAAAAAAGTCTATAGAAAGCTAACAACATTATTCACAAGTTTTGTTTTTACTCTAAAGTGAAATTATAAATAATAAAAAAACACTTTTGTATACCAAAAGTTGATGAACTTGTGAAAATATAGTTTTTTTTTTTCTCATAAAACAAGCAAAATGGACACACATTTTCATGATTTTACCTATTATAAAAATATGAAAGATATTTATATCTTCTCACAATTTTAAAATATCTTAATGTCAGTTAAAATATAAAATGTTTTCTTTCTCTTAATATATTTTTAATACATAGGAGTGTAGATGTAAAGAGACGATCCTTTGGAATTGAATTACCTCCTGGTTCAAGCGGTGGCGGCAGAGAAGGCGAGGGTTCGAGTTTAGGGCTTCGGCCTGATCCTGCAGCTCTCCACAGGCCCGTTGGCCTCCTCCCGACCCGATCCAGGCACCAAGATCGCTCCGAGCAGTCCCCAATGGCGGCTGTGAAGTTCCTCGTGGCTGCACCTGAGGCTGGTGCGCCCCCTCTCGTGACTGCGTCCTCCATGGCGGCCGGCGCCTCCCCTGCTCCTGCACACGCCTCTTCCAACGCCGGTGCCAAGCCAGACGGGGGTTGCCCGGATCAGGGTCCCTCTTTGGGCCGAGAGGGACGGGCCACATTCAAAGATATTGCGTCTCTTCGCGGGGGTTCTTCGGCTCCAAATACATCGATTGTTGAAGCCCCGACAGTTTCTATCCAGTTGCCGAAGGAAGTATTGGAATATTCCTCTCAGCTCAGCAAGACCGACCTGGTTTGCAGGTTTAACAGATTTTGGCCGAATCTGGTTGCTCTTCGTTCCTGGATCGACTCCGAATGGTCCCCGCTTCTTGAGGGTGAGATTACAGTCTGCCCCCTTGCGAAGGGTTTTTTCACAGTGATCTTTGATTCTTCTGATGATCGAGACTTGGTTTCCAGCTCCGGGCCGTGGTTCTGGGGCAGAGCAGGGCTATCCGTGCAGCCGTGGACCCCGGACTTTGATCCAGCCACAGCCTCTATTTCTACTGCTCCGGTCTGGGTGCGTCTCCCGTCACTCCCCCTACACTTCCGGGGGGCCAAAACACTTGAAGCTATCGGAAATGGCATAGGGAAATATCTCTGCAATTGCCCTGAAGCTTCCCCAGTCAACTCCACCTTTGCCAGGATCTGTGTAGAGATGGACTTCAACAAGGGTTTCCCAGCAGAAATCATCCTCCTCGGAGAGAACGTCTCTTGGACCCAGAAGATCGATTTCGAGAACCTCTGTTTCAGATGCAGGGTTTGTTTTGAAACAGGGCACATAGCCCGGAATTGTGAGAAGTCATCTGGGAAAAGAAGACCATCCCGACGCCAAAGGCCCACTTGGTGGACAGGAGCACAACCGGAGAAGCAAGCTGAAGCAAAGATCCCGCCGTCAGAAGATGAAGGGGAATCCGTCTCCGTCCTCAAAGAACCTGTTAAGGGGGAAGACCCAGCGGAAGCAACTCTGCCCAAGGTTTCAAGCCCAACAAATAAAGTCTCAAGTTGGGCCGATATTGCTGAGGCAGAAGAAGTGCAAGCTCAGCCGGAAATTCATAACCAGGGTCAAAGCAATGAATGGCAGGTCGTCACCAAAAGAAAAAAAAACGTCTATCAGCGGGAAGATGTAATGACACGAAGCCGCTCTGGCTCGCTGAAATAGCTATCAACAAGATGTATTTTGAGTAATGTGTAATGTTTCCAGGATTCTAGCAATTTTAGCATTGTCTCTCAGATTATGTAGGTAGCAGCTCTGTGTAGCCCTGCCATTTGTAACCGATCTGTGGCTTTGCCACCATTAATATAATCCCTCTAATCGTTATTGTAAAAAAAAAAATATATTTTTAATACATATTTGAATTAAAATATAAAATATTATCTCTTTCTTGATATAATATATTATTAAACATTTCATTTAAATTTAACAGTTTTTCAAATAATTTATCATAATAAATTTTACAACCATAACTTCAACTCAAACATGCTTAAATAGATATTTCTTTGTAAAATGGGAAAACTTAAATAATGTAATTATATTTAATAATAGTTATCAATATATATCTTTAAAAAAAAAATGTAAATCTTGCAGTGTTTAAATAATGAAAATAAAATGAATTTGTAATATTATGCTTTATTAATTTAAAATAATAAGAATATTTAAATTTTACGATTTTGGCCATTATTTTAAATAATTTTATTTGAATTAAAAATATTTATATTTTATATGTTATTATTTTGATTATTATTTTAAATAATTTACTTTGAGGTAAATCAGTAAAATAATTATTTCTAAAGTTTTTAAAATAAAAAAATAAATAAAAATCATACATAACTTAATAACAATAAAATAAAATTTTAAATATATTAAAGAAAATGATTTAAATGACTTTATAACAATAATATAAAACTTTAAATATATTAATAAAAATGATTTTATTGATGATGATGATGATGATGATTAACGTCCACTAAGACGTTAATCAACCACTTTATAAAAATGGTCGTAGCCATATTTTACATTTCCAAACGAATGTATATCAACCACTTTTATAAAGTGGTTGTTGCTAGTTGACAACCAAGATGCCTTGGGGAAGACAATTAATGTTTTATATTAATGTAATGATGTATGTAAATTAATGGTCTATTAATGTATTACATTAATGAAATGTATAAAAGTAATGTAGAAATTAAAATATTGGTTTATATTAGTATGTAATGTAAAATATTAATTGATTGATAGATTAATGATGTAATGTATTAATTAATTAATACATTAATATATTATTGGTTAATACACTCTTAAAGAAAAAATATAGTAATAAAATAATACATTAATAATACATTAAATGTTTTAATAAATACATTACTAAATTATGAATACACTAATACAATATTAATATACTAATGGATGTGAAGTCTGGAGCTGTAGTAGTATCTCTCGTGAATCCTGGAGAAAGCTAGAGAAAATACAAAAGAATTTTATAACCTATAATCTCAAAACTAAAGGAAATACGCCCTATCCCATCCTCCTCGTAGAAACTAGCCTCTCCCCTATTGAGAGCATGGCTATGACTAAATACCTAATGTATAGGAACAAGTTAAACAACATGGAAGACAAGTGGCTACCTAAAATTGCTTCCAAATCAAGTCATAACCACCATCGACTCAAGAGAGGATGGCATAAAGACGCCCGATCTTGGCTAAACTATTGGGGAATCATGTATTAAAAAAATTGACTTTGCAGAATAAAGATACTATTAAAAAAAACGACAAGTCAAAATTTAAGGAAAATATGTGGTGTGATAAAGAGTTAGAGGAAAAAATAAAATTAAGGTATTATAAAGATGTAATCAACCCTAATCTAGAAGATCAAAATTATCTATCTGTTTTTCCGAGTGTAAAGAAAAAAATAAACATTGCTAAGAGAAGAACAAATTCTCGCGAGCTCCATAGTGAAACTGGGCATTGGTCAATTCCTAAAATGCCATGGGATGAAAGAGTGTGTCACATTTGTGACACTAAGAAGGTTGAAGATGAAAAGCACTTTCTCTTAGATTGTCGAGCCTATACCCATATTAGATCTCATTTTCAAAATATTGATCACACTACCAACCTTCCTAACCTCTTAACTCAACAAAAGTATGGTAATCTTGGAAAGCTTCTCTTAATGCTTTCGAGCACAGAAACAAAATTCTAAAGAATCACAAGTAATCACTTACCCTCTTAAGGTCCGATAGACCAATTAAGTCTTAGTGGAGATTAATCATCATCGTCATCAATAATGTAGTACTACATTCACCTTAATGTATTTAGTAATACAATATTACCTTATTATAATGTATAAATTAAAGTACTAATATAATATATAATGTAACATATTGACTTATTACTACATAATAAAAAAATTAAATAATAAAATAAAAACACCATTAAATTAATAATATAAAATATTAATTAATAAAGTAAAACAAAAGTAAACTATATTTTCATATATTATTAATTCATTAATAAAATATAAATACATTACTAAAGTAATACATCATTAATGAAAAAATACATTAATAAAGTAATAACACATAAATAATGAATGAATACATTATTGTTTTATTACATAAATGTATTAATTATTACAATAATGTAATGTTTAAATTAAAGTATTAACGTAACATGTTAATTAATAAATAGATTATCAATGTATTGTATTCATTGATTAATAGCTTAATAATGTATTTTATTAATCAATGAATACATTGCTAAAGCATAAACACATTAATAAAGTAAAAAGACATTGAAAATCCATTATTACATAAATTAAAACATTGAATTATTACATTCTTACATTAAAATATTAATACACTAAAAATACATAATTACATTAGTACTTTAAAATATTAAAAATATTGGTAATTTAATTAATACATTATTAAAATATTAATAAAATAAATATTAAAATAATAAATTAAAAATATATTAATGAAATAATAAATTAAAAATACATCAATAATAGGTAATTACATTAGTCCTTTAAAATATTGGTTAATTAATTAATAAGTTAATAAAGTATTAAATACAATCAATACAATAATAAAACGTCCATATATATTAATAAAGTCTCCAAAAATACAATATACATTAATAAAGTAAAAAAACGATTTTTAATACATTAGATGAAATAGACATTAAAATATTACATTATAACATTAAAGTATTGATAAGTGAAATATTATTCATACATCAATTGAGTATTAAAATATTAATAATATATTAAAATATTATTAATGTATTAATATATTAATAATGTATGAATACATCAAAGTGTTAATAATGTAATCACTTATCCTCTTAAGGTTAGATAGACCAATTAGGTCTTAGTGGACGTTAATCATCATCATCATCATCATCAAAACATTTAATATATTAATACATTGATGTATTAAAATATTCATGTGTTAACACATTAATGTAATAAAGTATTAATTTTTTAATTAAATAGTACATTAACCATATATAAATTATTATAAAAAATAATAAGTGACAAAGTAATAAATATATTGATGATGATGATGATGGCTAGTGTCCACTAAGACCTAATTGGTCTATTGGACCTTAAGAGGGTAAGTGATTACTTGTGATTCTTTAGAATTTTGTTTCTGTCCTCGAAAAACATTAAGAGAAGCTTTCTAAGATCACCATACTTTTGTTGAGTTAAGAGGTTAGGAAGGTTGGTAGTGTGATCAATATTTTGAAAATGAGATCTAATATGGGTGTAGGTTGGACAATCTAAGAGAAAGTGTTTATCATCTTCAACCTTCTTAGTGTCACAAAGGTGACACACTCTTTCCTCCCATGGCGTTTTAGGAATTGACCAACACCCAATTTCACTATGGAGCTCGTGAGAATTTGTTCTTATCTTAGCAATGCTTATTTTTTTATTTACACTTGGCAAAACAGATAGATAATTTTGATCTTATAGATTATGGTTGATTACATCTTTATAATACCTTAATGTTATTTTTTCCTCTAACTCTTTCTCACACCAAATTTTTTCTTTCAATTTTTATTTGACGTTTTTTTTAATAGTATCTTTATTCTGCAAATCAGTTTCTTCCATGATTCCCCAATAGTTTAGCCAATACCGGAAGTCTTTATGCCATCCTCGCTTGCATCGATGGTGGTTATGACTTGATTTGGAAGCAATTTTAGGTAGCCTCTTGTCTTCCATGTTGTTTAACTTGTTCTTATACATTAGGTATCTAGTCATAGTCATGCTCTCAATGGGGGAGAGGCTTGTTTCTACGAGGAGGATGGGAAAGGGCGTATTTCCTTTAATTTTGAGATTATAGGTTATAAAATTCTTTTGTATTTGCTCTATCTTTCTCTAGGATTCACGAGAGATACTACAGCCCCAGACTTCACATCCATAAAGAATAATAGGTGTAAAAAGAGTCTCAAAGAGAAGTTTCTTCTTATCCCAACTCCAAAGTTTAGGTGATTTACAATTGTTTTCAAGCCCATAATAAGCTTTCCATACCCCAATAATCATTTTCTCAATGCTATAATTCCAATTAAGCTTGTGGTGAATATCAATTCCAAGATATTTGTATGAAGTCACTTCCTCAAAGTTGTTGTTTTCATATACCAAGGTATCATAAGGGATATTATTGGATTTAATAATCATGACCTTAGTCTTATCAGTATTAACAGTCATACCCATATTGGAGAAAAAATCCTTGAGGATTCTTAGTTGGTTTTCAAGATCATGGGGACTCCTTTCCATAAAAATGATATCATCAGCATAAAGAAGAAGATTAATGACTATACCAATGAGAGTAGGGCCGACACAACCTGCTTTTTCCAAGCATTCTTCTAATTTATCAATGTATATGCCAAAAAGGGTAGGGGACAAGGGACAACCTTGTTTGACTCTGATATTGTAGTTAATCTCTTTTGACCATCCCTCAGTGTTTTTAAACTTAGAAATAATGTTCTCATACATCCTTATTGCAACAGCCCTCAACTCAAGAGGCACTTTTCTCTCTTCCAACCTATTCCAAAGGTTTTTTCTAGGAACCATGTCAAAAGTTTTTCTAAAGTCAACAAAACAACAAAAAAGATTGGTTTTAGCATTGCAGAAATCCTCTGCAGTGCTCCTAAAGATAACAAGATGGTCCACAGTTGAATGATATCTCCTAAACCCGACCTGGCCTTTATCTCTTTTACCATGACTTTCTAGCCAAATTCTAATCTTCTTTTCCAAAATAATTCCATAAAGCTTGGCTAAAATTGAGTTAATCATAATGGTCCTATAATTAGAGGGAATGTTTTTATCCCCATTTTTAAAAATAAGAACAATGAGGCTTTGCATCCATGGTTTAGGGAAGCCCTACTTGACTACTAAATTGAAGAGCTTGTGTATGTGAGGGATAAAGATTTTCCCTCTGATTTTAAAAATTTCAGCTTGGTAGCCTTCAATGTCCTTAGATTTCCCATTTGCGAGCTGCTTAACCCCGAACTCTATGTCATCTAAAGAAAAAACTTCTTCCTTTGTAGGGACAATAGGAATGGTTTCCATGGAATTAGGGAACTCGTAAAGACTTTTAAGGTAGGAATTCCAGTCCGTTAAGGGAATCCTATTATTTTCTTTAGTATTGCGTTTTAGAATTTGGCTCCACAACTTCTTAGTATCCAATTTGTATAGCTGTGAAAGTTTCTCTTGCCTTTTATAGATATAGTATATTTTTTTCCTTTTAATTAGGGATATGTACGTATTGATCTTATCAATTTTTAAGGGCTCATTAGAAGCATCCCTAATGACTTTCCTAGCAATTTTACATTCTTTATCATACCAAGGGTTGGTTGTTCTATTATTCTTTTTATGGGACAGCTCGAAAGAGAAATTGTTAATGGAAGTGGAAAGGGTAGTTGTAAAATTATGATCGAGTTCTTCAATGTTGTCCTTATAAGTTAGGATTTTTAATTTACTATTTAAATCCTTTAAGAAAATGTCAACTTTACTTTTGTCAAAGTGAAAATTCCTTTGATTATCAGAATTCTCTTCAATGGTGCTCCTATGCATGGAAAGTTTTAGAGCTAGGGTTAAAGGTTTATGATCAAAGTCAGGATCATGGTCATTTAAAAGGTCAAATGTTGTTATTTGGTTGGAAATGGGGATATTAGATATCACATAATCTATAACACTACTACCTAGCCCATGAATACAGGTCATTTAGTTGGATTTTGGCCACTTCATTACTCCATTGCAAATTATTAGGTCTTGAGAGTTGTAGGGATTGAACAACTTAGTACCAAACAAATTCTCAATTAGGTCTTAAGTGTTTCTTTTATAGCTATTAGATAAAACAAGGTCCTCATCTAGCCATAAAGGATTATGGTTGGAGTCATCACTTAAAAGAGTAGCTTGTTTAGTTGCAATCCTAGCATTGAAGTCTTCTAGCAAGAGGATATTACCTTCATTTTTCAAATTATAAATATCTTGTTCTAAATTATTATAGGGACAATTTTTATTTAGATTATTTTTCTTATAAAAAGTAGAATTAATAGGTGCAAAATAATAAATTTTTATATACATCTTCTTAGAATTGGTGTTTGAAATTTCTATCCAAATGTATTGATTAAGAGGGTCAATCTTATGAAGTTGAATGTGAGGAGAATTTTTTTTTCTAATATAACAAGCTATGCCTCCTATCCCTCTACGGTGGGATTTTTTGTTCCATGCCGACCACAAGACAAATCATTCCATGTTAGGGACCTTAGACTCCTCATGCTCCCATTTTTCAGCTAGAAAGATAATATCAATACCACTCGGGATCCAACTTATTATAGGACCTTTGTGCCATGGAAAGTCACGACAATTCCAAAAAAGGATCCCAAGTGTCCCAAATTCCTATTTATTATTATCCTTCTGGTCGCTATCCCTAACAATAGCTTTTTGATTTCTAATTATTGCCCATTTTCCTTCTTTCCTGACTTCTTTTACCTTTTGAACTTCCTTCCTTAATTTAGCTTGGTCTTCGGGAATGAGGTCTTCATTTATAAATATTCTTGACCCTTTTAAGCCCCGAGATTTACTAAGTATTCTATATTTATGGTCATTACAACTTACTTTGACATGAATCGGCCTATCTTTGTGATCAATTATTTTCCCTAGCCTATTTGCTTCTATGAATTAAGTTGTATCAATTTGTGATTTATTTTTTAATTCTTCTTTTACTATTGCTAGTGTATCCTCCTCTTTTTGTTCTTTTATACCAAAAATTATGAGGTTCAAGGCTCTTTTGTTACACTCATGGTCCAATTCGATTAGCTTATTCGTTTCCTCTTTGATGGGTTTGATATCCAATTTGTTTTCCATATTACTGAGGGTCAAATTGTTGGTTAGTTTTTCTTCTAGCTCTTTAATCCTATCTCTCAGGTTGTGATTTTCTTCAACCCCTCCTTCTTGGGTTGATGGCTTATGTTTTTCCATTTCTTGAATTCTATCCTTCATTGTCTGCAATTCACTCTTGAACCCTAAGAATCTATCCTCTATTTGATTTTGAATGGTATCTTTAATTTTTTTAATCAATCATTGCCTCTAGCTCTATTTTGAGTTTTAAATTAAAGTATTAAACATTAATGTATAATGTAATGCATTATAAGTAATTATTGATATTATATTATTACATAAATCATTAAATTTTTAATTAAGTAATTAAAAAAGAATTTATATATTAACGAGGCATTAAAGTATTTAGAAATACAATAATATATTAAAGTATTAAAGTATTACTAATACATTAATAAAGTATAAATACATTAATAATAATTTTTTAGATAATTACATTAAAGTATTAATACACTAATAAATTAATAATACTTTAAGAAAGTATTAAACATTAAATATACACTTTATATTGTATTAAATTTATTATTATTAATGTATTAATACTTAAATTTAAACATTGCAATAATGTATTGAATAATTAATACATTAATATTTTAACACATTATGTATTTATGTATGAATGCATTAATCAATACACCATGATGGTTGATTATGGTTGACCCTCACCATGGTTTGATATGATTGACTATGGTTGATTAGGGTTGACTACGGTTGCTCATGCCCATGGTTGGCCTTCGTAGACCATGTGGAGATGATTATGGTGGGTGACGTTGATTATGAAATCCACAAATTATGCTGAAGATAATATGATGAAGGGTTTTTGTTTCTCACATTACAGTATTTCAATACATTTATGAGACTCCCAAAATGGGTTATGGCCATCACATTGCGACATTCAGAAATGTTTGTGTCCTTGCAATGTTGGGCAATGTTTGTCACATTGCCACATTAGGGTTTTGTACATAACGTTGCGACAATGGGTTATTTTCGCCACATTGCTATGCTTTTAAATGTTTGTGAAATTATGATGCGAGGAAATATATGTATATCATTCGATGGTGCTATGGTTCGTCACATAGTGACAACAATTCTATGTGCATAGAATTAAAATGTTACAAAGTTCATCGCAATGTGACAAATGAAAGAGTTTTGTAACATAACAAGTTTTCAACATGAACGTCACATTGTGATGTGGGTTATGTTCATCACATTGCGACATTTGGAAATGTTTGTCACATTGTGATGTTAGGAAATGAGTATCACATTGTAATGTGATGATATGTTCGTCAAAATGAGATAATAGAGCTATGTTCATCACATTGTGAAATATGTTTATGATCATCACATTGAGACATTGAGTTGTTTACAACACATTGCCACAAGGGGTTATGTTCATTAGATTGTGACATTTTGAAATGTTTGTAACATTGAGACATTGGGATATGTGTGTCACATTGTGACGTGATGATATGTTCATCAAAATGCAACAATAGGGCTATGTTTTTCACAATGCAACATCTATTTATGATCATCACATTGCGACATTGAGTTGTGTACATCACATTGCAACAAGGGGTTATGTTCAACACATATTGTAGTGTTTGGAAATGTTTTTCTAATTGAGAGATTAGGGTTTTGTACATCACATTGCGACAATTGGTTCTCTTCATCAGAATGTGACGTTTTGAGATGTTTGTGACATTGTGATGGGAGTATATGCATATATATCATTCTGTGGTGATATGGTTGGTCACATAGGGACAACGAGTCTATATGCATAACATTACAATGTTACAAAGTTCATTGCAATGCAATAAATAAAAGAGTTATGTAACATTAAAATTTTTTGGCATGAATGTCATATTGCAATGTGGGTTATGTTCATCACATTGTGACGACGGGAAATGTTCATCTCATTGCAGTGTCATGATAAGTTTTTTAAATTGTGACATTGAGTTATGTATATCACATTGTGAGAAGGGGTTATATTCAACACATTGCAATGTTTGGAAATGTTTTTCACATTGTAACATTAAGATATGTGTGTCACATTGTAGTGTGATGATATCTTCATCAAAATGTGATGATAGAGAAATGTTCATCACATTGTGTGTAGCGACCCCAATCGTTACGACTACAAGCGAAGCTAAACGCACATTTTTTTTTTAAAACCGGATGACAACAACGATCACAGCTAAACAACTCATATGACAGCAAGCATCACACCCGCAGAAAAGGCGATAGACAACTATGACTCCACACACTAGCACAAGAGTCATTGGTTGAAATGTGCATAAAACCACAAGGAGAACGACTACCCATCCGACACAAACATGACCACTCCTACAAGCTAAGGGACAACATCCCCCTCCCAGCACAACACATTGATGACCAATGATTAGAAACTCAAGGCGCGTGAACCAAACGCATGAAGGTGTTCAACCCATGTGCCAAAAGACAAATTAAAATGCTTAACACCACTCACATGGAAGGCACTGACTCCAGCCAAGTTAACCTTCTCCCCTATCCAATAGGGCGTGCCATGATCCCCTCATCAGGGATCATGCCATCTCTAGGCGATAGGCGCGACAAAAACCCCTATGCTACCTAACCTAACTGGACCATGGACTTCCAGATGAATCCATCTCGCTAGGAGCGGAGTTACCGACAAGAGGGTTACACCCACACCTTGAGTAATAGATTGACGAGACACGAGATAAAATTTGAATTAAATTGCGTGAAGGACTGGAGGATTCTTGTTCCTACAAGGCAACCTGTGGCATATCGACAAGACCAATCACCCCTTCTATCTTGACCTAAGGCGCAAGGCACATAACTTCAAAAAACTAAAGGCTATTAAGGGTTTTAGTTGATACATCTACTAAACTCTCATCCATTAATATTGCACAATATAATCAACCATTACGCCTACAACCTTCATGTCTAACATCCCTATTAGCCCACCAAAGCACCTATGCCCAACGAAAGATAATCCTATTGTGTTTCATAAAAACATTAAACCCTAAACCTTTTGCATCTTTTAACATTAAAAGTAATTATATTTTTTGTAACAATCTATCCTATTTTCTTCCCTGATCATCACAATTTACTTGAACAGGTAAATTAATTAAGTCAATTAAGTGCGAAGGGCGGGTTGAATTAAAAGCACCCGAGAAGGTTATGTGAATATGTTCTTCTCTGGAAACCCAATAAATCATTGGCCCTCACTTCAAGCTATTGTTGCCAAATAAAATACTATACATATCTATCTTAACCGTCAATACAAGCTGTCAAAACTATCGTGTTGCCTTAACATTTTCTAAATTACTCATAATAAAAATGTTGTTGTTATAGCTAGTGTAACAATCGATAAACTTTCTGCCAAAAGTCATTAAAAGTGTTGAGTAAAGATATTTACTGACTACATAATTAGACTGTCAAACAGGTTAACAACTATAGCTATCATTATAAAAGTAAATTATTAACATAAAAATATTCGCTGCCAATCTAAATGAAAATCGCATATATAAGTTATGGTAGCCGGATTTTTTGCCTGTCCTTAACGCTAAAGCTGTAAAAAGAATTTGGGATGAGGCTAAAAAAAGGAAAATGTTGTCAAAAGATCGCTGCTAGGCACAGCCATAGGCAATAAATCGCTGGGCAAACACTCAGCTATAATAAGATTAGCTGCGATTAAGTGAATGGGCTTCAGAACAAAAATTTGGTAAGGATCAGACATGTATTTTTATATATATCCAAATAAAGTGAAATTTCATTGAAAAAAACACTCTGCTATAATAATAATTCGTTGATATTAAACCGAAATAAACCAACACGAATTAACTCTCTAAACACTCAGATGGCTGTACGCTTTTACCTCTTATCTAAATTCGTGGGCATCCCTTACCTTCATCGAATGAACAACTACCCACTATAACAACTACCCAACATAACAGGTCCTATCCCTCACACGCTAGGTTACTGTCCCATACAGAAAACAATGTCCACGCATTCAAGTGTTGCCTATGTGAACGTTGTCTGGGAACAAAGGGTAAGATTAGGGGATTCGGTGAGAAAAAAAAATCGTTGCAATTAACTGGGGCGACCGCCATACATTCGTTGTCTTTACCATTCGAATGTTGAGTTCTACTACTAATGAAATGCTCAGTCTTAACCTCAAATTCGATGGGTTTAAACAGTGGAAGCCGGCGGAGTTTTCTCATCAAAAGGCATTGAGCTTGTTAAACGAAAATCGTTTTCTACCTAAGAGCTGGCCTAGCACAGATATGTAATCGCTAACTGTACAACCATTTCTATCCATTATTCCTCACTGTCAACTACACCAATATCCCCTTCCAGAAATGAATCTGTATCTAACTATTATTCAGTCACCCAACGCTTCCATAAAACAAGTAAAAACACAATCAATACTCAAGTGGAAACTCCACCATGGCATGGGTAAGGACGCCCCCAGCACACAGTAAAATCGCAAAGGTAAACAAAAAAAACGTTGAGATTAAAAGGGTGATTCACTGGGTGAAGTAAGGAAACGAAAAACGCAAAGGTTAAATATATACCAAACACAGAGGAGATAAATAAAGACACAGACATTCTTTTTAAAACACAGTCAAGAATGTTGAGTTAAAACCCTCAATTAAATCCACAGAGTTTATAACAAACAAATAATTACTCTGCTCAGTTTATATCATTATAAAACAAAAACACCAAGGAGTACAATTCGTCTTACTCTAGTATACATTGGCAATCTAACAACCTGACCAGAATTTAACTGACCAGAATTTAAAAATTCGCCCCCAAGTCAACGAAGTGCAGCCTAAGAAGTAACGATCACCAAGCAATCAAAATGAGATATAAAAATGCAGGAATGTCTAGCAAGATATAAAAACGAGGTAAAAATGAGATAACAACGAAATATAAACATGCCGAGTTTAAAGAAAAACTTCACCAGCAAATATAAAAACGAGGTAAAAATGAGATAACAACGAAATATAAACATGCCGAGTTTAAAGAAAAACTTCACCAGCAATCAAATTTTGCAGGGTTAAATCAACCAAGGACAAACATAAGAGGTAGACAGCTGACAGGAGCATACTTCGCTCATCATCCACTCACAGAAAAGCAGGGCGTTTAGATCCATAGGTTATTAACATCGAAGCGAGGGTCGTAGATGAGGCTCCTGGCCAACTGCTTAGGCGTGAACTGATGAGCTAGGGACAAAGGAAAAAATAAACCGCAATCATTGTAATAAAAAAAAACTCAGGACGGTCAAGACATGCAGGGATCGAAGGCCATGGGAAATCAATCAGCATCAATCTAAGGCTATGGGGAAAATTCTGTCATCAACTAGAATGCTAATACTATCATATTTTTTACTTGATTAAGCATACAGAACTGAAAGCATAAACCAAACTTAAAAATCTACCATGCAAAAATAAAGGAAGTGTATTGTTGCCCAATCACCCTCTCTGAGTTGATGTCCCGTGCGCTCCGTGCAGCTCTTGCTTGTCGACCGATGAGACTTCACCGGTACCTCATAGCCAACGCTAGGGGTACTCTTATTCCCCCTTAGCCCTCCGAGCCGCAAAGGGGCCATGTACATTATTTAGAGAATCAGCTAGCTCCTAGCTTGTCTCGCAAGGTCGAGCTACTACTCCTCACCGAGATGGGTATCCCGACTCCCACAAGCTAAGTCAGTCAAGTATAGATTTTTACAACCTAACTTACGCATAACATAAGGCTTCCATCATCCTTCTCCTCCCTCCATTATATAGAGTTTCCAAGTTCCTTACTTTCCCAAAATCCCATTTTAATTAAAGTTTAATAAATTAATTCATAAAAATCCTCCCCGTACATGTGTCATCCATCCCCTTCATTCCCCCCAAAACTAAATTCTTTAATTAATTAATTACCCTTATTTCACTTACCCACCTAAAGTCACTCCTAGAATCACTCCTAGGTGTCCCCAAATTCCCTTATAGGTTTTAATGACTTTCCCCATTATTAATTTTCTAGTTCAGTTTAAATTAGAAAGTTATTAAATGGTACATACCTTACTAAGTTGGACTAACTGCTTTTTCTTAGTGTTTCCCCTTTCTTTTAAGGTTTTTGTTTTTTCATAGTTTCCTAATTATTTTAGATTTCCTCTTTTTTCCTTTTTAATTAAAATAAAAAAAACATGTGTAAAAACTTACCCTTTTTCCCTTTTTTTAATGAATTAAATTTTTAATTAACATAAAAAGTAAAACAATCATTCCCCTTTTTAAGTTTTTATCCCAAATTTTTTTTATAAAATACTTTAATTGTTTACCCCCTTCTTGTCACAAGGTTAATGAAGATTATATTTATTATTTTATTATTATTTTTTTTATATATGTTTTTTTTTAATATTTTTTTTATTAAAAGGTAAAATTTTACCACCAACAAAGATTAGACTTGGACCTTAATTTCCTAGACACATTTTTTTGGAGAAAGGTTTCAAGTATTCCTTAACACTATATTGTCCTAAAGCCATTTAGGTTTACTCATTTATTAAATAACCATGCAACGTGCCCTTCACGACGCACTAGGTGCTCCAAGGGTGCCACTCGCCTCTTTCTGTTTCTCTTTCACGACGTGCTCTTTAGGACGCACCAAGTTCTCCAAGGGTGCCACTCACCTCTTGATTGACTTGGTAGACATCAAAAACCCCTAGAGTCAATACTGCACCAGGTGATCTTGTGGGAGACTAAGGGCCTCTAATGAATAAGTCCCCTGCCTTATTACGCACCCCTTAGAATCATCATGAGAGACTATCGTAGTCTGTCCTCATGACATCGTGGGTCCTCTCGAACTAGGTAATCATTAACCTACAATTAGAACCACGGTGGGAGTGCTAGTAGGATGTGGCAGGGCTGCTATCCACACCTCTCCCTCAACATCTCTGGCAGTCGAGTGTGACCCCTCTACTCCACATGTGAGTCTAGTCAGCAAGCTATCGCTAACCTGCATCATCAATGAATCATGTCAGAAATATATCCATATCATATCATTTAATCAGATGCACTAGTTCATATCATATCATCTAATCAGATGCACTAGTTCATATCATATCATATCATATCATATAAAACAATAAAACCCCATTAATTCACTCCCCGACTTGATCCAGATCCAAGAGGTTCCATCGATGCCTCTACATCCTCAAGGTCCAAAATCCTGCACACTCAGTAAAACCGAGTCAATAGCACCTGTCTATGTCAATGAAGCAAAACAACATGACATCAACCCATAATGTCTCATAATCACATTCAAATGCCCAATAGTATAATAATCTGAATCACTTGCAAGCAAGTGTCTTCAAAGAATAACTTTGCTCAGTGCGCGCAAGAGTGGGATGTTACATTGTGACATTGAGTTGTGTACATCACATAGAGACAATGGGTTATGTTCGACACATTGTGAAGTTTGGAAATGTTTGTCACATTGTGAGATTAGAATATGTGCATCACATTGTGACGTGATGAAATGTTAATCAAAAAGTGACAAAAGGGCTATGTTCGTCACATTGCGACATGTATTTATGACCATCACATTGCATCATTGAGTTGGGTACATCACATTGTGACAAGGGGTTATGTTCAACACATTGTGATGTTTGGAAAATTTTTTCACATTGTGAAATTAGGATATGTGTATCACATTGTCACATGATGATATGTTCTTCAAAATGTGATGACAGGGCTATGTCCGTCACATTGTGACATCTATTTATGATCATAACATTGTGAAATTGAGTTGTGTACATCACACTGTGACAAGGGCTATGTTCGATATGTGGTGACGTTTGGAAATTTTTGTCACATGTGACATTAGGATATGTGCAATGTGATGATATGTTTGTAAAAATGCAACGACACGGCTATGTTCATCAAATTGTGACATATATTTATGATAGACACATTGAAAAATTATTATGTTTTTCAAATTGAAACATAACTATGTATGTCACATTGCGATGTTACAACGAAGGATTTTACATGTCGTATTGCAATGTAAGGTTTTGAACGTCACATTGTGTTGGTGGGTTTTGTACGTCAGATTGCGATGTTGGCATAAGGTGGTCAAATTGTGACATCTTGAAATGTTTGTTTCATTGTAACCTATAGTTATATTGAATTACATCAAAGATAATGTATGTTGGATCATATTTAATTTAAAATTTTATCATAGTTTATTGGATCATAGGTAAAGTAAAACTTTATCATAGTTTTAGAGATTTATACGAAATATTTTTTCAAAGTTACTTACATAAAATATTTCATGAAATTCAGTGGGATTGAATATAAGAATACAAATGTTATAATGTCAACGAAATAAAGTAATGTAAATGTAGCATTAAAGTCTTTTTCATTTTCTCAAAGTTGATTTGAGTGAAAAACTAAATGAAACTAGATCATGTACCTTGAATTACGTTAATTTTTTTTTTTTAATATATAAGTCAACCTTATTGGTTTATTGTTTTAAAATTGTTAATTACTATGACAAAAATGAAATTATGTGAATATTTACATAGATTATGTAAATAAACTTGTAAACATTCAATTTCATGTATTACTTTATAAGGGGTGATGATGGCAATGTACTTGGACCAAGTCATAGATTAATATCCATGTAAGGAATAGATTAGTAACCATGTCTTAGTTTATATTTTGAAATATTCTTGTAACCAAAAAGGACAACCATTAAAATATTACACTATAACATTAAAGTATTGATAAGTGAAATATTATTCATACATCAATTGAGTATTAAAATATTAATGATGTATTGATACTTTAATTTACGAAATAAATTAATGTAAATGGAGCATTAAAGTCTTTTTCATTTGCTCAAAGTTGATTTGAGTGAAAAACTAAATGAAAGTAAATCATGTATCTTGAATTAATTGATGGTCATTGTACTTGAAACTAAATCATGTACCTTGAATTACTTGATGGTCACTGTACTTGAAACTAAATCATGTACCTTGAATTACTTGATGGTCACTGTACTTAGAACTTTTTTTTTAATATATAATTCTATCTTATGGATTTATTGTTTTAAAATTGTTAATTACTATGACAAAAATGAAATTATATGAATATTTATATAGATTATGTAAACAAACTTGTAAACATTTAATTTCATGTATTACTTTCTAAGGGTGATGATGGAAATGTACTTGGACCAAGTCATAGATTAATATCCATGTAACTAATAGATTAGTAACCATGTCTTAATTTATATTTTGAAATATCCTTGTAACTAAAAAATTCAACCATTAAAATATTACACTATAACATTAAAATATTAATAAATAAAATATTAAAACATTAATATTGTATTAATACATTAATAATATATCAATACATTAAAGTATTAATAATATATCAAAATATTAATAATATATTAATACATTAGTGTATTAAAATATTAATATATTAAAATAATCAAATATTAATTTTTTAATTAAATAATTTACATTAACAAGATATTCTAGTATCTATCGTAGGATTCATCCTAGAATATAGAAAATTGAATTCTACCACATTTCTTCCTATTTATCTCTTGATTTGATTTGATATTAGTTTTATATTAAGACTCTATAAACTAGCAATTGACTCTAATGCACATATTTATTTAATCAAATAATAAATATAATAATTTTTTTATCTAATAAATTTAATAAAATATTAATAATTAATATTAATTTTTTTATATAATATAATAATATATTAATTTATAATGTAAATATTTTTTTTTATAATAAATCTTAAAATATTTAAATAACAAAAAATAATATATCCGCGCTTAATATCTGGAAGAAGATAGTTCAACCAACGCAATCTGCAACTTTTTCCACTTCGGTTGAGACCTGCAAAACAAATATCTTCAGTTGTAGCTCGATATATTACTTCAGAAGCATCTCATTAAAGGAAATATTTTCAGTTGTAGCTCGATATATTACTTCATAAGCATCTCATTAAAGGAAATCTTTTGGCGAAAACTTAAAAGATGCTTCGCATATTCTTGTATAATATTTCTAGCAATTCAGATCTCTTATACTACTGCGCCTCACAGGCCTAAGAGATTCTAGTTATGTACAGATTAATTATCATTCCGATAAGAGTGAAAGTGGCTCACCTACTTTCTTGGAAAGAGATCTCCATCCACCAATTCCATGGCTTTTATTGTATTCACTCAAAATCCTGTCATCCTTCTTCTCACTAGTAGTTTCTTTGTGTGTGTTATGTACAATAACCTTCTCCATCTACATGCATATATAACAACACTGAAGTACAAAACATTCAAATCCCAAATCCATTGCATTCAATTCTCTACCTATCTACTAACACAAGGAACATATCCATTTTAATCTTAATATTAATGTGCAGTGCACATACTTCGATCAGGTATCAAAATTTCTGGAATAAGCAATTTTAGTGTACCAGAAAAAAAATAAAAAATAAAAAACACATTTTGAAAATACCTTCTCCTAGGTAGAAACCTTCTACCATGGCATATCATTCATCTTCCACCTGGAAGCCGATTCTTTAATTGATAGGAAGGAAAATGTGTGCAGCACAATTAAAAAATAAACCATTGCCAACCTGGTAAAGAAAGAGCGCAACTGTGCTCCACCTGGTAGCATGCTTTAATTTTAATTTTAAATTGAAATTGAAACGCTCCATCTGGTAATGCTTTAACTTTACATTGAAATTGAAACGCTTCACATTCCACTAACCATACGTGCTAAGCTTTTTCAAAATGTTAATTAACATGTAAATGTTAAAAATTAAGTAATCCTAGTTGTATTTGTATAAGTATACTAAGTGGAAATTGGAAACTTGGCTTAGTAAAATTTCTTAACCCTAAAAAGTAAATATGAAAAAGTAAACAATTTAATGGATGTTTTTATAAATGCAACTAAGTTATTAACATTAAATCTCATTTATTGATTTCTGTGTAAGACGAAGAATGTGCTAGCATCTTTAATTGTTGACCACAAGATTAGAAATTGTAATTAAAAAGTTGATTAAACCATCGGGGGACTCCTATCGGCTTAATTAAAATTTTAAAAAATATGAAACATAAATGTCATATAAAAATATTCACAATTAAATTAACAGTTTATGATAATAAATTTTGTAATCACGGATCCAAAAGCAATATTAATATAAATCAAAATTGTATTTATAATTATAAATAAAAAAATCTATTTATAATTATAATATATAGAGATAATGGCGATGATGATGATGATGATGATGATTAACGTCCACTAAGACTGAATTGGTCTATCGTACCTTAAGACGGTAAGTGATTACTTGCGATTCTTTAGAATTTTGTCTCTCTACTCGAAAAGAAAGCTTTCCAAGATCACCATATGTTTCTTGAGTTAAGAGGTTCAGAGGGTTGGTAGTGTGACAAATATTTTGAAAATGAGATCTAATATGGGTATAGGATAGACAATCTAAGAGAAAGTGCTTTTCACCTTCAACCTTCTTGGTGTCACAAAGGTGACAGACTCTTTCATCCCATGCAGGGATGATTTTAAGGATGGAAATTTATTTTAAAATGTAGAAACCTTGGCGAATCTTACTAATCCTTCATATGCCAACTATAAATGATTGGCGATATTTTTGTAAAAATATTCAAATTTCTAAGGATTTTATATAATTTTCATAAAATTTTGGCGATTTTTAAGGTAAAATAATTTTATCCTATAGAATTTGGGCGAATCCTTTTTTAAATAGCGAATCTCGTTTTTGGAAAAAACATGGAAAATTAGCCCATGAGAGAAATTTATCCCCTAAAATCATCCCTAATCCCATGGCATTTTAGGAATTGACCAACGTCCAATTTCACTACGGAGCTCGTGGGAATTTGTTCTTATCTTAGCAATGATTATTTTTTTCTTTACACTTCGAAAATCAGATATATAATTTTGATCTTCTAGATTAGGGTTGATTACATCCTTATAATATCTTAATTTTTTTTTCCTCTAACTCTTTATCACACCACATTTTCTCCTTAAATTTTGATTTGACAATTTTTTTAATATTATCTTTATTCTGCAAAATGGTGTCTTCCATGATTCCCCAATAGCTTATCCAATATCGAGCATATTTATTCCACCCTCGCTTGAGTCGGTGGTGGTTACGACTTGATTTTGAAGCAATTTTAGGAAGTCTCTTGTCTTCCATGTTGTTTAACTTGTTCATATATGTTAGGTATCTAGTCATAGCCATGCTCTCAATGGGGGATAGGCTTGTTTCTAAGAGGAGGATGGGATAGGATGTATTTCCTTTAATTTTGAGATTATAGGTTATAAAATTCTTTTGTATTTTCTCTATCCTTCTCCAGGACTCACAAGAGATAATACAGCCCCAAACTTCAGATCCATAAAGAATAACAAGTGTAACAAGAGTCTCAAAGAGGAGTTTCTTCTTATCCAAACTCCAAACATAAGTTGATTTACAATTGTTTTCAAGCCCATAATAAGCTTTCCATCCCCAATAATCATTTTCTCAATGCTATAATTCCAATTGAGCTTGTGTTGAATATCAATTACAAGATATTTGTATGAAGTCACTTCCTCCAAGTTTTTGTTTTCATATACGAAGGTATCATAAGTGATATTATTAGATTTAATAATCATGACCTTAGTCTTTTCAATATTAACAGTATACTCATATTGGAGCAAAAATCCTTAAGTATTCTTAGTTGGTTTTCAAGATCATGGGGACTCCTTGCCATAATAACGATATCATCAGCATAAAGAAGAAGATTGATGACTATACCAGTGAGAGTAGGGACAACACAACCCTCTTTTTCCAAGAAATCTTCTAACTTGTCAATGTATATGCTAAAAAGGGTAGGGGACAAGGGAACACCTTGTTTGACTCCAATATTGAAGTTAATCTCTTTTGACCAGCCCTTAGTGTTTTTAAACTTAACAATAATGTTTGCATACATCCTTATTGCAGCAGCCCTCAACTCAAGAGGCACTTTTATCTCTTCCAGCCTATTCCAAAGGTTTTTCCTAGAAATCATGTCAAAATCTTTTCTAAACTCAACAAAACAACAAAAAATATTGGTTTTAGTATTGCGGAACTCCTCTGCAATGATACTAAAGGTAAAAATATGGTCCACAGTTGAATGATATCTCCTAAACCCAACCCGTCCTTTAATTCTTTTACCGTGACTTTCTAGCCAAAGGCTAATCTTCTTTTCCAAAATAATTCCATAAATCTTGGCTAAAATCAAGCTAATCATAATGGTCCTATAATTAGAAGGAATGTTTCTATCATCATTTTTAAAAATAGGAACAATTAGGATTTGCATCCAGGGTTCAGAGAATCCCTCCTTGACTACCAAATTGAAGAGATTGTGTATGTGATGGATAAGGATAGGCCCTTCGATTTTAAAAATTTCATCTTGGTAGCCTTCAATGTCCTTATCTTTCCCATTTGCAATCCACTTTACTCCGAACTCTATGTCATCTAAAGAAAAAACTTCTTCCTTTGTAGGGACACTAGGAATGGTATCCATGGAATTAGGGAACTCGTAAAGACTTTTAAGGTAGTAATTTCAGTCCCTTAAGGGAATACTATTATTTTCTTTTGTATTATGATTTAAAATTTAGCTCTAGAACTTCTTACAATCCATCTTATATAGTTGTGGAAGTTTATCTTTCCTTTTATTGATATAGTACCTTTTTTCCTTTTAATTAGGTCTTTGTACGTATTGATCTTATCGAGTTTTAAGGACTCATTAGAAGCATCCCTAGCAATTTTACATTCTTTATCATACCAAGGGTTGGTCTTTCTATTGTTCTTTTTATAGGACACCTCAAAAGAGACATTGTTAATAGAAGTGGAAAGGGTAGTTGTAAAATTATGATAGAGTTATTCAATGTTTTCCTTATAAGTTAGAAGATTTAATTTACTATTTAAATGCTTTAAGAAAATGTCAATTTTACTTTTGTCAAAGCACAAATTTCTTTGATTATCGGAATTATCTTCAATGACGCTCTTGTGCATGGAAAAGTTTATAGTTAGGGTTAAAGGTTTATTATCATAGTCGGGCTCATGGTCATTTCAAAGGTCAAAAGTTGTTATTTGGTTGGAAATAGGGATATCATATATCACATAATGTACGACACTACTACCTAGCCCATGAATACAAGTCATATGGTTGGAGTTTGGCCACTTCATTACTCCATTGCAAATTATTATGTTTGAGAGTTGAAGAGCTTGACCAACTCA
>ML789430.1:211377-238485 GCA_009831015.1 Picea engelmannii
ATATATATATATATATATATATATATATATATATATATATATATATATATATATATATATATATATATATATATATATATATCGGTCAATGTGTCATTAGTGTTTACAAAAAATAGTACATCAAGTACACCATCAATAGGTAGGTGAACCACCTCACCATATACAAAATGGGCTCACCATCTTATATAGATACAAAAAATACACAAATACAAAAGCACTCATGGCACCTCTAGAGCTCCACCATATCACCCTCTCTTTGGAGGAGGGGCCCCACTAGCTAGGGGTCCCTCAGGTCCCGGAGGAAGTTGCCTAGTCATCGCCTCCCCCACTACAACCGCTCTCCGAACCATGGTTCGCCACACTACCGGAACACCCACACACTGTTCTAGGACCCCCTCGTCCAGGATCCGTGACCACATGCCCTCAAGAACTCCCTATAGTACCGCCTCCAAGAGGCGATGAATATCCTCAAACTCTCCCCTGGCCTCTGCCGAAGGAGCATGTGATCTCCCTGCCCCGGGGTCATCAAACCAGTGTCGCTTGGATGCTCTCTCATCCTTAATAGGCCTCACCCCAGCATCATCTCTCCATCGTCTCTCTCCTTCCCAGGTCTCTCTCCATGGAGATCTCACCGGCCCCTGATGAGCCGACGCTCTAACCAACTCAAACTTGTGCCTGCGAGGTCCAACATCTGTACACACAACAAACAAATGATAGCATCATCATCCATTTACTCACAAGAAACATGCTATACAATCTAAGAAATCACATCACCAAAATAAATCTACATACCTCTACGGTCGAATACCTCTCCCAAGGGTGGCACCATCTTTGGGTCATCCTGGAAGTCCACCCCAAAGTACAGATATCAAAGTATGATCTGTTGCATATGATGCCACACCTGTGTAGCCTCGACCATGAAATAGTGGCCACCCTCCCCACCACTGTGATGAACCAGGATCGTTGCCCACCACCTCAATCACGGCTCTCACACACCAAGTGCACCCAATATCACTCTAGGGCACAACATTAGCACCCTCTCCAAAAACCATACCACCAATATAGACCCAAAGGAAAACTCCCCCGAGTCAGTAGCACAACACCTGTCACGCTACCCTACCATATTGGCATGGAGCATCAAGCCCTAGGAAAAATTCTCTCCCACCAGTGCCCTCTCCATGATCCTCAGTTGACCTCCACTGATCCGCTAAGTTGTGAGAGACCCATAGACTCTCACAGTCAATGTTGCCACACAAAAATGTACAAGGGAATCCATCACCCCAATACTCACCATGGAGCTGGACATAAAGTTCTCCCCCGAACAATATCTCCAGGCTAAGACATCCAACTGCCCATCCTTAGGTACTACGGGCTCTACCGGTAATGGGGTTCCCTAAAAAGGGAGCCCAGTCATAAAATATACATCCTCCACCACAGTGAAGGCTAGCTCCTCACCCCACACCATAAAGCAATGCAAATACGGACTCCACATCGCAATTAGGAACTGCAAGAGGTACTCCTATGCCCGCACTAGAAAACACTCAAAAAACTTCAACAACCCACAAGCTGCCAAAGTATCTCAGACAATCGGCTCCTCATCCCTCACTACCTCCCTCATGCCTTCCCAATATCTCTCTCTCCAGTGAACCAACATCATCCCAATGATCAACTGCATTGAAATATACAACACTTGATTAGCCATCAAAACCCATAAGAACATCAAAATCTCCAAAAAAGATAAGTTTTTACACCCTCCATCTTTGCCTCAAAGGCATGACTGTTTTTCCCCATAGGCACGCACACATGCATGCCTATTCATCCCCCATTTGCGCACTCATGCATGACTATTGGCCATACAGAGGCACATTCATGCACCTCTGTCACACATACATGTGCATTATAGCGCACATGTTCACTACACAACTGTGCACGCATATGCAAATATTAGGAATACAGACGTGCATGCATGCATTGTTGTGCCTTGCATAGGTGTGCATGTCACGCGTTCCTATTTTCCCCATTAGGGCACCCCCATGCACGGATGTACGCATTACAAGAGTGCACCCGTGTGTGCAAATTTCATGATCACTTGCGCACTGGGGGGCCCACACCACAAAACCCCTTGTACGACCCTCCGTACAGGCCCTGTCCAGAAACATAAACCCTAATTCTATGCAAGAGGATATGACAACTAACTTGAATCTCGTTGATCCTGAATCATCTGCCTCGATCTCCTGGAATCTCTAAATATTCTCTAAAATCTCTCGTCCACTCAATAAGACAGCAGGTACAAATGAGGTGGCATTGTGGCCCCTACAACTATATATAGTCCATTTTCCCAAACTTCCAGACTCAATTCCGAGAGCTTCAGGCGTCGATTTTTTGATCCGTCTTCAGCCACTAGATAAGGACCCCATCACCTACACAATTCCATTCCCTGGGCCATTTTCCATCCTCAACCCTCGAGGGGAATTTTTCTCATCTGACGATCAGGTACACATGCTTACATTCACATATTATTGAATAATTGTTATATGATCTTTCTCTTCAAATATTGTTCACGTCGAGTATTTGATTTTCATGTGTGCAGGTACTTGATCATCATACGTTAGCAGTATCCCTTCAGGTATATCATTGACATTGGCATGTAGTCATTCCCTCTGAATATCAAATTGCATCTCCCAGTGACACCCACGGATCTTTGCCTCTAGGATCCCTATGTCTGGCTCTACAGTACTTTAACCTCCACTGCATTTTAGTACTGTCACCTGGTAACACCCTTCCCCACATGAGTTGTCCCATTCATAGTCACCCTTGGCACTTTGACACTCATGTTGTTTTTACCCCTTAGAGATGGGAGTCCTGATAGTCTTACGCATCATCAGGAACCATCCACCTACTCCTTCTCCTTATTATTCTAGCCTACCCAATGGAATCCCAGGTTACTTCATCATGGTTCTATTTTAGATGCACCCCCTTAGTATCATTAACCACCCATTTTCATCCACCATCAGTTTTCCCATCTGCAAATTGACCTCGATACATTTCCCTAAATACAGAAACCCACCTATGGGGCCCTCACCCTCCACTTCTTTCCCAAACAACTTGTGCCATCATCGACCAAGACATATTACACTGGGGCACCCATTTCTGTATTTGTACAGTCATCCCAACTCATTCTTTATTCTTTCAGTAATTGTACAAAACCTTTTCTCCGCATTTACATAGTTTTCTTTTGTCACCTTTAGCGACCTTCCTTTCTCAGCAAAGCAACCCTTGTTGCCCTTGGTTGGGGAATTTTTCACTTCCTCTCATCAATGACATTATCCATAAACCCTGAGTATATTATAGTCCATACACCTTTTTTATCTCTGTTTTTGTCCATTTTGTCACGCCTCTGGCACAACTCACCCTCGTCTAGTCATCCCCCTGATGCTAGATTTAGTTTTATTGTTGCTACCATTTTACATATCTCCCCAACCAAGGGAATTATTGAGTCTCACCACATCTTGACTTCGTCTATGTACCTCATCAGTTCCTGATCTCATCTAGTCGATTTCAGGAAGCGCTTTGCTTCTTGGAGTCATGTCTCCCTTTCTGTCGACATCAACATGGTTTCCAGAAGGGCGATAATATCTTGATTCTCATTACCTTTACAATGAGGAGTCTCGGATGACACAGGGAAAACCACCATTGTTCTTTGTTGTCACTGACCCCCATAACATTTGACTTCAACACTATCTCATGTTACGGTGGGTCTTACTTTGCGACTATTGCAGTTTTTTTATCTTAGCCGAAGACCTCGAAAATTTGATAGGCTATCAATGCTTGTGAATCATCGACACCTCTTACAGGTGTCATCGCCTCTTTGCAGAGTTTTTTCACCATCATAATTGTCCTATTCCATTATCAAACCACCCCAGAGTTCACTACAGTTATCTACGTCAACATACAACTTCAGTTACTGTCTTACAAATTTTTGAGTTACATGAGACGAGCATGGGACATGCCCACCTCATTTCTACACAATTTTACTTTTTACACCTTGCGAAAGGTTTGGGTCCTACAGGTTCCCCTCTCCCTCCAACAGGTCACTCTTGATACTCTCATTATTTCTCTTTCTTACAATGGTACTCTCAGTAGAAGAAACATTGTTGTATTTCGGCTATACGTATGCTCCTAACCTCACACATCAAGGGGCATCTGTTATCACCGAAATTTTCATATGCAAATGGTTACAAGAATCCAACATCTTCAAAACACTCATTAGTTCACTCATGGACCAAAAATTCATTTCCAAAAGGTCCAAAACTATACAACCAGCAATAAAATCAGCATGCGCTAAAACTACACAAGGCGTGTGTGCACGTGTGACATTCAGAGAACATTACAAAAGCACACATGTGCCCGATGCATGACTGTGGATGCAAAAATCCGCACACACCTCAAAATGGAACATTTATGATATTGATCGGCCTTCCACCCACTTCTATTTCAGCTTCCAAGTTGATTTGACACTCAAATCTCGGTTGAATCTGACTGGGGGGCTAGTCAAAGACCTAAAGGGCCCCTTGTTCACACTAAGAACTAGTTGCATAATGCCTCAAATCTATGCTATAAAAAGAGGCCATGGGTGCACTATATTTTCAATGAATTCATTTGTATTGTTATGATGCTTATATTCTCTTGGAGGATCATCTTTCCCCATCGAGAGAGCATGCAAGCACCATTTCATTTGGCCATTCACATCACCTCTTGAGTGAATGTGCTTTGGATTCTCTTCATCATTTTATTCTAGTTTGTTACTTGTAATAAGAGCTCAATATTTGGGGGTCCAAGAGCCCTCCCTTGGAGAAAGATGGGACCCATACATCTCCCTTTCTCTTTGGTGTTTTCTTCCCACTAATACAATCCTTATCATTGGTGGAATGAATGTTGTTTATTTCTTGTTCTAATGTCCTTATGCACTCTAGTTTAGTTTCTTTGAATGTTCTTAGTTTATTTCTTTTCTTGTCCTTTATGATTTATACTTCTAACTCTTTCTTTCACTGTTGTCTTTCCTAGCTAACCGAAATGGGCTTGTAAGAATATTTATTTTGCTCATTTAGGTGACAAAAGAGATGCAACAGTTGGCGGTGGAAGTTTCGGAATTACAACGAATACCAAAAAAAAACATAGTTTCTGAGGCGTACACGGGCTGACAGTGTATTAGGGTGCGTACAGTATGCGGGATGAAAGTGTATTAGGGTGCATACGTACGTGGGTTGGCAATGTATTAGGGTGCATACATGTTGGTAAATCCATGGAAACTTGAAAATATGAATATGTAGAGGTTCTAGATCCTGATATCAAGATCCCAGGAAGGTCTATAGTGCTCAGATACATCAGATCTATCCACTGGTTCAAAAGGTATGTCTTGTTTTTGTGAATAGTTGGATTTTGATGTATGCATGAGAAATGGTTATGGAGATTTGAGAATTATCTCTAGAGAGACTAGTGGCTGCATGGGATATTTTGTATAAGTTAGATCTACAAAATTCAATGTTGGTATATTTATCATTGATACTTCTTATTGAGGCACATCTTGTATTTCTTGGAATATGGATAAGGATTTTTGTGGTATATGGTTGAGAACCTGTATTGGTTGATGTATTGAGAGGTTGAATATCAGAAAGGGTTTGAATTCTAGATCATGTGAGGGTTATTATACTTATTCATGATTACACACACTTATGGCACATGACTAGAGAGAGATGTGTATGAGGATGCATGCACAAGGTATAGATTCAGTCTTGATACAGTGACAGGTTACTGATATATGTGAAATAACTTACATAGGGTCAGAATGTTTCAAGAGAAAGGAAACCCTAATTTTCAGAAGGCATATGCAAGCTTCATAACAATTTGGTCGCGTACATGCACGGGTTTCATAACAGATAGGGCGCATACATACACGTGTTGCAGCACTACAGGTCACATACCTGTTGTATTTTTGTTGATACATGTTTAGTTCAGGAACAAATTGATTACAGGGCAGTTGTATAGGTTGGATACAGTTCAGTGGTATAGGTTGATACAATTGTACAGTGGTATATCTCATAGTGATAGTGTGATAGTGGTTTCATCATTCTACCTCTACGTCAGGGCAGTTGGACGGGGAAAGGAAAGGTGGTTGTAGCCACCTTCCGGTTGTAGCCGGAGAACTTAGTGGGTTGTAGCCTCCTTCTGGTTGTAGCTAGAGAACTGGGGAGTTGGATCTTCCCTCAGGTTGTAGCCTGATAAACGAGGGGGTTGGAGCCTCCTTCCAGTTGCATATGGAAAACAAAGGAAGTTGGTGCTTCCAATGAATTTAATTCTTTAAGACATATAAGAAAAAGAATTCTGTTGTTTTCTCCCACTTTGGGTTTCCACGTAAAACACTGGTGTATTGTGTATGATTGTTCATTTGTTCATTGCTTATTTACACTGTAGTTATTGGATGATAATGATACATTGATATAACTCTTGGATTATATGGTTAAAAAGGATTAGATTTCTCTATTACTGATTCCCCCCCTCTCAGTAATCCAACAATATATTCTAGTGAACATGGAACCCCAATGAAAACATTTTCCACCACATCCGAGGTCTTAGATATATTGATCATAATAGTCTATGAATTATTTTCCATGTTCCCCTCAACATATATACCATGAGTTGCCATAGGGATGAATGGACAATCAACATCTCCAATATTGATCAAATGAAATTCTCCTTTCTGTACATGGCTCAGCTTAGGAAGGAAATAAGACCCATGATGTAAGTCTTCCCAAGGCTTCTTAGGACCTTTCATAACCTCTAGGATCACCTCATCCAAAGGGAAGATGATGTCCAAGAAATCATGAGATTTGGAAGAATTAAGAGACCATACATGATCTAAAATGGGAGCCACTTCCTCTACTGAGGTAGGAGATGGATATTTATCGATATTAGCTCATTCAATGGCTTGATAAGATATCTCAGTTGCAAAAAATGGCATGGTTATTCCAGTACATTCCAATATGTCCCTTGAAGTCGACGGAGGAGGCAAAGTCCACAGATATTCCAATTAAGAATTTCAAAATATCTCACTTGAAATATATCATCCCTCATCATAGATTGTTAAAGAATAGTCAGAAAACATTAAATTCTAATTATGGTGCTAGAAAATCGAAGGTACCCATCAAGGAAGGATACATCCCAAAACCCCAATTAGCAGGTGACCACTGTGTAATGTTCCCAATCCAATTTGTTTTCTCTTGGAACACTAACTAACCACTGAATTAACTGTTTGATTGTTTGTATGTGCATGTTGGCCTCTCAAATTTTGGCCTTAGGGTTATATTCAGTTATTCAGCACAAATCATGAAGATATACTCAATACAAATGCAATATCTAACTAGTACACAAGATATGGAACTCCAAAAGCATAGATATGACCTTTATTGTTATGAAAAGAAAGAACCTAATACAATATGGAAGCAGATATGGAATAACATTAGATGGCTCCAAGATAGAAGATATGAGATGCTACAAAATGCTCCCAACAATACAAAATAATCCTCCAAAGAATGAATATGTAGTGAATATCAAATACAATAAGAGCTAGGGTCACGTCCAACTCCCCTAGTTGTTGGCACATCCCGCTAAATGGATGAGAAGGCCAAGGTTTCGGCCCAACTGAAGGAGATCTCCAAATGATGCCCAAATTCACCAAAAGATAGATTGGGGCAAGGTAAATCCCTCCCTGAAGTATGAATTCCAAATTCCAAGTCTTCCCCCTCCAAACTTTCAAAACCCTAATCAATATTGCACCCTTCTTAAACCCTGAAGTGCCCAATTATTAGGCCCTGATGAAGGAGGCCTCCAAATCCATTGAGACTCTCTATAAATGTATATTGGGCTGCCACAATATCCTAGGATATGTCTCAAGGTAATATCTAAGGTGTAACCCCCTCAAACTACCAAGATATGAATCACAGTTGCACCCTCCTTCTCTCAAAACCGTCCTAAAGTTGTAGATAATGATCTAGCCGAAGTAGCTCTCCCAAAATGCTCCAAAACAGATGATCAAGGTCTTGCAAGTAAAACCCAAATGCTAGAATGTCTATAGACCCTGTCACAAGGTTGGATCTAACTCTTCCTCATGAAATGGTGTGCCCCTTCTGGGAAAACCATCAATGGTGCGGCCCTACTTCCCTCCTGGATCGATGATGGAATCTATGGATCTATAGAATGGTGTGGGTGGAGTATTTCATCCCCGAGACCAAGCTTGAAATAAGGTGAGTTGAATCTTTCACCACTGAGTTTTTCTCTAGGGTTTGTAATCTCAAAACCCTCAAAACTATTGCTCAAGAGCTCAATAACCAAATACAATAATATCCAAGATGAATGAGAGGTGTGCCCTAGGATTTCCTTTATACTTCTTTTCTATTTGTTTGTTGAGTTAAGTTAACCCATACGGTCAACTCCTAACTCAACCTCAAAGCACTCTATTCTTTCATTGAGTTATTTTTTTACCCTTTTTACCTTTTTCCAAGTCAACTTCAAAATATAACATTGAGTTAGCTGACCTTTCCCCATGTTGTATGAGACTATGCTCTAGTGGGGATGTCTATACCACTAAGTCTTCCTAGACCTCTTCATCAAGAGGTGGGGGACATTACAGTCTACCCTGATAGAAATTGCTTGTACACAAGCAATTCTGAACTTGTCTCCCATACAACCCGTTCATTCTCCCACGTGGCATCCTCAATGGGAAAATCCTTCCATTTGATTAAGTATTCCTTGATGCTTCTCCTCTAGATTTTCTTCTCCCAAACCTCCAATATTTACTCTGGTACCAAAACCAGTTTCCCCTCCTCATATAGAGGTGGCAACACCTCCCATGGGGTGATGTGTTGGTTGATGGCCCTCTTCAGGCAGGACACGTGGAAAACATTGTGTATATTTCTACCCTGTGGGAGCTCCAACTCATAAGCTACGACCCCTACCTTTTTGCAGATGTAGGGCCCAAATAAATGGGGTTGCATATTTTCTGCTCCACTTATTTTGATAGAATCTTGTTTGTACGGTTTGATCCTTAGGTAGACTAAGTCACCAACCTCAAAAGTATGCTCTACCCTGTGTTTTTCAACTTGGACCTTCTATTGATTATGTGCCCTCTGTAAGTGATCCTTCAACTCCCTGAGGATGTCCTGACTCTGCTATACCCAATATTGTACCATTGGGGCTCTGTTGTCACCAAAATCAATCTCTACAAAAGAAAGTGGGTCATAACTGTACAATGCCCTAAATGGGGTCATGTCTATGGACATGTGATGGGTGGTGTTGTAATAGTACTATCCCAAGTGTAGCCACCTAACCCATGCCTTCTGCTTCCCTACTACATAATTCCTGAGATAGCATTCCACCCATTTGTTGACTATTTCGGTCTTCCCGTCAGTTTGAGGATGATAACTAGTGCTAGGGGCAAGGTCGTACCAACCAGCCTGGATAAATCCTGATAGAACGTAATCATAAATCAGTTGTCCCCATCACTAACAATGGTTTTGGGTAGACCATGTAGTCTGAAGATCTCTCTGAAAACTAATTCGACCACCTATGTTGCACTGAAGTCTGTAGCAATGGAGAAAAAGTGTGAAAATTTCGTCAACTTGTCCACCACTACGAAAATAGAATCCTTACCTTGTGCCCTTGGCAACCTTTTGATGAAGTCCATGGAGATGCTCTCCCATTTATTCTCTGGGATGGGTAAGGGTTGCAACAATCTTGCTGGGTGAGTGTGTTCATCCTCATTCTCCTAACAAGTATTACACTCCTTGATGTGATTCATCACGTCCTCTTTGAGGCCCTTGCATGAGAACCTCTCCCTTACTTGCATGTATGTATTTCCAATCCCTTGGTGCCCTACCACTGGTGAGTCATGACATGCCTGTAATACCTTGGCCTTGAAGGTCGATTTAGAAACTAAAAATATGTGTCCCTTGTAATAAATGATGTCATTGATGATCATGAAGTTATCATATTGTATTTTCCCATCCATCACCTGACAAGAGAACTGATTTTTGGAGTATTCCATCATAAGGAAGTCCTTCCAATCAACTGATACATATGTCATGGCATATATTGATGGCCTCCTGGATAATGCATCTTCCACCACGTTGTTTTTCCCTTTGACGAATTCAATGTCAAAGTCATAGGCCTGTATCTTGCTGACCCACTTCTGCTACCTTTCATTTAAGTCCTTCTACTCGAAGAAGTACTTAAGGCTGTTGTGATATGATTTCACCACAAATCTAGAACCGACCAAGTATTTCTCGAATTTGGCCAAAGCATGCATGATGGCCAGCATATCTTTGTCGTATATGGTGTAAAGTAACTTAGGTCCCCTGAGTTTTCAACTCTCATAGGCAACAGGGTTCTTATTTTTCATCAGTATGACCCCAATGCCTTCTCCAGAGGCATCACACTCCAAGGTGAAAGGTTGGCCGAAATTTGGTAATGCTAAAATTGGGCATGTGCTCATCACTTTTTTCATATTGTTGAATGTAAATTGGGCTTACTCACTCCATTTGAAACCTCCAGTTTTGTTTAAATCGGTCAAAGGTGCACAAATTTGTGAGAACCCTTTGACGAACTTCCTGTAATAAGTTCAAATGCCTAGAAATCCCCTCAACTTTGTAAGATTTTTAGGTGTAGGCCACTCCACTATGGCCTGAATCTTCTCCTGATGTACCTGTACTCCTTTAACCCCAATAATGTGTCCCAAGTAGAGGACCTCTGTCATTCCAAATTCACATTTGGACTCCTTGGAATACAATGATTGATTATCCATGATATTCAAGATCTGATCCACATGTTGAATATTTTCCTCCCACGTCTTGCTATAGATTAGAAAGTCATCAAAGAATACAAGAATATGTTTCCTCAACATTTTGTTGAATACATGGTTCATACATGACTGGAATGTAGCTGGGCCATTGGTTTAACTAAATGGAATCACTAAGAACTCATAGTGGTTGTAGTGACACCTGAAAGCCATTTTTGGGATGTCCTCCTCCCTCATTTTGATTTGATGGTAACCAAATCACAGGTCAATCTTGGTGAAATAGACAACCCCATGGATCTCGTCCAATATATCATCAATCTACGGAATGGCATACCTGTTTTTTATTGTCTTCTTGTTTAGTGCCCTGAAGTCGATGCACATGTGCATGGTTCCATCCTTATTCTTGACCAACACCACTGAAGAGGAGAAAGAGTTGGAACTTGATCTGATGTGCCCCATATCCAAGAGATCTTTGATTTCCTTTTATATTCCATCCGTATACCTCTTTGGGTGTCTATAAGGTGTGGTCATGATTGGATTTTATCCTTCCTTCAACTCAATGATATGCTCAAATCCCCTGTTCGGTGGCACACCTGGTAGGATAGGTCCAAACACCTTACTATATTCATCAATGATCCTGTGAATCTCTGGTGCATAGTGAATCTTTCCCTTTTTGTCCAAACGTGTTGAAATATTGCACTCAACAACATACATGATCCCTTCTCTCTTGAAAATGGCCTCCATCCTCTTTTTCGTGACTACCTTGGCTTAGTTACCTATCATGCCTCTGAGGAATACCTTTCTTCCACTCTCCTCCGTGAAAGACATCTCCATGGTCTTGTAGTTGGTGGTGATAGACCCCAACATATTGAGCCATTGTACCTTGAGGATTATGTTTCTGTCTAGAAGGTCCATCACATAAATGTCTGGCACTAAGTCATGTCTACCCAGTGTAAGATACATCCCTGGAATGTACCTGTTACATGGAATGGTGCTTCCTCCTTCTACCTCCACCTTGAATCCTTCAAACTCAAGCATGGGTATATGCCTCCTCTGTAGCAATACTGAGTCAATGAAGTTGTAGGAGGCTCCCCCATCAGTCAACACTGACACCTTATGCCCCTGCAAGACTCCTTTCATCCTAAAGGTGTTGTACTTGGGCACCCCACTGATGGATTCCAAAGTATCTTTGTCTTCTATTGTACTATCATGAACTATGTCCTCCTCCTCTGTAGTTTCGATGGTTTCTACCTCTATAATCTAGATGTGGTCGAAATCCTCATCCTCTTGATTATCTGATGTCACCTCTATGTAATGAAATTGGCCATGACCCATGCATTTGTGGGATGGATTCCATGGCTCTTTACATGTGTATCATAGATGCTTCCTCCTAGGTTCTCTTCTAGTATTCTCATCCATCCTACCTCTCCCCATGTCAAAATCCCTTAGGTCTCTCCCTCCTGGGTCATTGGAGGTATTTGGTCTCTACCTTTGGTGTTAAGAGGTGGTCTAGGCACAAATTTTGGCTTTTCAATTGGACCTAGATCTCTTGTCCTTTAGATATCATCCTGGAGGTTGGTAGTCTTAAAAGCCTTCACCCAACCCTTCAAGGGTTCCATCAAACCATCAATGAAGAGCATCATGAGTCTGGATTGTGACACGTCCTGCACCATGACTGCTAGCCTCTGGAACTCCTCAATGTACACCACTGGTTCTCCTATTTGTCTGAGTTGTGTGAGCTCCTAAAAATGTAGCTCAGGATCCATCTGATCAAACCTGTCAATGAGTCTCTGAGTAAACTTTGTGTATGCCACTATCTAATTGTGGCCAAGTGTGTTCAATCCATGATACCACAAATCATGAGCTTTGCCATCCAAGTAAATGGTGGAAAACTTGATGGCCTTCATCTCCCTCATAGGGTTAAGTTGTAGTTAAGTGTCTAGTTTTTGTACCCATACCTGTGCAGTCATATTAGTCGAACCATTAAAGTATGGGATCTCCATATTCACTGCTCTACACTCAAACTCATAGTTTCTCATCTGGTGTGGCCTGGGTTTTTTTCTGAATTTGATTTGATAGTATTGATCTGGGTTCATGTGCCTCTGAACTGTTAGTTTAATGAGTTGTAATCCCTAGAATATTGCTCAAACAAATCATTAAAATCATCAATGTGGTCATGTTGTGTGGGATCATTTGTGAAAGTCGTTAAATATGCTCTAGGAGTAGTCTTTCTACCTATCTATCCATGTGGTGCTTCCCCTCCATGGATTCCCTCATAATGATGATAGGGGATATGCTCTGGATTATACATATTCCCTCCATGAGATCCACTAGTTTCCCTATTATCATACGCTTTTGGACCTTTCCCCTTGTCACTCATTGTCATCAACATCTTTGTTATCCTTGTCTAGTTTTCATCTACCTTACTCAAGGTCTCAGATATCCCAGCCTGACCCCTACGGTTTTCCTCCTGGTTCTCCTATACGTTGCTGACCAATTTACTTTCTGTCTGGTTTATGGATTTACGGAACTCATTTGCTAATATTGTCAGGCCTTGTGCCTCACTATCATCCCCTGACCCCTCCATCTAAAATTTTGTTTCACTTGTCCATTTCTTCCTTAAGCCCATGTAAATTCCACTAAATTTTTGCATGCACTAATCCTCACAGAATGGGAGGATTAGAGCTCTGATACCACTGTAATGTTTCCAAGCCAATTTTGTTTTCACTTGGAACACTAACTAACCTTTGAATTAATTGTTTGATTGTTTGTTTGTGCAGTTTGACCTATCAAATTTTGACCTTAGGGCTATATTCAATTATTCAACGTATATCATGAAGATATACTCAATACAAATGAAATATCTAATCAGTACACAAGATATGGAACTCCAAAATCATAGATCTGACCTTTATTATTACGAAAAGAAAGAACTTGATACAATATGGAAGAAAATTTGGAATAAAATCAAATGGCTCTAAGATAGAAGATATGAGCTTCTACAAAATGATCCTGCAATACAAAATAAGACTCCAAATACTAAATATGTGGTGAATACCAAATACAATAAGAGCTAGGATCACGTCCAACCCCAGTAGTTGTTGGCACGTCCTGCTAGATGGATGAGAAGGCCAACGTTTCGGCCCACCTGAAGTCAATATCCAAATGATTTATAGCTTCACCAAAAGATATATCGAGGCAAGGGAAATCCCTCCTTAAAGTATGAAGCCCAAATTCCAAGTCTTCCCCCTCCAAACTACCAAAACCCTAATCAAGACTACGCCCTCTTGAAAACCTGAAGTGCCCAATAATTTAGCCCTGATGAAGGAGGCCTCCAAATCCCTTGAGACTCTCTAGAAACCTAGATCAGGCTGCCACAAGACCCTAGGATAAGTCTCAAGGTCAAATTTCAGGTGTGACGCCCTCAAACTACCAATATATGAATCATAGTTGTGCCCTCCTTCTCTAAAACCCATCCCAAAGTTGTAGATAATTATCTAGCCGAAGTAGCTCTCCCAAAATACTCCAAAACAGATGATCAAGTTCTTGCAAGTAAAACCCAAATTATAGAATGTATCTAGACCCTGTAAGAAGGTTGGATCGAACTCTTCCTCATGAAATGATGCATCCCTACTGGGAAACCCCTCAATAGTACGACCCTGTTTCCCTCTTGGATCGATGATGGAATTTGTGGAACTATAGAATGGTGTGGGTGGAGTATTTCATCCCCGAGACCAAGCTTGTAACAAGGTTAGTGTAATATTTCACCACTTATTTGTTCTCTAGGGTTTGTAATCTCAAAAACCTCAAAACTGTTACTCAAGATCTCAATAACCAAATACAATAATATCCAAGATGAATGAGAGGTGCACCCTAGGCTTTCCTTTATACTTCTTTTTTGTTTATCTGTTGAGTTAAGTTAACCCCTAGGTTCAACTCCTAACTCAACCTCAAGCGCTTTATTCCTTCTTTGAGTTACTCTTTTACCCTTTTTACCTTTTTCCAAGTCAAATTCAAAATACGACATTGAGTTAGCTTATCTTTCCCCATGTTGTATGAGACTATGGTCTAGTGGGGATGTCTAGACCATTAACTCTTCCCAAAACTCTTCATCAAGAGGTGGGGGACATTAGACGTTGTGAATTTCCAATCAAAGGAACCACAAATATTGGTGATGCCACAGGATCCGTACGAATGACTCAAAACTAATCAACAGTGAAAATACTCCCCTCATGAGATAAAAGTAACACTTTGAAAACTGTGGAAACTAAAACTGTCATGTTATATGTCCAACTTTTTCTCAAGCGTATATTATAGTTGAGAGGAACATTGACTACTTCTACTTCAACACACAGTTTTTCCCTGTAACTGGATGGGAAAAAAAGGGATAATCCCATGTGGTTAAAATGAATGGCCATCGAATTCCATAAGATCACATAGGAGACAGAGCTAACTCAGGTGATCCTATATCTCTCCAACATGATAGTGACATGACACATGTCGAAGTGCCTTCATCTACCATAGTGCAGAATTTTTTTTTTGAACACGACTTCATGGTGTAAACCACTACGATATGAAATCCAATGTGATACGAAAGATGAGGCTTGAATTTAGAAGTGTCAAAGATGATGGACATTGAGATATAGGATTCAAAATCCCGTAAAGAAGACAACAATTCATTTTTTTACGACAGACAACTTTGGATAATTTCTAGTGCAGACATAGCACAAGGCATTTGGGCCAGATATTTAACAATAGAATAATTATGGACCTCTCTAGCATTTTTATTGTGCGATCTTTGCTTCAAGACACCTTTCAGAATGAAAATAATTGGGTGTATCGTCAATTTCTCTATATGCAGAGAGCTTGATGGTTCTTGTAACTCCTTATGCTTTTCTGCGGGCTTAGGATTCCCATAATCATGAGCTCTTCTTTTCAAATTAAGATTCGACCTAATCATATAGACATTCGATGTTCCGGATTCTGGCATGAGGGTACACTTATTACTCCCATTCATATTAGGTGCCAAGGAAGTACCCTGCATTAAATTTTTTCCTTGCAGAAATGGGTTATTAAAAACAATAGGTTGTTGGTGCATTAAAAAGAACTGGGCCCACCATATAGTGTAAACAAAGTCGAAGTAGATGACATGCTAGTGGATTGAAATATTGATCTGAATTTTAGGGGGTAAATGGTCTAAACTCGGATGCAAAAGTCATAAATATATAAAGATAATATATTGTCCATGTGGATCAAGGAGATAACCACCTCCTCATTAATCAATTGGGATAACAGGTTGCCCATATGGGTCAAAGAGAGTCCCACCTCTCCATTACTGTATTGGTTTTTATTTTCCACTACTAAGTTAGCTAGGTAGTAAAATATATTATTATAATAATAGATACTCATTTAGTGAGCTATTTCCATTATTGTATCAGGTTTAATCTTCCACTACTTAGTTATTTGGGTAGTTAGATCTATTATACTAATAGTAGATACTCATTTATGAGCTCTTTTTTACTTTTTCTAATGGACCATATTGTAATGCTATATAAAGGCCTAGCAAGCCTTCTCATAATATCAAGTTACTCATTTTGGTTTCTCTCATATGTTCTATTGTTCATTGTGAGATTAATTAGCTATGAGTGATTTACTAGTAATTAATTTTAGAGGCGAGGGTCCTCTTTGAGCCTCACCTCCCGAGTACTTCATTTACATGTTTTTGTCCATTGTTTTTTTCATGCAATATTGGCACGTCTTTTATAACCCTAAATTGCTCTACACATGCATACATGTGACACATCCTGCACCATGACTGCTAGCCTCTGGAACTCCTCAATGTACACCTCTGGTGCACCTATCTGTCTGAGCTGTGTGAGCTCCCAGAAATGTAGTTCAAGATCACTCTGATCAAACCTGTCAATGAGTCTCTGAGTAAAATCTGTGTATGCCACTATCTGATTGTGGCCAAGTGTGTTCAATCCATGATACCACAAATCATGAGCTTTTCCATCCAAGTAAATGGTGGAAAACTTGATGGCCTCCATCTCCCTCATAGGTTTAAGTTGTAGGTAAGTGTCTAGTTTTTATACCCATGCCTGTGAAGTCATCTTAGGTGAACCATCAAAGTAGGGGATCCCCATCTTCACTGCTTTGCACTCAAACTCATAGTTTCTCATGTGGTGCGGTCTGGGTTTGTTTCTGAATTTGATTTGATAGTATTGATCTGGGGTCATGTTCCTCTGAACTGTCAAGTTTAATGATTTGTAATCCATGGAATATTTCTCAAACAACTCATTAAAATCATCAATGTGATCATGTTGTGTGGGCTCATTTCTGAAAGTGGCTAAATATGGTCTAGGAGTAGTCTTGCTACATGTTTTTCCATGTGGTGCTTCCCCTCCATGTCTTCCCTCATAATGATTATAGGGGATATGCTCTGGATTATACCTATTCCCTCCATGAGATCCACTAGTTTCCCTATTATCATACGCTTCTGGAAGTTTCCCCTTGTGACTCATTGTCATCAACATCTGTGCTATCCTTGTCTATTTTCATCTACCTTAATCAAGGTCTCAAATATCCTAGCATGCCCCCTACAATTTTCCTCCTAGTTCTCTTGTAAGTGGGTGACCAATTCACTTTCTGTCTGGTTTATGGATTTACGAAACTCCTATGCTAAGATTGCCAGGCCTTGTGGCTCACTGTCATCCTCTGACCCCTCCATCTCAGCTTTTGTTTCACTCTTCTGTTTCTTCCTTCGGCCCATGTAAATTCCACTAAATTTCTGCATGCACTAATCCTCACAGGATGGGAGGATCAGAGCTCCGATACTACTGTAATGTTTCCAAGCCAATTTGTTTTTCACTTGGAACACTAACTAACCACTGAATTAACTGTTTGATTGTTTGTATGTGCAGTTTGGCCTCTCAAATTTCGGCCTTAGGGATATATTCAGTTATTCAGCACAGATCATGAAGATATACTCAATACAAATACAAGATCTAATCAGTACACAAGATATGGAACTCCAAAAGTATAGATCTGACCTTTATTATTATGAAAAGAAAGAACTTGATACAATATGGAAGTAGATATGGAATAACATCAAATGGCTCCAAGATAGAAGATATGAGATTCTACAAAATGCTATCGGCAATACAAAATAAGAATCCAAATACTAAATATGTGGTGAAGAGAAAATACAATAATAACTAGGATAATGTCCAACCCCCATAGTTGTTGGCACGTCCTGCTAGATGGATGAGAAGGTCAATGTTTCGGCCCAGTTGAAGGAGATATCCAAATGATGTCCAACTTCACCAAAATATATATCAGGGAAAGGGAAGTCCCTCCCTAAAGTATGAAGTCCAAATTCCAAGTCTTCTCCCTCCAAACTACCAAAACCCTAATCAAGACTACGCCCAATAATTCGGCCCTAATGAAGGAGGCCTCCAAATCCCTTAAGACTCTCTAGAAATGTAGATCAATCTGCCACAAGACCCTAGGATAAGTCTCAGGGTCAAATCTGAGGTGTAACACCCTCAAACTGCCAATATATGAATCACAGTTGTGCCCTCCTTCTCTCAATACTGTCCCAAAGTTGTAGATAATGATCTAGCCAAAGTAGCTCTCCTAAAATACTCCAAAATGGATGATCAAGGTATTGCAAGTAAAACCCAAATTAAAGACTGTATCTAAACCCTATAACAAGGTTGGATCAAACTCTTCCTCATGAAATGATGCGTCCCTACCGAGAAACCCCTCAATGGTACGACCTTGTTTCCCTCTTAGATCGATGATGGAATTTGTGGAACTATAGAATGGTGTGGGTGGAATATTTCATCCACGAGACCAAGCATGGAACAAGGTGAGAAAAATATTTCACCACTTATTTGTTCTCTAGGGTTTGTAATCTCAAAACCCTCAAAAATGTTTCTCAAGAGCTCAATAACCAAATACAATAATATCCAAGATGAATGAGAGGTGCGCCCTAGGATTTCCTTTATACTTCTTTTTTGTTTATCTGTTGAGTTAAGTTAACCCCTAGGGTCAACTCCTAATTCAGCGTCAAGCACTCTATTCCTTCTTTGAGTTACTATTTTACCCTTTTTACCTTTTTCAAATTCAAATTCAAAATACAACATTGTGTTAGCTAACATTTCCCCATGTTGTATGAGACTATGGTCTAGTGTGGATGTCTAGACCACTAAGTCTTTGAAAAAATCTTCGTCAAGAGGTGGGGAACATTACACACTATGAATTTTCAATGAAAGGAACCACAGATATTGGTGATGCCATAGGATCCGTTCGAGTCACTCAAAACTAATCAACAGTGAAAATACTCACCTCATGAGGGCAAAATAACACTTTGAAAACTGTGAAAACTACAACTGTCATGGTATATGTCCAACTTCTTCCCAAGAGTATATTATAATTGAGAGGAACATTGACTACTTCTACTTCAACACACACAGTGTTTCCCTGTAACTAGATGGGGAAAGAAGGGATAATCCCATGTGGTCTAAATGAATCGCCATAGAATTTCGTAAGAAACATAGGAGACAGAGCTAACTCAGGTGATCCTATATCTCTCCAACATGATAGTGAAATGACACATGTCTAAGTGCCATGATCCACCACAGTGAGAAAAAATTTTTTTGAAGACAACTTCATGGTGTAAACCACTACGATATGAAATCCTATGTGATACGAAAGATGAGGCTTGAATTTAGAAGTGTCAAAGATGATGGACATTGATCTATAGGATTATCAATCCCCTAAAGAAGACAACAATTCATTTTTTTATGACAGAGAACTTTGGATAATTTCTAGTGCTGACATAGCACAAGGCGTTTGGGCCATATATTTAACAATAGAATAATTATGGACTACTCTAGCATTTTTATTGTGCGATGTCTGCTTCATGACACCTTTCTCCATGCAAATAATTGGGTGTATGGTCAATTTCTCTATATGAAGAGAGATTGATGGTTTTTGTAACTCCTTATGCTTTTCTGTAGGCTTAGGATTCCCATAATCACGAGCTCTTCTTTTCAAATTAATATTCGACCTCATCATATAAACATTCAATGTTCAATATTCTGGCATGAGGGTACACTTATTACTCCCATTCATATTAGGTGCCAAGGAAGTACCCTGCATTAATTGTTTTCCTTGTAGAAATGGGTTATTGGGCCCACCATATAGCGTAAACAAAGTTGAAGTAGATGACATGCTAGTGGATTGAAATATTGATATGAATTTTAGGGGGTAAATGGTCTAAACTCAGATGCAAAAGTCATAAATATATAAAGATAATAGATTTTCCACGTGGATCAAGGAGATGACCACCTCCTCATTATTTAATTGGGCTAATAGGTTTCCCATATGGGTCAAAGAGAGTCCCACCTCTAAATTACTGTATTGGTTTTTATTTTCCACTACTGAGTTAGCTAGGTAGTAAAATATATTATTATAATAATAGATACTCATTTAGTGAACTCTTTCCATTATTGTATCAGGTTTTATCTTCCACTACTTAGTTATTTGGGTAGTTAGATCTATTATACTAATAATAGAGACTCATTTAATGAGCTCTTTTTTACTTTGTCCAATGGACCATATTGTAATGTTATATAAAGGCGTAGCAAGCCTTCTCATAATATCAAGTTACTAATTTTGGTTTCTCTCATATTTTCTATTGTTCATTGTGAGATTAATTAGCTATGAGTGATTTACTAGTAATTAATTTTAGAGGTGAGGCTCCTCTTTGAGCCTCACCTCCAGAGTACATCATTTACATGTTTTTGTCCATTGTTTTTTTCATGCAGTATTGACACATCTATTATAACCATAAATTTCTCTACACATGCATACATGTGACACATCCTGCACCATGACTTTTAGCCTATGGAACTCCTCAATGTACACCTTTGGTGCTCCTATCTGTCTGAGCTGTGTGAGCTCACGAAAATGTAGCTCCAGATCCCTTTGATCAAACCTCTCAATGAGTCTCTGAGTAGACTCTATGTATGCCACTATCTAATTGTGGCCAAGTGTGTTCAATCCATGATACCACAAATCATGAGCTTTTCCATCCAAGTAAATGGTGGAAAAATTGATGGCCTCCATCTCCCTCATAGGGTTAAGTTGCAGGTAAGTGTATAGTTTTTCTACCCACGCTTGTGTAGTCATCTTAGCCAAACCATCAAAGTAGGGGATCTCCATCTTCACTACTCTGCACTCAAACTCATAGTTTCTCATGCGGTTCGACCTGGGTTTGTTTCTGAATTTGATTTGACAGTATTGATCTGGGGTCATGTGCCTCTAAAATGTCAAGTTTAATGAGTTGTAATCCATGGAATATTGCTCAAACAACTCATTAAAATCATCAATGTGGTCATGTTGTGTGGCATCATTTGTGAAAGTGGGTAAATATGGTCTAGGAGTAGTCTTGCTACCTATCTGTCCATGTGGAGCTTCCCCTCCATGGCTTCCCTTAGAATGATGATATGTGATATTCTCTTGATTATACCTGTTCCCTCCATGAGATCCACTCTTTTCCCTATTATCATATGCTTCTTGACCTTTCCCCTTGTGACATATTGTCATCAACATCTGTGCTATCCTTATGTCGTTTTCATCTACCTTACTCAAGGTCTCAGATATCCCAGCCTACCCCCTATGGTTTTCCTCCTGGTTCTCATGTAAGTGGGTGACCAATTTAATTTTTGTCTGGTTTATGGATTTACGGACCTCTTGTGCTAAGATTTCCAGGCCCTGTGGCTCACTGTCATCCCCTGACCCCTCCATCTCAGCTTTTTTTTCACTAGTCTGTTTCTTCCTTCGGCCCATGTAAATGTCACTAAATTTTTGCATGCACTAATCCTCACAGAATGGGAGGATCAAAGCTCTGGTACCACTATAATGTTTCCAAGCCATTTTTGTTTTCACTTGGAACACTAACTAACCATTGAATTAATTGTTTGATTCTTTGTATGTGAAGTTTTGCCTCTCAAATTTTGTCCTTAGGGATATATTCAATTATTCAGCACATATCATGAAAATTTACTCAATACAAATGCAAGATATAATCAGTACACAAGATATGGAACTCCAAAAGCATAGATCCGACCTTTATTATTATGAAAAGAAAGAACTTGATACAATATGGAAGCAGATCTAGAATAACATCGAATCACTCCAAGATAGAAGATATGAGCTTCTACAAAATGCTCCTGACAATACAAAATAAGACTCCAAATACTAAATATGTGGTGAAGACCAAATACAATAATAGCTAGGATCACGTCCAACCCCCGTAGTTGTTGGCATGTCTTGCTAGATGGATGAGAAGGCCAAGGTTTTTCCCTAGCTGGAGGAGATCTCCAAATTATGTCCAAATTCACCAAAATATAGATCGAGGCAAGGGAAATCCCTCCCTTAAGTATGAATTCCAAATTCCAAGTCTTCCCCCTCAAAACTACCAAACTCCTAATCAAGAATATGCCCTCCAAAAACCCTGAAGTGCCCAATAATTCGGCCCTAATTAAGGAGGCCTCCAAATCCATTGAGACTCTCTAGAAATGTAGGTCAGGATGCCACAAGCCCCTAGGATAAGTCTTAGGGTCAAATATGAGGTGTAACTCCGTCAAACTGCCAATATATGAATCACAGTTGTGCCCTCCTTCTCTCAAAACCATCCCAAAGTTGTCGATAATGATCTAGCCGAAGTAGCTCTCCCAAAATGCTCCAAAACGGATGATCAAGGTCCTACAAGTAAAACCCAAATGCTAGAATGTATCTGGACCCTATAACAAGGTTGGATCGAACTCTTCCTCATGAAATGATGCGTCCCTGCTGGGAAACCCGTCAATGGTACAGACCTGTTTCCCTCTTGGATCGATGATGGAATTTGTGGAACTATAGAATGGTGTGGGTGGAGTATTTCATCCTTGATACCAAGTGTGGAACAAGGTGAGTGGAATATTTCACCACTGACTTGTTCTCTAGGGTTTGTAATCTCAAAACCCTCAAAACTGTTGCTCAAGAGCTTAATAACCAAATACAATAATATCCAAGATGAATGAGAGGTGCGCCATAGGCTTTCCTTTATACTTCTTTTATGTTTATCTATTGAGTTAAGTTAACCCTTAGGATCAACTCCTAACTCAACCTCAAACTCTCTATTCCTTATTTGAGTTACTCTTTTACCCTTTTTACCTTTTTCCAGGTCAAATTCAAAATACAACATTGAGTTAGCTTACCTTTCCCCATTTTGTATGAGACTATGGTATAGTGGGGATGTCTAGACCACTAAGTCTTCCTAGAACTCTTAATCAAGAGATGGGGGACATTACACACTGTGAATTTTCAATCAAAGGAACCACAAATATTGGTGATGCCACAGGATCCGTTCGAGTGACTCAAAACTAATCAACAGTGAAAATACTGCCCTAATGAGGGAAAATTAACACTTTGAAAATTGTTGAAACTACAATTTTCATGGTATATTTCCAACTTCTTCCTAAGAGTATATTATGGTTGAGAGGAACATTGACTACTTCTACTTCAACACACACAATTTTTCCCTATAACTCGATGGGGAAAGAAGGGATAATCCCATGTGGTCTAAATGAATGGCCATCGAATTCCATAAGAAACATAGGAGACAGAGATAACTCAGGTGATCCTATATCTCTCCAAGATGATAGTGACATTACACATGTCGAAGTGCAGACATAACACAAGGAGAAACATATTTTTTGAACACGACTTCATGGTGTAAACCACTATGATATGAAATCCAATGTGACATGAAAGATGAGGCTTGAATTTAGAAGTGTCAAATATTATGGAAATTGAGCCATAGGATTCAAAATCCCATAAAGAAGACAACAATTCATTTCTTTATGGTAGACAACTTTGGATAATTTCTAGTGCAAACATAGCACAAGGCGTTTGGGCCAGATATTTAAAAATAGAATAAATATGGATCGTTCTAGAATTTTTATTGTGTGATGTCTGCTTCAAGACACCTTTCATCATGCAAATAATTGGGTGTATCGTCGATTTCTCAATATTAAGAGAGCTTGATGGTTCTTATAACTCCTTATGCTTTTGTGTAGGCTTAGGATTCCCATAATCATGAGCTCTTCTTTTCAAATTAAGATTCAACCTCATCATATAGACATTCAATGTTCTAGATTCTGGCATGAGTGTACACTTATTACTCCCATTCATATTAGGTTCCAAGGAAGTGCCCTGCATTAAATGTTTTCCTTTCAGAAATGGTTTATTCAAAACAACAGGCTGCTGGTGCATTAAAAAACAATGGGTCCACCATATAGCGTAAACAAATTCGAATTAGATGACATGCTAGTGGATTGAAATATTGATCTAAATTTTAGGGGGTAAATGGTCTAAATTCGGATAGTAAATGGTCTTGTGTGACTGGAAGTTGGTGCTTCCATCCAGTTGGTGTTGGAACATTTAGGGAGTTGTTGCTTCCTTCTAGTGGGTGCTAGAGAAACCAGGGAGTTGGTGCTAGAGAAACTAGGGAGTTGGTGCTTCCTTCTAGTAGGTGCTAGATAAAACAGAGAGTTTGTGCCTCACATAGGTTGTAGCCTCACATTGAGTTGGAGCTCATATGTATGATAATGTAAAGAATGTAAAGATTACTTATCATACCAAGAACAAGAGGTTTTTACCCTTTATGGGTTTCCTTAGGAAATATCTGTCTCTGTATATTTCATATGTGTGACTGATGTCGAATGTTCTATTGCTTACCTCTCTGCATTATTGTGATTGTCATTAAGTGCTCTGCAAAGAGTTTAAAATAAGCATAATTTTTTAATCACGGTAACAATTGATTCACCCCCCCCTCTCAGTTTTGCAACAATTTCTTCCCTTTCCCTTTCCTTGCCTTGGTAGTCAAAGCACAATCGTCTCCGTCATCACGCTTTGATGAAGATCCATCTCTGGTGTTCCGCCTGAACTCCTCTTGCACTAGATATGACCATAGTTGTTCCCAATCTGGAAATTTTTTCCTTCCATTGACAGAGTCTTGATAACTGTGAAAACTCTTGGGAAGTCCTAGGAGAGCCAAGCTCACCAAATCATCAGTAGCGACTGTTATTCCCACACTTCCAAGCTCATCCTGACATTGGACAAACTTCGTGATATATTTTGCAATGGTGTCGCCCTTCTCCATCTTGATCTTGTTGAGTTTATCTTTGAGCGCTAATTTCCTATGGTCACTACTGTTTTGGAACAAATCTATCAAAACCTTCCACATTGCATGTGGTGTGGTTTTCCCATGGAGACTTGAGACAATGTGGTCTTGTACTCCCTCTAACAGAATCCTCCTCGCCTTTGCCACTTTCTTTTTCCATGCATCAAGATTTGCAGTGTCTGTCGCATCCATCTTAGGAACATATTTATCAATGTAGTCCTTCAAGCCATTGTCTTCAAGTACTGCTTCCATCCTGTCCTTCGAAGCAATGTAGTTTGAGCTGCCCTCGAGTGCATACTACAAGCTTAAGCCATTAAAAGTCATTTCGATCTTGAATCAATTGTCGCACCAAGAAAATCCTGCAAATTCAAATGTTATCCAACCACAAAAATCAACTTCTTCAATTTATCTTACCCTAGAAGGTTCTCACCTCACCTGAGAGCAACCGGAGGGAAGTTCACACCCTACCAGTTTCTAGCCTGCAAGCTCTCTAAGGAAGTTCGCACCCTGCTAGTGTATAGCTTGCGAACTTTCTGGGGAAGTTCGCACTGTACTTCACTGTGGGGTGAAGAAAGTTCACACTTCTCCCTTAAGCAGCCTACGAGAATCTCAATGAAGTTCGCACCTCTCCTTTGAGTAGGGTGCGATAATTTCTACTCCCATAAATGTGCGTAGTTTCTAGTACTAAGGTTCGCACCTTGCTAGAGATGGGACCTACGAAAATACTATTATATTTGCACCTCATTTCTGTGGCTCTGTGGCCTCCGTTGCTCTAATACCATGTAGAAATTTCAATAAAAAATTAAGTATTTCCTGCGATTCTCCTGATCTAACAATTATATGCCACTGTTAAATACATAATCGCTTCTACTATTATTCTTGCAGAAAATTAAACCACGATCACAAAGTGAAATATCAAGAACACATAACACAGAATTTTTACCGGGAAAGCATAAAGCTAAAAACCCCACTATCATATATTATGTATATCATGAATCATGAAACAATCTCATACAAAACTATAATCCAAGAGATCCCAGTACAATACAATCATCTCACATTGTCATACACAAATCAACAAATACATGTGCCAATTCTCTGTGTCCAGACAACCTGCCTCCTCTACACAATCTCTGCAATTAGAATTCTCACAATGATTCAAATTGCCTAGTTTGCACATGCTCATGAGCATATCCGTTGTATGTGTGATCAAATCACAACTAATAGGCAAACTGTCCCTTTCACTTGTTATCTCAACTGGGTCTCCAATGGATTTGACATGCATGTAGTTAATCGTGGTGAATGTTCAGTTGCATGTGAGTTCATTGATTGTGAATTAATGAATAATTAATTCACTGAACTCTCACTAGTGCAAGTTTAGTTACAAATAGTACAACTGAGCTTAACTCACTTAACTACACTTATAGTTCTGTTACAATTCCAAATCACTCAGTGATAAATGAGATAATAGATTAATATTTATTGTCCAATTTATTTAAGGGAAAAGTAAATTAGATACATGTTTCTTGTTGACTTTTCAACAGTATCAATGTGCTTGGGTTTCTTGTGAAACACATGATTCTTGGACAATGGGATGACAAAGTTGTTATCATAGAACATTGTAGTTGGTTCCTGCATCAAATCCTTGAACATCCTTCTCATCCAAACAGCTTGACAAGTTGCACTTGTAGCTGCAACATACTCAGCTTCAGCTGAAGAAAGAATCGCAATGGGTTGCTTCCTTGATGCCCATGACACTATACCTATTCCAAAATGAAATGTGTACCCATAGTTACTTTTATTTTCATCTATGTTGCCTCCACAATAACTATTAGTATATCCAACAAGTCTAAAATCTTTTGAAGTAGAATACATAATGCTGTTGGTCACTATAATTGCTTAATTAATTTCAAACAACCAAGTGAAACATAAATTATCAACCCAGGGAAGTCTTTTGTTTCAAAGATAGCCACGCACTGTATATGCTCAACTTCAAAAGCATTTAGTGTTGTAGTAAAGAAAT
>ML789430.1:243843-266507 GCA_009831015.1 Picea engelmannii
AGACACTTATGCACTTCTAATCAATGGTTAAGACCAAAAGTAATGTAAAGTGTTATGCAAAACAGATTAAGCATATAATAATGAGAAAGGACGTTGTATACCTTGGAATGATCAGGTGAGGTGATAATATAAGTCTAAATACAAGTGATGAATGGCAAAAAGTATGGGCAAAAAGGGTACAATATGTGGACCTAACAAATGCCAAGGTCTTTTTCTCCATTCACATATCTCATAATTCTTTTTCCTCCCTTCCAATGGGATTCTTTTGGAGTTTCCATGAACCTTGAAATTAGGCTCACTCCATACATTATATCAGACCTTGTTGTTGTCAAATACATAAGGATTCCTACCAACCTTCTAAACAGAGTGGGATCCACTTTAGATCTTTCATATTCCTTTCTTTACTTCAATCCTCATATGATAGGTGTTGGGGCTGATTTGGAATTAATCATATTGAATCTTTTCAATATTTCATGTGCATATTTAGATTGTGAAATAAATATACCAGCTTTGCACTAGTGAACTTCAATGCCCAAAAAATATCTCATAAGTCCCAAATCAGTCATTTCAAATTCATCCTTCATGAATGACTTAAATTCTTCTATGCCAAAATCACCTGTAAAAATCAAATCATCTACATATAAGCTGAAAATCAACATATTACCTTGTTGATTGGATTTTATGTATAGTGTTGGCTCACAATAAATTATTTGAAATTCATTCTAAGTGATATAGGAATCTGTGCGATGTACCAAGCTCTCAGAGCTTGCTTTAATCCATACAATTCCTTCTTTATTTTGTATACTTTGTTTTCTTGTCCTGGAATCTCATAGCCTTGCGGTTGTTCTACATACACGTCTTCCTTTAAATGACCATTCGTAAATGATGACTTTAAATCCATTTGATAAATAGGCCATTTATTATGCGCAACAATAACCAACACATTTATGACCATGTCCATCCATGCAATTGGCGCAAATGTTTCATTGAAATCTATTCCATGATGTTGTGTAAAACCCCTTGCAACTAACCTTGCCTTGTGCTTCTACACATTTCCTTCTTCATTTTGATTGGTTTAATAAATCCACTTAACACTTATCGCATCCTTCCTCTCAAGTAAATATACCAACTTCCACGTCTGATTGTTCTTTATGAATTCAATTTATTCATCCATGGCTTGTGCCCATACATCATCCTTGACAACTTCTTCAAAAGTTAATGGATCATCTATTTGTGAAAACAGAGAAAAACCTGAGAACAAATTTGTTGGATCGACATTGTAAATGTCCCACAAACTTCTTTTCTTCCTTGGTAAAAGACTTTCTAATGTTGGATTTGGAGATGTAGAAATACTCAGACTGCTTGTTGGAGTTTGTGGCACTCTTGGTGTGGACTACGCACCTGCAGATCTCACTGGAGTAGTTTGAGTTGTGACTTGTGTCACAGTTCCAGGAGTGGAAATAACTTATCTTTGAATTGGTGTTTCAACCACTTCATCCTCCATTTCATCATGCTCTATAGCATCAAGAATTTTAACTGTCCTTTCTATGCTTCCATCCCATGCTTCATTCTCCACAAATTGAACATTGCGGCTGATTATAACTTTTCTTGCAATATAATCATACAATTTGTATGATTTTGTATGTTTAGAGTATCCAACAAATATACATTTTTGTCCTTTATTTTCTAACTTATTTCTCATCTCATATAGAACATGTGCGTATGCAACACAACCAAAAGCTTACAAGTGCACAACATTGTGCTTCATACCTGTCTAGGCTTCTTGAGGAACTTTTTTTTTTCACACTCTTTGTCATACATATGTTCATGATTTACTCTGCAGTTGCTACTGCCTCATCTCAATACTCATTTGAAAAATGTTTGGCTGCTAACATACTGCGCTCCATCTCCATGATGGTGTGATTATTCCTTTCTACGACACCATTCTGTTGTGGTGTATACTGCACAGTGAATTGCTTATGAATGCCATGAACTTTACAAAAGTTTTGAAAATATCTTGAAACATATTCACCTCCTCTTTTAGTTCTTAGAACGTTGATGTAATAACCACTTTGCTTCTCCACAAGTGTTTTGAACTATTGAAAACAACCAAATGCATCAGATTTATGTTTTAGAAAATAAATCCATGTTTTTCTTTAGAAATCATCAATAAATCTAAGAAATTAGGTGCTACCTCCTATATATGGTGTTTGCATTGGTCTACAGATATGTAAATGTACAATTTCCAGTGGAGTTTTTGATCTATATGACTTTCCAACTAGAAATGACTCTTTATGTTGCTTTCCAAAGATGCAACCTTCATATATTCTTTCTGGTTTTTCAATTAATGGAAAACCTTTCACCATATCCTTTGTATGTAGCAGCTTCATACCTCCAAAGTTTAAATGTCCAAATATGAAATGCCACAACCAAGAATCATCTTGTATTTCACATTGAGATTTTGCCTGCAACTCTGCACCATTGTCTTCCTTTTTGAAATTGCGCACACTACCTTTTTCTTCTTGAGAACAACGTGCACTTACTTCTTTTCTTTCTTCTTTCAATGTAGTGTTAGAGTGCACATTTTTTGAAGCATATACAGCTTGCAGTGTTTTCCTTTTCATGGCGGGATTCAATGTGAATGGAAACATTATATTGCTTGTCATCTAAATTCCTGTAATAAGTCGATTTTTTGGATATCTATCCAAAATCACACAGTGATTATCTTCCATGTAGATTCTATACCATTTTTGTAATAGTTGTCATGTGCTCATCAAATTATGTTTTAGGCCAACAACATAATATACACCACACATAAATTGTTGCTCCCCTATTTAGTTAAAATGTTAATACCGCATGTACCCAAGACAATGACTTGGATATTGGTTCCAAGTGTAACTTTAGTTTGGACTGACTTATGCAAACTAGAAAAAAATTCTAAGTTTCTTGTCATGTGATTACTGCAACCTGAGTCTGAGTACCATATGTCACATGAAATTACTTGAGCAACATTGCATTCAACTGGGGAAATTATAGTTATTTCTTCAACACGCACCATAAACATAGGGCCGGAGGGAGTATTTTCGTTGTTTGGATGATCTTGACCTTGCTTATTTTGATTATACTGTCTCTTCATGCATTCATATGCATAATGTCCATAATTTTTACAGTAATGGCACCAAATCTTTGATTTATCAAACCTTTTACCACTTGACTGACTGTTATTTTGATTTTGACCTCTTCCACCAGTATTTGCAGGATGCTACTGCATCCTCCTCTAGTAGAACTCATGCCTCTGCCTCTAGAGTTAGATCTTCCCCTTCCTCTTCCACAACTTATATATGACTGCATGGAAAATGAATTTTCTAATGACATATTTGATCTATTTAATATGTATTCATGATTACTGAGGGAGGCTTGCAACTCATATAGGCTAAATTGACTTAGGTCTTTGTTCTCTTCCAAAGTCACAACAAGAGAATTAAATTTAGGAGGAAGACTCCTAAGTCCTTTCTCAACTACCGTCCTATCCTCTATGGTTTTTCCATGAGACTTAATCTTATTTATCAGGCCAATAACATGGGTGCAAAAGGAATCTACTGAATTTGTCTTTCATTGACAGAGTTTCAAAATATCTTCTAAGAATTTTTAATTTTGAAGTCTTGACTTTGTTCATACCTTGATAAGAAATTTGTAGTATGTCCCATGCTTCCTTGGCTTGCTTTGTTGATGCTACTCTTGTTGGATTACTGTGAGGGGGGGTGAATCAATAATAGAGCAATTTAATCCTGTTTAACCATATAATCCAAGTGTTATATCAATGTAGCATTATCATCCAATAACTGTAGAGAAAATAAGAAATGAACAAATGAACAATCATACACATACACAGTACACCAGTGTTTTACGTGGAAACCCAAAGTGGGAGAAAACCACGTAATGCTTTTTCTTATATGTCTTGAAGAATTACATTCATTGGAAGCACCAAATTCTTTTGTTTTCCAGCTACAACTAGAAGGAGGCTCCAACCCCTAGTTTCTCAGGCTACAACCCAAGGGAAGCTCCAACTCCCCAATTCTATGGCTGCAACCAGAAGGAGGCTACAACCCCCTATGTTATTTGGCTACAGCCACCTATCCTTGCCCCGTCCAACCTCCCTGATGTATAAGTATAATGATGGAACCACTGTCACACTATCACTATGAGATATACTGTTGTAAACCTATACCAATCAACCTGTACCAATAACCCGAACCATGCACTAACCATGCATCAACCTGTAATCAACCTGTACCATAAAAAATTTCATCAACCATGCACCAACTTGTACCTCAACCTGTACCATGAACAAGTGCATCAACCATGAACCAAACCTATACAAATAACCTGTCACAACAACCTATCATAACAACTTGTCCAAACAACCTATCACAACAACCCGTCTCATCCATTTTATCAACCAAATAAGATATACTCACCAAGATCAATCACCAAGACAACTCTCAAAGATGTGCATCAACCAAGTATAACACAAAAACTCATAATCATCACCAAGATCAATATGTGCTTCTAATAATACAAGTATGCTACATCATCCATAAACTATGTGTCAAAAATATGACTAACAAGTGCCTCCAACCATGTACCAAGTATGTACCAATCATGTATCAACTACTCATCAACTATGACTCATCAATATGTACCAACATCATCAACTACACACATCATGTATGTGTCAACTCATCAACTACTTGTCTCAACCATGTACCTGACATGTACCTCAACCAAATTCCCTCATCAATTTCATCATCCAAATCTGATTTGTAACTCTATAATAGACTTGGTGTATATGATCACATTCCTACAAACCTTCCTTAACTTTAACAACAAGAGACTAGCATTTTCATCAAACTTTTCTTTAGTCTCACATGCCTATTTTTGGATTAGTCAACAACCCTAACTTGAAATAATCATAAATTTGTACCTGTAATGAATAAATATATGAAACTGATATACAATTTTATTCAGTGTATTTTATGCAATTCCTCCAGGTGTCACTACTTGGAACCTCTCAGAAAAGGAGTTATAGCAAGAATGTCATACCTTGCTAAATTCTGGCTTATTCTAGAGAGCGACCTTGTAGAGTGTTCCCCGAACAAAATATTTTTTGAATCAATTTGAAACTATTAAAAAACATAGTATAGACTATACTCTAACTAACACATTTGGTCTTACTGAATTTGGATCTTTTATGAAGAAGTTATGACATTTTTACCCAAAACACCCGTTTTAGACTAGTTTCAGTGTAGAAATTTCAATACAAATTATGTATTGCCTGGATTCTCCTGATATAACAATTATATGCCACTATTAAATATAGAATCGCTTCAAAAAATATTCTTGCAAAATTTAAAACACGATCACCAATTGCAATATCAAGAAGAAAGATCAATCACATAACACATATGTTTTTACTGGGAAAGCATAAAGCTAAAAACCCCACTATCATATATTATGTTTATATCATGGATCATGAAACAATCTCATACAAAACTCTAATCCAATAGATCTCATTACAATACAATCGTCTCACACTGTCATACAAAAATCAACAAATACATGTGCTAATTCTTTACCTCCAGACATCCTATCTCCTTTGCGCAATCCCTGCTAATGGAAAACCCTGCAAATGATTTGAATTCCTCTTACCTAGGCTACACATTGCTCATGGGCACATCCACTACGTGTGTGATTGCATGAGTGCACTTCACTCAAATCACAACTGATAGCCAAACTATCCCTTTCACTTGTTATCTCAACCGGGTCTCCACTGGATCTGACATGCATGTAGTTAACAATGGTAAATCTTCAGTTGCATGTGAGATCACTGATTTTGAATTAATTAATAATTAATTCACTAAACTCTCACTAGTGTAAGTTCAGTTACAACTAGTACAACTGATCCTAACTCACTTAACTAAGTTAAACTACTTCACAACTCACATAAATACACTTATAACTCTGTTACAAATTCAAGTCACTTAGTTACAACTAATTCAAATTCCATGTCCCACCAGTCAACCTTTGAAATTGAATTTCCTATATCTAACTGACTTGCCATTTCAGTTAACTATTTCAAGTAATTATGAGATAATAGATTAATATTTATTGTCCAATTTATTTAAGGGAAAAATAAATTAGACACACATTTCTTGTTGACTTTTCAACACTCCCTCTCAACAAGAAAGGGATTATCCTTCACCCCAATCCTGTCTCTATGGTATTCAAATTTTCTCCTGGTGAGAACCTTTGTCAGAATGTCTGCATCTTGATCTTCCATAGGAATGTACTGAAGCAACATGATCTTCCACTACACACAATCTCTGAGATGATGATACCGGATATCTATATGCTTAGATCTATCATGAAACACATGATTAATTGAGAGTTTAATGCAACTTTGATTATCACAATGAATCACTGTCGGATCTAAATGAGAACCAAACAAACCAACCAAGATATTTCTCATCCAAATAGCCTCACATGTAGCTTGAATCGCTGCCATGTATTCTTCTTCTGTTGAAATGAGTGCCATGAATCTCTGTTTCCTGCTATACCAAGAAATGATTGTAGATCTAATACTAAAGATCCCCCCTGATGTGATCTTTCTATCCATTGGGCTACCCGCCCAATTTGTATCTATGAATCCATGCAACTTCACCTGATCCATCTATCTATACCATAAGACATACTCAGATGTACCCCTTAGGTATATCAGGACATGCTTACCCACCTTCCAAAAGAGCTTGGTAGGCTTAACCATCGCTTGATTCAGCTTGTTAACCGCATAGAAAATGTCTGGTCTCATATTCAATAAATACATTAGTGAACCCACTAACTGTCGATAGACAGTAGCATCCACTATCTCTTCAGAAGTAGCATCCTCTTTCCTCTAGTTTCTTTGAAGAGGAGTATCCATGGGTTTGCAGCCCTCAATGTGAAACTTACCCAGTATCTCCCTTGCATACTTGCCTTTTGACACAAAAACTTCACCATCTCACTGCCATATTTCCAATCCAAGGAAATAATGAAGGAGGCCCAAATCCTTCAACTCGAACTCCTTTGTAAGGTCCTCCTTGCATGAGTGTATCAGTGTCTCATCACCAGTCAATATTAAATCATCAACATAAAGAACAATGATTAAAATCTTACTCTCCACCACTGATTTTTCGACCGGTCTTGGGACAATTTCCCATGCACTATTTTTGACAATGGAGTCATACTCCTCCACCATTGCATCAAACAATGTGGGCTCTTGCACTGCTTCCTGAAAGGAATATGGTTCAGTCACAATACATTTTCTCATGAGATCCATGTATCTAGTAAATTGATCAGGAGACTGTCTCTATCTACACTGTGAAGTAGGGGCTCCTACATTCTGTGCAACATCTAGTCTTAATCTATCAACTTCTATGGTGCACTTTCTGCCATTTCTGATGGATGGCTCTACTTGAGTGGCTTCCTCCACTCCATGAACCTCCTCATGTGGTTTATCCACATCTTGAGACTCATCTTTGGGAACCTACAGTTCCTCCTCTTCATGCAAGTCTAGCTCCCTCTAATGCGACAATTGCATGGATTTCCCCTCATCGAATTTTGTATCCCGTCACATAACATTCATATTAATGTTAGGGAAATACACAGGATAATTATGGGATGTTTCTATGTACCCCACAAATATCCAAACTTTAGCAATCGGTTCCAAATTCTTCCTAGCATCCTTGGTCACATGCACATAAACAGATGAGCCAAAAATCTTAAAATGAGAAACATCGGGTTTCTTACCAGTGAAATCGTATTCAAGTGTACTCATGCCAAGTACTCTATGAGGACAATGGTTTTTCACATAAACCATAGTATTGCATGCTTCCACTCACAAATGCATTGGTAGGCCTTGATCATGTAACATCACTCGTGCTGCAACCACAATCGTTATGTTCTTCCTCTCCGCGACCCCATTTTGTTGTGGGTTATGAGGTGCTATGAGTTCTCTTCGAATTCCTTCTTTTCTACAGAAGTCTTTGAATTCGTTAGAGATGTATTCTCCACCATTATCACTCCTTAGAGCCTTCACTTGCTTCCTCGACTCTTTCTCCACCAATGATTTAAATTCACAGAACTTTGAGAATGTTTAATCCTTCTTCTGCATGAAGAAGATCCATCATTTACGAGAAAAGTCATAAACAAAAATAACATAATACTTATGTTTTGTTGTTGAAGCAACTGAGAATGGTCCACACATGTCTGTGTGAACTCTCTCTAGGATCACTGAGGCACAGTTCTCCATTTCATGAAAGGTGGAATTTACATACTTCCCCATGGTGCAACCCTTGCACTGATCTATCTGAGAAAGTGTTCCCATTGGAAGTCCAGTAGATATTTGCTTCATGATTTTCAAGGCTTCATGATGAAGATGGCCCAATCAACTGTTCCATAATTCACCCTCATCATGTCTCACCACTTTTTTTACCTTTCCCATCATGGAAGAACAACCATCTACCTCCAGCATGTAGAGATTCTTAACTCGAATCCTTATCCTCTTGACTTGACCTGTTGTTTTATGTCTCAAAAAATCTTTTCCATCGCTGAAAACAATGTCATAGCCTCTATCCTCCATCATTATGACTAAGACGAGGTTTTTCTTTAGATATGGAACATGCATAACATCTTTCAATTGAAATGGTTTACCTGACTCCCTCTGAAAGTTAATGGTACCAATGTCAGTCGCATTGTATTGTCCATCGTCTCCCATCTCTATATGCATTTTGAGATCTCTCTCCTCCAAGTCAGTTAAAAACTCCTTATCTCTCGTCATGTGGAAGGAAGCACCACTATCCAAATACCACACCTATCCCAATGCATTTGAAGCCATGCATGCGATCAAAGAGAAGTCAAGTTCAAATTGTGAGGCGAGGTCCTCACCAGCTGCAGCTCCAACAACCGTCTTGTTCTTCTTCTTCAGCAGACAGTTAGTAGAGAGATGCCCATGTTTGTGACAGTGAAAACAATTCACTTTGGACAAATCCAGCTTCTTGAATTTAGACTCGAATTTTGAATGGAATTTATTCCCCTTCCCTTTCCTTGCCTTGGTAGCAAAAGAACAATCCTTTTCATCATCATGCTTTGATGAAGAGCCATCTCTAGTGTTCTGCCTAAACTTCTCCTGCACTAGATTTGACCATAGTCGTTCCCAATTTGGAAAATTTTCCCTTCCATTGATAGAGTCTTGATAACTCTGCCAACTCTTGGGAAGTCTTAAGAGAGCCAAGCTCACCAAATCATCATCAATGATTATTATTTCCACACTCCCCAGCTCATCCCGACATTGGACAAACTTCGTGAGATATTTTTGAATGGAGTCTCCCTTCTCCATCTTGATGTTCCTGCGTTTATCTTTGAGCACCAATTTCCTATCGTCATTGTTGTTTTGGAATAGATCCATAAAATTATTCTACATTGCATGTGGTGTGGCTTTACCATGGAGGCTTAAGACAATGTGGTCTCTTACTCCCTTCAACAAAATCCTCTTCACCTTTGCCACTTTCTTTTTCCATGCATCAAGATTTGCAGTTTCTGCAACATCTGGCTTAGGAACATCTTTGTCAATGAATTCCTTCAAGCCATTGTCTTCAATGAATGCCTCCATCCTATCCTTCCAAGAAATGTAGTTCAAGCTGCCCTTGAGTGCATACTCTAACCTCAAGCCATTGAAATCCATTTCGATCATGAATCAGTTGTAGCACCAAGAAAGTCTTTTTGTAAATTCGAATTCTATCCTATCACAAACTCAGCTTCTGCAATGTTCTGTGCTTTGATACCATGTAGAAATTTCAATACAAATTATGTATGGCTTGGATTCTCCTGATATAACAATTATATGCCACTGTTAAATGCATAATCGCTTCTACAAACATTCCTGTGGAATTTAAAACACGATCTCCAATTGCAATATCAAGAAGAAATATCAATCACACATAACACAAATGTTTTTACCGAGAAAGCATAAAGCTAAAAACCCCACTATCATATATTATGTTTATATCATGGATCATGAAACAATATCATAAAAAACTCTAATACAAGAGATCTTAGTACAATACAATCGTCTCACACTGTCATACAAAAATCAACAAATACATGTGCCAATTCTCTTCCTCCGGACAACTTGCCTCCTCTACGCAATCCCTGCTAATGGAAAACCCTGCAAATGATTCAAATTCCTCTTGCCTATGATGTGCATTTCTCATGGGCACATCCACTGTGTGTGTGATTGCATGAGTGCACTTCACTCAAATCACACCTGATAGCCAAACTGCCCCTTCCACCTATTATCTCAACTAGGTCTCCACTGGATCTTACATGCATGTAGTTAACAGTGGTAAATATTCAGTTGCATGTGAGATCACTAATTATGAATTAATTAATAGTTAATTCACTGAACTTTCACTAGTGTAAGTTCAGTTACAACTAATACAACTGAGATTAACTCACTTAATTGAGTTAAACTACTTCACAACTCACATAACTACACTTATAACTCCGTTACAACTTCAAGTCACTTAGTTACAACTAATTCGACTTCCATGTCCCACTAGTCAACCTTTGAACTCGAATTTCCTATAGCTAACTAATTTTGCATTTCAGTTAACTATTTCAATTAGTTATGAGATAATAGATTAATATTTATTTTCCAATTTATTTAAGGGAAAAATAAATTAGACACACATTTCTTGTTGACTTTTCAACATTCAGGACTAACCACAAACCTTATTTTCCACGGAGTGTAACTCTAAAAATACAAAAACCCACAAGATGAATTATTTATCATAGATACTTGGATATGTTTTCTGAATGGTATAGCAATTTCACGGTCTGAATCGTTTTATAAAAAAATTTATTGCAAAAATGGTGAGATGACTTGTAAATAACATACCTTAGAAAGCATCATCAAAATAATTTATCCTTCCTTGAATTTCGGCTTTCTTTTCTTCAACTTCCCTCAGAAATTCGGCTTAGATTTCCTTTGGTTACCTCATACACCTATAGGTATTCAATATCCTCAAGTGTGTCTAAAATGAGAGAGCCTTGCCTCTTATTTATACTCTCGAAGTAGCTTCCTTAAAAACATCTTCTAGGTCACTTTGCCCACTTTCCTTCTTTTAGGGTTAACCCACTTCTAATTTATCCATTAAATTTATTATTTAACTAATTTATTTTGTATGCACTTTGAATTATAGTACACTCGTCACTTCATTTTATTATTTACCTTCTAAAATCTCTTAAACCACTTTCACTACTTTGACCTTTTGGGGCTTCTAGATGACATAAGAGGGTCCTCCAACTTCGTAAGGCCATAACTCTCAAACCGTGAGGAGTTATGTGACATTCCACATACCACCATAAATGGAATGACATGTACTATCCATATAGAATAGTATTACCAGAAAATATATCAGAAATCATACCATTATCCATCAAACAAACTTGGGTCCATTACCCAAACATGGTTTCTCCAACTTCTCATGGACATAAATCTCTGACCGTGAGGATTTATGTGACATTCCACATACCACCGAAAATGGCATGACAAGCACTATCCATCTAGGATAGTTCACTGACCTTCATATCATTATTCCACAAATAATCATGGATTCTCTAACCATACTTCTAGGATAACTCAATCTGCAACGTGTCTTCCCATGAGGGCTTTCACCATAAGGGGAGCACTTTGGAGTTCATCCATTTGTACTTATTATCTACCATGACAAGACAATAATGAGTCATCTTTACATCAAACAAACTTGGGTCCATTACACAAACCTTTGTGCCACTGGAATTCACTACAGTACTTTCTCCAAGGGTTGACATCAATCTACAATATCACTCTTCAATAGTTGACATCAATGACAACCAACAATCCGTACCAACTATCCATCAACATAAGAAAAATTTCTGACAATATCCCCCTTTGGCATTGATGGAAACACTTAGTCATGATAACATTCATGCTTATACTTTTTATCAATGTTTCTATCTCTCCTCCTTTATCATCAATGGAAAAGGGTATCTCCCTTTGGGGCTGCTCCCCTTGACTGAACTCTTCTTGGGGCTACTCCCCCTCTCTACGTGCCTTTGATTTTTATTTGTGTTTATAATCCTCTGATTACTCTCTTTTCCTTCATATGAATAATATCTCCCTCTGTGATAAAGGGTATCACTCTGAAGTCATATCGCTCATTCTTCCCTTGTGACAATCTCTCCCCTTGGAAACATGCCTCTATGCTCTCTCTCCAAGTATTTACCTTTTGTATCTGATAAATCTCTCCCCCTTTTTCCTATTTATGGTGCTTCGTCATGTACATTTAATACATATAAGATAAGCATTCAAAAGTATTCATTTTGGAGTAGAAATTACTCCTAGTCTCTGGCGAAGATACTCAAGGGCTTCCCATGGAAGCGATTTTGTAAATATGTATGCCATTTGTTCTTTTGTTGCCACATATTCAACTTTGATGTTCTTCTCTGCAACCTGTTCCCATAGAAAGTGATACTTGATTGGAATGTGCTTCGTCTTGGAGTTCATCACCAGGTTTTTGAGATATTGATGGCGCTTGTATTATCACAATAGATTGGAATGGGCTCATCATACTCAACCTATATATCTATTAGAGTTTTTTTCATCCAAAGAGCCTGTGTACAACATGATGTTGCTACGATATACTCTGCCTCGGTTGTAGATAAAGACACTGATGATTTTTTATTTCTTAGACATGATACTAAACACTCATCCAAGTAGAACACTGCTCCACTGGTGTTTCATTGGTCATCAATACAACCTACCCAATCTGCATCTGTGTAGGCAATAAGTGATAGATCCTTTCCTTTTGGATACCATAATCTAAACTCTTATGTTCCTTTGAGATATCTGAAAATCCTCTTCACTGCTAATACATGTGAGTCCTTTGGTGTTGCCTGAAATCGTGCCACCTATCCAACTACCTGCATTACATCTGGTCTGGATGTTGTCACATATAGTAAGATACTAATCATTGACCTGTATTGCCTCTGGTCTATAGACTTTGAATCATCTTCTTTGCTCAAACTACAACTGGTTTGCATAGGAGTGGTAACTGGTTTGCAATCTTCCATTATGAACCTCTTTAGGATTTCTTTGATATACTTAGTTTGAGAAATAAAAATTCCTTGGTTTCTTTGATGTATATGAAGACCCAAAAAAAATGATAGTCCTCCAAGTAACGACATTTCAAATTCATTCTGCATATCATTTTCAAATTTATGGCTTAACCTGCCATTAGTACTTCCAAAACAATATCATCAACATAAATTTCAATTAATAAAACATTACCTTGAGTTACCTTGATGTAGAGGTTGTTGTCTACGCTTCCTTTCCATAGTTCATAGGGAGTTTTGTCATTGTTGTTTCTAAAAATTACTCTATTTCAAATGTGAACTAATGTATGCACTACATGTGTCCAAAAAATATCTATCAATTTTGAATCCATTAGCATTGTTCGAGCCATTTCATGTGTAATTCTCATACATTATGATAATGTTCATTTTTCTTTGAACCACTCTCTGAACCAATCTATGAATCCATTCTATCATCCACTATCATATATCTATCCAAACCTGCTAAGTTTTCTTACGGATCCATATCTTTCCATACTGTCCAAGACTCTACTTGTGCAATTGTCCATAATGCTGACCCATTTATCACTATACTATCATGAAGTCTTGATTAATCTATCAAACTGTACTTCTGCTAATTGATTGCTCTAAATCTATCTTCTCAAACTATGCAAGGTACTCTAAGTATGGTTCTTTGGTCTGTCACAACTATTGCATAGACTCCCCTTATCTAATATTCATATTACTTGGGAGTCTCTAAGACGGATGGATCAGAACAATTCCTGCTCTTATGTGTATTCATCATCATCTTCATTGGTAGATTCATTATCTCTCTGAGCTCTGACTTCTTCATTTCTATATGTGGATTCATATTTCACTACAATGCCTGAAAGTACAATCTCTTGAACCTATTCCTTATTTACCCATCCTTCCTTTCTTTCAGTTATTTTCCAAACCTTTCTGTATCTGACATCTTTCCTTTTCTCTGTAGAATTTTCTTCATCTCGTTTTATTGTCAATCTTGCGATCTCTGGTACCTGGTCTTTGTTCACCTGTTCTTCCTATTTTCTTATCCATAATTTCTTATATCTAATATCAATATTCTCTTTCATGGAAGTATCGATCATGCTTATACAATCATTGGCTATGTGTCCATAGTTATGACGTTTATAGCACTCAATGTTACATGCAACCACATAGGAATGATTTGTTTGAACATTTCTTTTATAATCCCTTCAATCTGCAACCTTATGTCCAAAGTTAGTACAATAAAAACAATGACCATAAAATAAATTTTCATACCTGGGAGTGAATGATGTTCATTGTGGCGTAGTCCTTCTGAATTTTTTCCTTGACTGATCATGATCATGATTGAAGCTTCTTTGTGGCTTGAACATGGATGGTATTATTGAATATATATCTTCAATAGTTTTCTTAGATTCTAGTTGACCATGATTCCTTCCTTTGAGTACTTCTGCATAACTCTTTCTATTTTCTTCATTCTTCTTTTCTAGCAACGTAGAGTGCTTCTCTTGATTCTCTACAACTAATGTGGATGTTTATGTCTCTTCAACTTTCTTGTTGAGTTTGACGATTTTGACTCTTAGTGTGACAACGTCTTCTTCAATATTCTCAACATATTCTTCTTTCTTGATTATCTGAGACTTTATGACCTCTTGTGTTCTCGCTGCTTCTTCAAGTTGTATTTTCAATGTAATTATTTATTCTTCCAGTCTTCTCTCTTCTTGACCAAACTCTTCCTCGAGTTGGTTTAATTCATTGGTTCTTTCCTTGAGATGATCCATCAATATCTTTTCTCTCTTTTCTTCTTCTTTTGTTTGTGTTGTTATGTTGGCTTATAAACATTTCTTTTGATATTCTAGAGTTTCTTCAATTCTTCTGGCCTCTTTTAGTTGATCTCTTAAATTCTTGATGACCTGTTGGTCTTATTCAAAACATTGAACACTTTTATTTTGCTTCATCAATTCTTTCTTGGATGACTTATTTTCTTCTCTTTCTTTCCTTAGATATTTAATTGCACTGATCATTTTTTATCTGGAATCAGCTTCTTCTTCATCATACTCTTCCTCTTTTGAATCTGTCTGACATGATGAGCATCTTTCTTCTTGTTCTGTATCTGCATCTTCTTTGGCATTTTCTGAATCTGCAATGGGTGAAGAATATATGTCATGTAACTTATCCCAAATTTCTTTGGCTGATGAACATTTACCAACATTTTCTCTTACCGGTTTAGGTAATCCTTCCCGGATGAAATCCATTGATATTTTGTTATTCTTATTCAATTCCTTCTTGGTTGTAGTCTTTTCCCTTTTTGAACTATCATATCGTGTAACAAATGATAGCCAAATATAATGTCCCTGTGCCTTTAAAAACACTTCCTTCATTATGCTCGACATATCATACTTAAAATCATTCTGACCATTAAACATTGGTACTCCATTCTCGTAATAATCCATGATCTCCTTCCAGTGGTTAAACTGTTTCCTAAAGGAACCTCCCTCTGATACCAATTGTTGGATTACTGAGAGGGGGGTGAATCAGTAATAGAGAAATTTAATCATTTTTAACTATATAATCCAAGTGTTGTATCAATGTATAATTATCATCCAATAACTGTAGAGTAAATAAGCAATGAAAAAATGAACAATCATACACATACACAGTACACCAGTGTTTTACGTGGAAACCCAAAGCAGGAGAACACCATGAATTTTTTTTTCTTATATGTATTGAATAATTACATTCATTGGAAGCACCAACTTCCTTTGTTTTCCAGCTACAACTGGAAGGGGGCTCCAACCCCTAGTTTCTCAGGCTACAACCTGAGCGAAGATCCAACTCCCCAATTCTATGGCTACAACTAAAAGGAGGATAAAACCCCCTATGTTCTCCAGATACAACTGGAAGGTGGCTACAACCACCTATCCTTGCTCCGTCCAACCGCCCTGACGTATAAGTAGAATGATGGAACCACTGTCACACTATCACTGTGAGATATACTGCTGTAAACTTGTACCAATCAACCTACACCAAACAACCTGTACCAATAATGTGAACCATGCATCAACCTGTACCTCAATCTATAATCAACCTGTACCATAAACAAGTTCATCAACCATGCACCAAACTTGTACCATTAACAAGTGCATCAACCATGCACCAAACATGTACAAGTAACATGTCACAACAACATGTCACAACAACTTGTCAAAACAAACTATCACAACAACCTGTCTCATCAATTTTATCAACCAAATATGATCTACTCACCAAGATCAATCACCAAGACAACTCTCAAAGATGTGCATCAACCAAGTATAACACAACAACTCATAATCATCACCAAGATCAATATGGGCTTCCAATAATAAAAGTATGCTACATCATCCATAAACCATGTGTCAACAATACTACTAACAATTGCCTCCAACCATGTACCAAGTATGTACCAATCATGTATCAACTACTCATCAACTACGACTCATCAATATGTACCAACATCATCAACTATACACCTCATGTATGTGTCAACTCATCAACTACTTGTCTCAACCATGTACCCGACATTTACCTCAACCAAATTCCCTCACCAATTTCATCATAAAAATATGATTTATAACTCTATAATAGACCTCGTGTATATGATCACATTCCTGCAAACCTTCCTTAAATTTAACAACAAGAGACTATCATTTTCATCAAACTTTTCTTTAGTCTCACATGCCTAGTTTTGGATTAGTCAACAACCCTAAATTGAAATAATCATAACTTTGTACCTTTAATGAATAAAGATATGAAACGGATATACAATGTTCTTCAATGTGTTTTATGAAATTCCTCTAGGTGTCACTACTTAGAACCTCTTAGAAAACGAGTTATAGCAAGAATGACATACCTTGCTGAATTCTGGATAATTCTAGAGAGCGACCTTGTAGAGCATGCCCCGAATGTAATATGTGTTGAATAGATCTGAAATAGTTACAAAACATAATACAGACTGTTCTCTAACCAAAAAAATTGTTCTTACTTAATTTGGATCTGTTATGAATAAGTTATGATGTTTTTACCGGAAACACCTATTTTAGACTAGTTTCAGGACTAGCCACAAATCCTATTTGCCACAGACTATAACTCAAAAAATACAACAAACCACAAGCTGAATTTTTTACCACAGATACATGGATATGTTTTCACAATGGAATAGCAATTTCAAGTTCTAAATCATTCTATAAAACATGTTAGTACGAAAATGGTGAGATGACTTGTAAATAACATACCTTAGGAAGCATCATCAAAATAATTTATCCTTCCTTAAATTTTGGCCTTCTTTTCTTCACCTTCCCTCAGAAATTCTGCTTATATGCCCTTTGGTTACCTAATAAACCTATGGTTATTCAATATTCTTAAGTGTGTCTAAAATGAGAGAGCCTTTACTCTTTTTTATACTCTCCAAGTAGCTTCCTTAAAAACATCTTCTAGGTCACTTTGCCCACTTTCCTTATTTTAGGGTTAACCCACTTCTAATTTATCCATTAAATTTATTATTTAAATAATTTATTTTGTATTCCCTTTGAATTATATATCACTTCACTTTATTATTTACCTTCTAAAGTCTCTTAAACCACTTTGACTACTTTGACCTTTTGGGGCTTCTAGATGACATAAGAGGGTCCTCCAACTTCGTAAGGCCATAACTCTCAAACCGTGAGGAGTTATGTGACATTACACATACCACCAGAAATGGAATGACATGTACTATCCATATAGAATAGTATTACCTGAAAATATATCAAAACTCATACCGTTATCCATCAAACAATCTTGGGTCCATTACCCAAACCTGGGTTCTCCAACTTCTCATGGCCATAACTCTCTAACCATGAGGAGTTATGTGACGTTCCATATACCAACGAAAATGGAATGACAAGTACTATCCATCTAGGATAGTTTCACTAAAAAAATTACTGACCTTCATCTCATTATTACACATATAAGCATGGGTTCTCTAACCATACTTCTAGGATAACTCAATCCACAAAGCATCTTCCCATGAGGGCTTTCACCATAAGGGGACAACTTTGGAGTTCATCCATTTGTACTTATTATCAACCATGAAAAGACAATAATGAATCATCTTTACATCAAACAAACTTGGGTCAATTACCCAAACCTTTGTGCTACTGGAATTCGCTACCATGCTTTCTCCAAGGGTTGACATCAATCACTAAGGGTTGACATCAATCTACAATATCACTCTCCAATAGTTGACATCAATGACAACCAACAATCCACCAACATAATCCAAATGTCTGACAACTCTTGGGAGTATGATCTCATGCATGGCTTGATGTATGTAAAACATTGCCTTTCCATCCTTCTTCCCTTGATATTTCAAGGAATCCTTCTTAGCTTGTGTGAGGGCATTGTATGTTTCCTGATCTGCTAGTTCCACATAACCATTTTCAACTATCTCCCACACATATTGACCCAATAATAATTCCTTCGTGGTCAAGGACCATAGATCATAATTTTTACCTATAAAAGTGGGAGGTTGCAGATTTGAAGTACAAGCCACAATTTCACCTTACAATAAAGTTTTTTCTCTTTAAAACTGCTCTTGAAACCTATTCTAATAAACCTGTTATGATACCAGATCTCAGCTCTAGAGCACGCAGACTCACTCAACATGCCAAAATTACAAATACTATGCATTACAATACTTTTTTGTTGAGCACTCAATACTTACTGCACAGTTCCTAGACTGCACGGTAGACTGCACACTGTGATGATAACACTAATAAAACAATTTATTGTGATAAAATCAACACAATGTTATTCTTATCACATAATATGTTATGGACCTAACTATTGGATTACTGAAAGGGGGGGTGAATCAATAATAGAGAAATATAATCCTTTTTAACCATATAATCCAAGTATTATATCAATGAAGCATTATCATCCAATAACTGCAGAGTAAATAATCAATGAACAAATGAACAATCATACACATAAACATTACACCAGTGTTTTACATGGAAACCCAAATCGGGAGAAAACCACGGAATTTTTTTTCTTATATGTCTTGAAGAATTACATTCATTGGAATCACCAACTTCTTTTTTTTTCTAGCTACAACTGGAAGGAGGCTCTAACCCCCTAGTTTCTCAGGATACAACCTGAAGGAAGCTCCAACTCCCCAATTCTCTGGCTACAACCAGAAGGAGGATACAACCCCCTATGTTCTTTGGCTACAACCAGAAGATGGCTACAACCATCTGTCCTTGCCTCGTCCAACCACCATGAATTAGAAGTAGAATGATGGAACCATTGTCACACTATCACTGTGAGATATACCATTGTAAACCTGTACCAATAAATCTGAACCATGCATCAACATGTACCTCAACCTGTACCATAAACAATTCATCAACCATGGATCAAATTGTACCATAAACAAGTGCATACAACCATGTACCAAGTATGTACCAATCATGTGTCAAATACTCATCAAATATGACTCATCCATATGTACCAACATCATCAACTATACACCTCATGTATGTGCCAACTCATCAACTACTTGTCTCAACCATGTACTCAACATGTACCTCAACAAAAATCCCTCATCAATTTCATCATACAAATATGATTTGTAGCTCTATAATAGACCTAGTGTATATAATCACATTCTTGCAAACCTTCCTTAACTTTAACAACAAGAGACTAGCATTTTCATCAAACTTTTCTTTAGTCTCACATGCCTAGTTTTGGATTAGTCAACAACCCTAACTTGAAGTAATCATAACTTTGTACCTGTAATGTATAAAGATATGAAAATGATATACAATGTTCTTCCATGTTTTTAATGAAATTCCTCCAAGTTTCACTCCTTGGAACCTCTCAAAAAATGAGTTATAGCAAAAATGGCATACCTTTTCTGAATTCTGGATTATTCTAGAGAGTGGCCTTGTAGAGAATGCCCCGCACGGAATATTTTTTTTAATTGATATAAAAATGTTACAAAGAATACTATAAACTTTAACCTAAGCAACACATTTTGTCTCACTAAATTTGGATCTATTATGAAGAAGTTATGACATTTTTACCCGAAACACCTGTTTTTGACTAGTTTCAGGACTAGCCACAAACCCTATTTTCCACAGAGTGTAAATCCAAAAATGCAACGACCCACAAGATGAATTGTTTTACCACAGATAATTGGATATTTTTCTCATTGGTATAGCAATTTCACGGTCTGAATCATTATAGAGAAAAAGTTATAGCGAAAATGGTGAGATGACCTGTAAATAACATACCTTAGAAAGCACCATCAAAAGAATTTATCCTTCCTTGCATTTCGGCCTTCTATTCTTCACTTTCCTCAGAATTTAGGCTTATATATCCTTTGGTTACCTTAGAAACCTATAGGTATTCAATATTCTCAAGTTTTTATTAAATGAGAGAGCCTTTCCTCTTATTTATACTCTCCAAGTAGCTTCCTTAAAAACATCTTCTAGGTCACTTGGCCCCACTTTCCTTATTTTAAGGTTAACCCACTTCTAATTTCTCCATTAAATTTATTATTGAAATAATTTATTTTGTATTCACTTTGAATTATAATACACTCATTACTTCACTTTATTATTTACCTTTTAAAATCCCTTAAACCACTTTGACTACTTTGACCTTTTGGGGCTTCTAGATCACATGTGAGTGTCCTCCAACTTTGTAAGTCCATAAATCTCAAACTGTGAGGAGTTATGTGACGTTCCACATACCACCATAAATGAAATGACATGTAATATCCATATAGAATAGTATTACCTTCAAATATATCAAAAATCATATCGTTATCCATCAAACAAACTAGGGTCCATTACCCAAACCTGGGGTCTCCAACTTCTCATGGCCATAACTCTCTAACCATGAGGAGTTATGTGACGTTCCACATACCACCAGAAATGACATAATAATAAATATCCATATAGGATAGTTTCCTTGAAAAATTCACTGTCCTTCATCTCATTATTCCACAATTAATCATGTGTTCTCTTACTCCGCAAAGCGTCTTCCTGTGAGGTCTTTCACCATAAGGGGACCACTTTGGAGTTCATCCATATTTAATTCTTATCAACCATGACAAAAAAATAATGAGTCATATTTACATGAAACAATATTGGGTCCATTACCAAAACCTTTTTGCTACAGGGATTTCTTCAAGGGTTGACATCAATGACAACCAACCTTAATCAACAATCTCCCCCTTTGGCATTGATGACAAGACTCTGATGCAATACTGTAATCATATCACTCATGCTCCCCCTCGAAGCATGACTCTGTCCTCTGCATCTAATAAATCTGCTCCCCCTGGAACCATGCCTCTGTCCTCTACATCTGATAAATCTCTCCTCTTTTTCATCAATGGAAAAGGTATCTTTCCATCCAAGGCTGCTCCCCCTGACTGAACTGTCCTCTTATGTCTCTTCCTCCTATACATATAAGACATATAAGATAATCATTTAAAAAACATTCATTTTGGAGTAGAAATAAATCCAATTCTTTGGTGAAGATATTCAAAGGCTTCCCATGGAAGTGGTTTTGTAAATATGTCTTCCACTTGTTATTTTGTGCCCACATACTCAACTCTAATGTTCTTTTCTGCAACCTGTTCTTATAGAAAGTGATACTTGATTGGAATGTGCTTCATCTTAGAGTGCATCACCTGGTTTTTTGAGATACTAATGGCACTTGTATTATCACAATATATTGGAATGGGCTCATGATACTCAACCTGTATATCTGTCAAATTTTGTTTCATCCAAAGAACCTGTGTACAACATGCTGCTGTTGCAATATACTCTGCCTCGGATGTAGATAGAGATACTGATGATTGTTTCTTTCTTATTCATGATACCAAAAACTCACCTAAGTAGAATGTTGCTCCAATGGTGCTTTGTCGGTCATCAATACAACCTACCCAATCTACATATGTGTAGGCAATAAGTGATAGATCTTTTCCTTTTGGATACCATAATCCAAACTCTTTTGTTCCTTTGAGATATTTGAAGATCCTCTTTACTGCTATTATATGTGATTCCTTTGGTGCTGTTTGAAATTGTGCCACCTGTCCAACTGTCTGCATTACATTTGGTCTAGATGTTGTCACATATATTAGGCTGCCAATCATTGACCTGTATTGGCTCTAATCTGTAGACTTCAAATCATCATCTTTGATCAACTTACAACTAGTTTGCATGGGAGTGATAATTGGTTTGCAATCTTCCATTCCGAACCTCTTTAGCATTTCTCTGATATACTTGGTTTGAGAAATAAAAATTCCTTGGATGCTTTGACATATTTGAAGTCCCAGAAAGAAGGATAGTTCTCCAAGTAACGACATTTCAAATTCATTCTACATGTCTTTTGCAAAT
>ML789430.1:283040-300485 GCA_009831015.1 Picea engelmannii
CATTTCTACTTATTATCAACCATGACAAGACAATAATGAGTCATCTTTACATCAAACAAACTTGGGTCCATTACCCAAACCTTTGTGCTACCGGGGCTTTCTTCAAGGGTTGACATCAATGAAAACCAACCTTAATCAACAATATCCCCCTTTGGAATTGATGGCAACACTCTGATGCAATACTGAAATCATATCACTCATGCTCCCCCTGAAACCATGCCTCTATCCTCTTCATCTAGTAAATCTTCTCCCCTTGGAACCATGCCTCTGTCCTATGCATCTGATAAATCTCCCCCCCTTTGTCATCAATGGAAAATGTATATTTCCATCCAGGGCTTCTCCCCTTGACTAAATTGTCCTCTTATGGTGCTTCCTCGTGTACATCTAAGACATATAAGATAAGCATTAAAAAAGCATTCATTTTGGAGTATAAATAACTCCACGTCTCTGGCGAAGATATTTAAAGGCTTCCCGTGGAAGTGGTTTTGTAAAGATGTTTTTCCCTTATTATTTTGTGCCCACATACTCAAATTTGATGTTCTTTTCTGCAACTTTCTTCCATAGAAAGTGATACTTGATTGGAATGTGCTTCATCTTGGAGTGCATCATCGGGTTCTTTGAGATACTGATGGTGCTTGTATTATCACAATAGATTGGAATGGGCTCATCATACTCAACCTGTATATCTGTCAGAACTTGTTTCATCCAAAGAACCTGTGTACAACATGATGTTGCTGCAATTAACTTTTCCTTGGCTGGAGATATGGATACTGATGATTGTTTCATTCTTATCCATGATACTAAACACTCACCCAAGTAGAATGTTGCTCCACTGGTGCTTCATGGATCATCAATACAACCTGCCCAAACTACATCAGTGTACACAATAAGAGATAGATCCTTTCCGTTTGGATACCATAATCCAAACTCTTATGTTCCTTTGAGATATCTGAAAATCCTCTTCACTGCTAATACATCTGATTCCTTTGGTGCTTCTTGAAATCATTCCACCTATCCAAATGCCTACATTACATCTAGTCTAGATGTTGTCAAATATAGTAGGCTGGCAATCATTGAACTTTATTGCCTTTGATCTATAGACTTTGAGTCATCATCTTTACTCAACTTGCAACTGGTTTGCATGGGAGTGATAACTGGTTTGTAATCTTCCATTCTGAACCTCTTCGACATTTCTCTAATATACTTGGTTTGAGAAATAAAAATTTCTTGGTTACTTTGACGTATCTGAAGTCCTAGTAATAAGGATAGCTCTCCAAGTAATGACATTTCAAATTCATTCTGCATATCTTTTGCAAATTTCTAGTATAACCTGTCATCATCACTACCAAAAATAATATCGTCAACATAAACTTCAATTAATAAAATATTACCTCAACTTACCTTGATGTACAGGTTGTTGTCTGCACTTCCTTTTCTGAACCCTACATGTTGTAGATACTTATCCAATCTAGAGTACCATGCTCTAGGAGCCTGTTTTATACCATAGAAGTCCTTATTTAATTTACACACATAATATGTGTTTTCTGACAAATGAAATCCTTCTAGTTTTTCAATGTAGACTTCTTCTTCAAGTTCCCCATTCAGAAAAGATGATTTTACTTCCATTTGATACATTTTAATATATTTAGAGCATGCATAAGCTAAAAACAAATGGATTTCTTCCATTCTGGCAACTGGGGAAGATGGCTCTTCAAAGTCGATTCCTTCAACCTGTGCATATCTTTTACATACCAATCTAGCTTTGTTCCTTGTAACTTGTCCATCTTCATTCAATTTATTCCTGAAGAACCACTTTGTGTCGATCACATTCTTATTCTTTGGTCTTGGAACCAGTTCTCAAGTGTCGTTTTTCTCTATTTGATCTAATTCTTCATCCATGGCCTTTTTCCAAAATTCATCCTTTTTGGCTTCTTCAAAATAGTTTGGTTCAATTGTAGATGAGAGTGCTAGGTGTGTTTGTTCTGGTGAACAGATTTTTCTTCTAGTCTCAACACTTGCATCTTTGTTTCCGATAATTTGTTCTGAAGGATGATTCTTCTGTACTCATTTACTAGGTGTCTTTGGAGGCACTTGCTAAACTTCCTCTTCTGCTTCTGTCGGATTCTCTTCATATTCCTTTTCTACTTCTTTTTCATCTTTTGTTTCTTCTTCTAAGGGTCGTTTCATTGATTCATTTTCTTCTTCCTTTGATTTTGACCTGTCTATATCATCAATTGTCATGTTAATTCTTTCCACAACTTTGTTCAATCTTACATTGTAACACTTGTATTCTTTCCTTGTACTTGAGTAACCAACAAATACTCCTTTGTCCACACAAAAGTCAAACTTTCTCATTCTACTATCTTCTCTTTTGATATAGCATTTGCTTCCAAAAACTCTTAAGTGATTCACATTTGTTGGTCTTCCTTTTCATAGCTCATAAGGATTTTTGTCGGTGTTGTTTCTGAGCATTACTCTGTTTTGAATGTGAACTATTGTATGCACTGCTTGTGTCCAAAAAAAATCTGTCAATTTTGAATCCATTAGGATTGTTCAAGCCATTTCCTATACTATCTTGTTATTTCTTTCAACAACTCCATTCTGTTTAGGTGTCCTAGCAACATAAAATTGTCTTTTTATTTGATGGTTGTTGTAGTAGTACATAAATTCCTTTGAGGTGAATTCTCCTCCATTATCAGATCTCAAGCATTTGATTCTTGAATCCATCTCATTTTCAACCATTTCCTTGTAGATATTGAAGTTTTCAAAAGCTTCTGACTTGTTCTTGAGAACGCAAACTGCAGTCATTCTTATATAATCATCAACTAATAACATAAATTATCTCTCACCTTTTAATCCCTTTGTTGTAGTTGGTCGAACTAGATCAGTATGCACAATTTCCAGTGGTCTTGTCGTTGAATATTATTTTGATTTGAACCTGGTATTTGTTTTCTTTCCTTGTTGACAATGCTTGCATAAAGTGTTGGTTGGCTTCATAATCTGGGGCATTTCTCTAACTGCTTCTCTTTCGCTAAGTTTGATAAGGTTATCAAAATGCATGTGACCCATTCTTTTGTGCCATAGCCAACTTTCATCTTCCTTTCCTAGACAACATTTTCCATTTCCAATTTCACTTAACACATATATGTTGCTTGAAGTTCTTACAGCTGTAGCAATCAATCTCCCTAAAACTTCTATTCTTATCTCACACTTTTGTGAATCGAAAGTGACTTTATGACCTTGGTCACACATTTGACTCACACTTAGAATATTATGTTTCATATCTTCTACTAGTAGAACATTTTATGCCTTTTCATTCTTGTTCCCAATTCAGAATGTGCCTTTTCCAATGATTTTGGTTGAATCATCATTTCCGAAGGATACTAATCCATCTCTTTCCTTTTGTAATGTAAGAAACTTGTCTCTATCACCTGTCATGTGTTTTGAGCACCCACTGTCAACATACCAACTGCGTTTCTTTTGTTTATCTTGTAGAGCGATTGTGCATTCTTCATTGCTATTATGATCTTGATTTCTTATCCATGTCTTTTTCTGAGGTTTGTGTCTATGACTATTGTTATTCCGTTGAGGTTCTTTATGAGAGACTGTCATTCTGCAATCTTTGGCCATGTTTCCAAAATTGTTACATTTGTAACATTCCACTTCAGTTCTCAAGGATTAAAACCTGTTGTAACTTCTTATCTGTGTTTCACTAGGCCTTCTTGAATAACCCCTTTGTGTATGACTCTCAAAGTTGTTATTGTTCATGTTGTTAGATCTGCAATTCACAACTTTATGTCCAAAATTATTACATGCATAACATAAACCAAAAAATATAGTTTGATACCTGGGAGTTGAGGATCTTCTAAAAGGAGGTGCTCTTATGAATACTTCTTCTTCTTGAGGCCTATCTGTTGGTTTTGATTCTGAAGTATGAATCTTCTTGGTGGAGGAGTGTCCCTATAATATTCCTTGTATATCCTTATATCCCCTTTTATTGTTTCTGCATAGATTTTTGGATATGTTTGTTGCTCTATTGTTTTGGAGCTTGATCCCTTTTCTGTCTGATTGTATCCAAGTCTGGTCTTGTCAAAATGAGATGTTTTATTGTTGATAATGTCATCCAAAAATTTTGAGATATTCTACATATTTTTCTTTTGAATATCCTTTCTTAATGTGACAATCTTTGCTTCCAATTTTCCAATGATCATGTCCTTTTCTTCTAGTTGTTCTTTGAGTGAATCTTCAATTCTTTTATCTTCTTCTATTTCAACCTTGAATTTTTTGATCATTTGTTCTAGTTCTTGAGTGTCTTCTTTCTTGTCTAGTTCTACTTGTAGTTTCTTGTTTTTCTTTTTTTCTCTTCTGATAACTTCTATGGCACACATTAATTATTCTCGAAAGTCAACTTCTACCTCTTCAATTTCTTCTTCGACTTCTGCATATTATTCTTTGGCTTCTTCATATTCTTTTTCAGAGTCTTCTTTATCAGAGTCTTCTACTGCAATGAATAGAACTCTTCCTGTCTCACTGTCACTGACTTCATCTTCATTTGATGATGAGATGTCTTCTTTGGTGCATAAGATTTTCTTGAAAACTTTCTTTGTAGTTCTTTTTCCTTTATATGTTTGTTTTCCTTTTGAGTAACCTTCATCATTTCTCTAATTCTTATGATGACTTTTGTTAGCAAAATGACCAATACCATCACAATTAAAACAAATTAAAGGAAGCTTACCTCTATACCTACCGTTGGTTCCCTTGTTCAGTCTTTTGACAAAGTTGGCCACTTCTTCATCATCTTCCAAGATGTCACTGCTACTGCTATAATCTTCTTGTTCCTTTTTCTTTTTCTTTGATCTTTTGGGTGCTTTGAAGGCTGCTTATTTTACATATGGATTTTCATGTTCAGTTCTCATTTCATATGCTATGAAGATTCAATGCAGTTCATCCATGCTTATTGAGTCTAGATCCGATCTTTCTTCTAGTGTTGATATCTTAAGGTTGAATCTCATAGGAAGAGATCTTAGTACCTTTTGAACAATTACAGATTCTTCAATTTCTTCTCTCAATCCTATGATTGCATTCATTGTTTCATCGACTCATAAGAAGTCAGCTGCAATATCTTCATCTTCCTTCATTTTTGTTTGTTTGAACTGATCTCTATAAGTTTGAAGCTTTGCTGCTTTGACTTTTGTATCTCCTTCATAAATATTTTGAATCTTGTCCCAAATCTCTTTAGCAGATTCACAATGTGCAACTTTGGTGAATATTGTATCACTGAGACCACTCAAAAGTGCATTTGTGGCTTAGGAATTATTCTCATCGATTTTTACTACTTTTTCATTTGTTGGTGGAACTATTGGTGTTGTCTATCCATCTACAAATGATTGCCAAACTTGAAATCCCTGTGCCTGTATATATGTCTTCATCCTTATGCTACAAAAAATATACTTTTGTCCATCAAACAATGGTATTCCATTTTTGTATAAGTTTGTACTCTCCATGATCTGCCTTTCAGTGGTTAAACTTATTTTTGAAGGAACATGCTCTGATACCAATTGTTGGATTACTGAGAAGGGGGGTGAATCAGTAGTAGCATAATTATAATCTTTTTTCTTCACATAATCCAAGTGTTATATCAATATAGAATTAGTATCCAATAATAAACAATAATAAATGAAAAATTACACACATACACAGTACACCAGTGTTTTACGTGGAAACCCAAATCGGGAGAAAACCACAGAATGCTTTTTCTTATATGTCTTGAAGAATTACATTCATTGGAAGCACCAAATTCCTTTGTTTTCCAATTGCAACTGGAAGGAGGATCCAACCCCCTAGTTTCTCGGGCTACAACTTGAGGGAATCTCCAACTTCCCAATTCTTTGGCTACAACTAGAAGGAGGCTACAACCCTTTATGTTCTCTGGCTACAACCGAAAGGTGGCTACATACACCTGTCCTTGCCCCGTCCAACCGCCATGAAGTAAACGTAGAATGATGGAACCACTGTCACACTATAACTGTGATATATACCACTGTAAACATGTACCAATAAACCTGAACCATACATCAACCTTGCATCAACCTGTACCTCAACCTATAATCAACATGTACCATAAACAAGTGAATCAACCATGCACCAACCTGTACCAAACAACCTGTAATCAACCTGTACCATAAGCAAGTGAAACCAACCATATACCAAGTATGTACCAATCATTTTTCAAGTACTCATCAAATATGACTCATCAATATGTACCAACATCATCAACTTTACACCTCATGTATGTGCCAACTCATCAACTACTTGTCTCAACCATGTACCCAACTTGTACCTCAACCAAAATCCCTCATCAATTTCATCATCCAAATATGATTTGTAACTCTGTAATAGACCTGGTGTATATGATCACATACCTGCAAAACTTCCTTAACTTTAAAAACAAGAGACTAGCATTTTCATCAGACTTTTCTTTAGTCTCACAAGACTAGTTTTGGATTAGTCAACAACCATAACTTGAAATAATCATAACTTTGTACCTGTAATGAATAAAGATATGAAAATAATACCCAATTTTATTCAGTATGTTTTATGCAATTCCTCTAGGTTTCACTACTTGTAACCGCTCAGAAAAGGATTTATAGAAAAAATGGCATACCTTGTTGAATGTTGGCTTATTCTAGATAGTGACCTTGTAGAGCATGCCCCACACAAAATGTTTGTTGAATTGATATGAACATGTTGCATAGAATAATATAGACTATATTCTGACCAAAACATTTAGTATTATGGAATTTGGATCTATTATGAAGAATTTATGACGTTGTTACCGGAAACACCTGTTTTAGACTAGTTTCGGGACTAGCCACAAACCCTATTTTCCATGGAGTGTAACTCCAAAAATACAATGACCCACAAGATGAATTTTTTACCACAGATACTTGGATATGTTTCCTCAATGGAATAGAAATTTAAGGTTCTGAATCATTCTATAAAAAAAGTTATTACGAAAATGGTGAGATGACCTGTAAATAACATACCTTAGAAAGCATCATCAAAAGAATTTATCCTCCCTTGAATTCCGACCTTCTTTTCTTCACATTCCCTTAGACATTAATCTTAGATATTCTTTGGTTACCTCAGAAACCTATAGTTATTCAATATGCTCAAGTGTGTCTTAAATGAGAGAGCCTTTCCTCTTATTTATACTCTCCAAGTAGATTCCTTAAAAACATCTTCTAGGGCACTTTGCCCACTTTCCTTATTTTAGGGTTAACCCACTTCTAATTTCTCCATTAAATTTATTATTTAAATAATTTATTTTTCATTCACTTTGAATTATAGTACACTCATCATTTCACTTTATTATTTACCTTCTAAAATCTCCTAAACCACTTTGACTACTTTGACCTTTGGGGGCTTCAAGATGACATATGAGGGTCCTGCAACTTCGTAAGGCCATAAATATCAAACCGTGAGGAGTTATGTAACGTTCCACGTACCACCAGAAATGGAACGACATGTACTATCCATATAGAATAGTATTACCTAAAAATATATAAAAAATCATATCATTATCCATCAAACAAACTTGGGTCCATTACCCAAACCTGGGTTCTCCAACTTCTCATGGCCATAACTCTCTAACCATACTTCTAGGATAACTCAATCCACAAAGCGTCTTCCCGTGAGAGATTTTACCATAAGGGGACCATTTTGGATTTCATCCATTTCTACTTATTATCAACCATGACAAGACAATAACGAGTCATATTTACATCAAACAAACTTGGGTCCATTACCCAAACCTTTGTGCTATTGGGGTTTTCTTCAAGGGTTGACATAAATGACAACCAAACTGTATACAGATCGGCCTAGGCATCCTGAATCCCTCCATGGATAAACCGATCAGCTACCTAACTGCTATAGCGTCATCGAGAATAACACTCGGGAATTGACTCTCTAGTACCTGGGTAGCCGGGTAGTATAGCTAAGGGTACGGTCTAGCCTCCTTAGTTGGTGCCCTGATATATTGGGATGAGTACTACTATTGGACCCCGCATGTATATCAGAGAGCTATAGCACAAGAAAAACCCTTGACTATAGATTCCTTGCAAACCCTAACCATTGGGAACAGAACCACAAAGGAAAATAGAAGATCTTTTGCAGTGCAACCTTGTCGTTTGCATTGGGGTTGCGAAATTACCACATATTTTGTCATGTTAAGAATTTGGGCATTCCACCTCTGCAATATTATTTATTTTGGAGTATAACTCTGTAAGAGTAAAAAAAAAATGTCTGGGCCTCGACCACACCATTATTTGAGACCTATCCCATTGGATTCTTCTCTTTGTCCTGATCACAATAGTACATATCATTTTCAAGAAAAAAAAATTCATGTGGTCTTGACCCCTCCCCAACACCCTTATTTCATACCCATCTTGTTGCTTTCCTCTTCTTAGATTGAACACAATCATATATATCATTTTCACCCTTTTTTATGTGGACTCACTCCCACTCTTCCATTCCCCTCCTTTCCCCATGGCCAACACTCGCAACCAAGAATTCCTTCAATCCATACAAGATGAATCCAAATAGTACAAGGTGGAAATCCATCAAATTACCTCTAAAATTTCTTCCATCAAGTCTTTCTTGGACATCCTCGATGCCCACTTTACTGATGTTAAGGGAGATTTGACTTCTGTTAAGAGTGACTTAGCGTCCCTCACCCAGTGGCTAAAATAGTCCCTTGGTTCTCCCTACCTTGAACCCCCTTATCATTCTCAAGGTGAGAACTCCTCCCATAATATGAACCTTCATTCTAACTCCCCTTCTCTTGACCCCCGTCTTCCCCGAGTTGAAGTGAACAAATTTAATGGATCATATCCCACTGGTTGGGTCACTCAAATGGAACATTATTTATCCCTGCATGGCATTATGGATGATCTGTCCAAACTTCATTATGGTGTCCTCTATTTGGATCTGGAATGCTAACAATGGTGGAAATGGCATAGAAAGACACGTCAAGGGTATGTTTCTTTGACACAGTTTGTGGCTGAGCTATATGAATGCTTTGACATTGACACTCACTCTCTAGGCCATTTGACCAAGTTGAAATAATTTGGCACAGTGGAATACTTTATATCTACCTTTGAACACTTGGATTTCATAATAGAGGGCATGTCTAATGCTTTCTTCAAGGAATGTTTTATCAGTGGCCTCAAAGATGAAATTTGAGCCTAGGTTCTCATAGCTCACCCTCAAACTTGGTTGGAGGCTACTCAACGTGCTAAGGAATCTCAACAGAATGTGTCTGCCCAGACATGAAAACCTTCCTTTATTCCTCACATTCTCCCTACCAAAAAAACTCCTCCTCCCACTCCTCTGAATATCCAAAAATTAACTCGGGTTGAAATGGTTGAACGCCAACTAAAGGGCCTTTGTTATAATTGTGATGAAAAATATTTTCCGGGGAACAATTGTATGGAACAAAATTTCTTTATGGCCATCTCTGAGGATGTTCCTAAAGAAGAGGTATAGAACCCTCATATTGCAGAATTACCCGAGCCAACTCATAATATTACTCTGCCATCAGATCCACCTGAAGTAGAACTGGTGATTTCATTGAATGCTCTGACTAGCTTCTCTACTGCCCAAACCCTCAAGCTCATTGGTTACATTAATAATAGAAAGGTCATCATCTTAATTGACAATGGAAGCACCCATAATTTTATTCATCGTTGCATTGCCCAAGAAACCCATTTCCATGTTCATGCAGTGAATAAATTTCAAATCATGATTGCCAATGGAGGTTAAATGAAATGTAGTGGGTGTTGTGAAAATTTATGTCCTCAAATTGGGTAGTACAACCTGAAATGTCATATGTTTTCTATAGACATGGGTGGTTGTGATATTGTGCTTATTTCAAAATGGTTATGCACCCTTGGTTCCTTCCTCAAAGATTTTAAGGAATTAACCATGAAATTCCAGCAGAAAGGCCAACCGTAAAAGTTCCAAGGAATCACAGTCGGTTCCCCTAAAATCATCAGTTCCCATCGAATGGAAAATCTCCTCAAAAAAGGTTAGCCTAGCATCATTTCCCAACTCCATGCTATTAAATCAATTGAGACACCTTCGATGCATCTTGACCTCCAATGTATCCTCTCCAAACACCAAGCTATTTTTTCCAACCGCTAGGGACTTCCTCCTTCTCATGGTGTTCATGATCATTCCATTCCTCTCATCCTAGGTAGTCTTTCACCCAATGTTCACCCTTATTGTCATCCATTTTCCCAAAAGAATGAAATTGAGAAAATTGTTCAATAATTTCTTGTCGCGAGTGTTAATCGCCATAGTACTAGCCCCTATTCCTCTCTGGTGGTTATTGTACTCAAGAAGCAAGATACTTTGTGCATGTGTCCATACTTTCGTTCCCTCAATAAGATCACCATCAAAGAAAAATTTCCCATCCCTGTCATTGATGATCTCTTGGATGAATTGAGTGGTGCCCAATACTTTACTAAACTTGATCTCTGGTCTGGCTACCACCAAATCCACATGGAAGAAAAATACATTCCCAAGACTTATTTTCACACTCATGAGGGTCACTGTGAATTCTTGGTCATGCCCTTTGGCCTTTGTAATGCCCCATCAAATTTTCAAAGTCTCATGAACCATGTCTTCCATCATTTTGTCTTAGTTTTCTTTGATGATATTCTCATCTATAGTAAAACCTGGACAGACCATCTTACTCATGTGGATAAAGTTCTTCATCTACTCTCTAAGCACCAAATTTTCCTCAAACAATCTAAATGTGCTTTTGGAGCATCAGAAGTCAAGTACCTGGGTCATATTGTTGGCAAAGCAGGTGTCAGGGTGGATCCTAAGAAGATTGAAGCTATCCAAGATAGGCCTCGCCCCAAGACTCTCAATTCATGCATAGTTTTCTAGGTTTAACATGATATTATCGCAAGTTTGTTAAGAATTATGGCAAGATTGTGGCACCTCTCACTACTCTTCTTAAAAATAATTCTTTCATTTGGACTCCAGTAGTTGATCAGAACTTCCAAGCCTTGAAGGAGTCCATGTGCACCACTCTTTTCCTAGTGCCATGTGCACCACTCCTGTCCTAGTGCTTCCTAACTTCACAAAGACCTTTATCCTGGAATGTGATGCTTACGGGAGAGGAATTGGAGTAGTCCTTATGCAATATGGTTGGCCTTTGGCCTTTACCAAAAAAAAATTGTCAGAGTGACATTTGGGACAATTAATCTATGAAAAAGAAATGTTGGTTATTCTGCATGCAATACATCTCTGACGCCCTTATCTATTGGGGAAACGTTTCCAAATTAAGACAGATCATCATAGCCTCAAGTATTTTCTGGAGCAATGTCCTTCCTCCCCGAAGCAACAAAAATGGGGCACTAAATTATATGGATATGATTATAATATCATCTACAAGAAAGGAAAAGAAAATGTGGTTGTTGACGCTCTTTCTTAGAAATATAAAGATGAAGGGTCTCTTTTTTCCTCTCCTTCATTGTACCAGTGTGGCTCCAAGCGGTTCTCCAGGAATGGCTAAAAGATCCCAAAATTTTGTGTTTGATCCAACAATTGCAAGCCAATGCACCAGTTTCCCCGTGGTACTCTTGGAACAATGACGAGCTTTGCTACAAAGGTCGTATGTATTTAAGTCAACAGTCACAACTTAAATCCACAGTACTTTCTGAGCTTCACGGTACACCCTTAGTTGGGCACTCAGGTTTTACCAAAACCTATGAATGGGTCAAACACTCTTTTTTATGAGATGGTATAAAAAAATATGTTCACACTTTTGTGGAAGAATGTGATGTGTGTCAATGCAACAAGGGAGAAACAGTCAAAGCACCTGTCACACTCCAACCACTTCCAATTCCACCCTCTATTTGGAGGGATATCTCTATGGATTTCATTGTTGGCTTACCTAAATCAGACAATAAGTCTGTCATCATGGTGGTAGTTGATCGACTTTCCAAGTATGCTCATTTATGTTCTCTTGAATACCCATTTACCGCCTCCATGGTAGCTCAAATTTTCATGGATCATGTCTTCAAGCTTCATGACATGCCTCATTCTATTGTTTTTGCTAGAGATCCAACTTTCACTAGAAATTTTTGGCAAGAATTGTTCAGGATACAGGGCACCCAGTTGCATCTCAACACCGCCTATCATACCCAGACTGATGGTCAAACAAAAGTTATGAACAAATGTTTGGAAACATATTTTATGTGTTTTTCATCTGAAAGCGAGGATCAATGGGCTCAATGGTTACCTTTAGTTGAATGGTGGTATAACACTCCTTACCATGAAACTATTTGCATGACTCATTTTGAAGAAGTATATGGACATAAGCCACTTTCAAATATTTCATACATGCCCAGTGTCTCGAAGGTCTAGGCGGTTGACCAAACTCTTACAGTTCATGAGGCTATTCTACGTTCCCTCAAAGAGAATTTGGTCATGGCTCAGAATTGCATGATGCAACAAGAAAATCAAGGTCGCTTTGAACGTCATTTTATTGAAGGGCACCAGGTGTTTCTTCAAATCCAACCGTATAAGCAGACTTCACTCAAGGCTGACCATTTTCAGAAACTGGCGCCAAAATTTTATCATCCTTATACAGTTCTCAAGCGCATGGGACAGGTGGCCTATCAGTTAGCCTTGCCCAATCATTCTAAGATTCTTTTTTTTTTTCATGTCTCATGCTTGAAGAAAATGATTGGAATTAAGTGCCAAACTCAAACTAGTCTTCCTAAGTTGGATGAAGAAGGCTCTATCTCATTGCAGCCACAAATAGTCTTGGACCAGTGTGAGCGTCATCTTTGTCAATGCACCATGAAGGAAGTGTTAGTTCAGTGGAAAGATACAACTCCAGTCAATGCCACCTGGGAGCTAGCTACCATTCTGCCATTGATGCCTCCACTTTTAGAAAGATCTTCCTCTAGATTGTTATCTTTGTAGATAGATTTAGTATAAATACGAGTCGAGGGTATGGAAATTTTTTGTCTTGATAATTATTGTAATAGAGCTCTACTCTGCTGGAGGTATAATTTTGGTGTTGTGGTTCCATATAATTTGTTGTTCCGTTACAATAATTATCAAGACAAAAAAAATTGTCTTGATAATTATTGCCTCTTCCATATAATTTTGGTGTTGTGGTTCCATATAAGAGGCAAGTGAACATTGTTTCCTATCAATAAAGGTATAATTTTGGTGTTGTGGTTCCATATGATTTGTTGTTCCATTGTGTAGTATCTTTATTTTCCATTTCTATTTCACTATTATTCTCTACAATATTGCTCTTTTCTGCTCATATAATAGATCTAGTAACTTACATAAGCTCACATATATATACTTTCAATGAATAATCAATAACCTATAAACCTTCTTAATCTTGTACCGAAACAACCAGAAAATACATTCAATATATTTGCATACAACATAACTCAGAAATACTCATACATATATCAAAACACAAATACTTAATATATTACCAACTTAAATACGATTGTTACAAAATACTATGCACAACTTTAGCTACGACAACTTCAACAAACTTTTAGAAACATAGCTTGTGCTCTCAGAGTTCTAGAACAAACTTTTAGAAACATAGCTTGTGCTCTCAGACTTCTAGAAGCATAGCTTCGTGTATGCCCATCCTACTTATGTACATCTGGTTCACCCGTTCTCCATCACCAACGTCGTCCATCACCTTCCATGGTCCACTCCCATACACGTTGTTTGCAAACGTACGTTATAGCCCACCGTTTATGAGATGACATTTTTAAGCATACGAAGAGGGAAAACATTAACTTCGTTGCCAGGTGGATTAGATGTCCATACAATGCCCAAGATTTGAAACTCGTCGGGCCATCCAAATTTTCAAAATATGCTAGATGATTTTTTTGAAAAGAAATGGAATGCAAGAGGAAGCTTGCAGTTGTTGAGCATTATGCACAATAATTTCACCAGGATTCTGCTTGTCGTCATTGGGGATCTCCAAGATTTGGACACTAGAAATTCATTGAGCATTCCTTTTGTACAACATCTTGAACAGAGCTTCAGGGGTCCAGTGCCTCCACATTTGTGCAGAGGAGACAATATTATTAAGTGCCCATCACTGTGGAGGGTGAGGATGCAGAAAAATGATCTTTTTGGTCTCATTCCTGAAGGTTTCAACAGCCTCCCAAATATGACAAGATTCAAATTCATCACAATAGGCTTACCTCAGTCTGTCACCTAGGATTTCTTTTCTCGATCTGCCTTACAACTTGCAAATTTTTTGAAATGAAATGAAATGAAGGAGGTAGGAATACTACCTTTGGGTATCACAATGAGAAACTATGAGCACAATGGCAAGTCATAGGAGAGAGTATGTATTTACTCAAGTATCTCGAAAACAATTCTGAAGAACCTAAACTTTTTCCCAAACGACTGAGCGATGAATTAAAAAATGGAGAAATGACACAGTCGACAGTGAGGCCACAAGGGCTCACAGAACTGAGACTCCGATCACACAATCTCTATATCAATTTGATAAATTGCATACATATTTATAGGCTAGGATAGCCTCTAACAGCCTCCTGAATTTGTGGATCGGAAAACCACTTAAACACAAATCATGTGTACAATAAAAATCTCTTATAACAATTTTCTAAGTATAGAATTTCACCATTATTCTCTAACACTCCCCCTTAATGGAGAAATGGATTTAGGACAATGTCAATACATAACATGTATGTCGGTCTTAGTCTCAGGTAGGCTTACAAACATTACAAAGGACAATTCAAACAAAACTTTAAAATTTGTTTCAACTCCATGTATGAGTGAGTTTTTCTCTTCCTCCTTTTCCAGATTCTGAAACCTCTATGTATTTTCAATTTAAGTCTTCCTCTTTTGTTGAAAATTCCATGTTTCATCTTCTTGTTGGTGTTTGTCATCAATCTGAGAATTATTTCAGATTGTCCATGTTGGTCCTTTTCAACTTTTTCTTCGAAAAATTGTTTGTATGGGAAGTGCCACCACATACCATTCTTTGTGGTTTGCTCTTTACAATTGATATTTTGATCATCAATTTGTTGCAACATAAGTTCATAATATAACTTGATTTCTTCAAAGCTCCACTTCATAAAAATTTCTTCAATTTCAACATCTTCTTCTTCAATATCCATTGTGTTTTCATCATAAATTAACTCAATTTTTGTATCTGTAATGCAGTCTTCTTCTTCATCAATGACTATGCAGTCTTCAGTAAGTTGTGGCTTTTCAAGCCATTCTTCAAGAAACTTCAAATCTTCTTCAAAATATTTTGGCACTTCATATGGGTGCTCTTCTTCATTGTTGTCTTCTTCTGTCGGTGCTTCCAGCTCTGTTGTTGCAATTTCAGTATTGACGTTGTCTACAACATCATCTAACACATGATTTTCAATTTCCTCTACAACATTCATTATTTCAAGTAGGTGTCCTCTTACATTTAGCAAATTATCAATATGTTGTATTTCCTTCTTGATCTTCAACCAATCTTCATTTGACATCTTCTCCTCATCATATATTACCTCAATGACAGTTTCTTCATTGCAATCATCATTATCCACATGCAACTGACCACAATGGGGTTCAACATCTTCTACATGTTCACCATTAACTTCACAAGTTACCTCATAAGCAGATGCACTCTTTTCACTATATTGCATTTCTAGAATATCCCGTAACATTTTTGTATTGTCTATATGACCAAATTCATATAAAATAGGCGACAAAATACTTGTATCCAATGTTGAATTGATAAGATATAAAGTTATTTTATCTTTTCTCTTATCATGGGAATTGACCAAACCATCTTGAACAAATTGCCATAAATCTACTGAACCAAGTAATCCTTCCATTTTAAATTCCCAAAGCTTAAAATTTTTACCTAAGAAGGATGGCAGAACTGGTATTAGTCTTTTCAATATTTCACCCGTTTTTTTATCATCTTCATTGATCTATTCCTTATCAGGTACAAGTTCTCAACTCGAAACACTTCATATTCTTCTGGAAAATATATTGTCTTTGTCCTTTGAATGATATTTGAAATCCCCTTGATCTCTACTAGTGATAAGACACGATTTTGATGTTGTAACTTGTAAGTGTTCTTTTTATTATCAATTTTGAGGGTCTTCCGGATAGACTATAATTTCTTGTGATCGTGGGCATACAGAGGACGCAGGTCCTATAACTGTCACTTGATACTTTTTAATTTTCTTGAGATCAAGCATAGATTGGTAGGTAATAAACTTAAGCCCTTCATGTAATTGACAGTCAAGGAGTAGAGGTTTATAAAGTAAATGGAAGGAAAATCTTATAATTTTTTATTTGGATGATTAGCTGCATGAACAAGCGGGAAAATAGGAACTCTCCTGCATSAATCAGTAATGACATAGAGAAGAAGGAGGATGCACAGTTGCTTGTACTCTCATGGGCAAGCAAAGGAGAATTAAATAGCTCCGGAGAGCGCTGAAACACCAAGAGGAAGATCGCACGCAGCACTTGAGGGGTCGTAGCAAGCAAACCAATCGACGTAGATACCAAGCAAATCACTCCTGGAGTAGCAAGCAAATAGCAGGAGATGCGCAGATCCTGTATGCAACCTCACACCAGTCGATTCAGGGATCGGTGCCCTCCACTGTTGACAACATTAAAAGCAGGGATTCAGTGCAAGTATGCAAAAATTGCACGAGGGATATCACGCAGCAAACAACAGTACAAGGCAGCGAAACGTCGGTCCCTTCACACCAGTCAATGAACAGGCACGCAACAATGATGATGTGGTTCCTCGGAGTGGTATTTAACCTGTTACTCTGATACCAAATAAAAAACTGGAGAAATGACACAGCCGACAGTGAGGCCACAAGGGCTCACAGAAGTGAGACTCCGCTCCCACAATCCATATATCAATTTGATAAATTGGCTAGGATAGCCTCTAACAGCAGCCTCTTGAATTTGTGTATCTGAAAACTACTTAAACACAAATCCTGCATACAATAAAAATCTCTTCTAACAATTTCCTAAGTATAGAATTTTTCCATTATTCTCTAACACGATGGAAGCAACATTATCATTTTGAATTATAATATTCAATAAATAAATCTATTGGGCAGTTTTTTTATAGACTTTCTACTCTTCTTTTTTAATGTTTTTTTCTCAATGTTAGTCTTAAGAGTAGGTACTTTCTTTGTGTTTTCCTTTGTGGAAGGTTGCAAGTCTTGAGTTTTCCCTTGTGGACTGTTGTGGGTTCTCATTCAGAGAGACAAGGTATACACTCACATATACTGAATATTCACATCTTTGCATAGAAACATTTACTTGAAAATACATTTTTATTTTTATTTTTCATTTTGACTCATTTCTATAGGAGCTTTG
>ML789431.1:0-13675 GCA_009831015.1 Picea engelmannii
CATTTGTAATAGGTTTATTCATTAAATACTTGATAGCTGAGTGATCAGTATGGACAAAGGTAGAATAGCCAGTAATGTAATGTCTAAATTTGTTAATTGCATAAATTACTGCTAGAAATTCCTTCTCTGTGACTGTATAATTGTGTTCAGCCCAGAAAGTTATGTTTGATTTCCATAGTGGCCTTTATGGAGGGCATCATTTCTGGAAGATGACAACTCACAAAATTCTCAAGGCTGGGTATTACTAGCCCACCTTATTCATTGATGTCTACAGAGAAGTCAGAGCTTGCATCAAATGCCAAAGGTTCTCAGGAAAGAAACAACTCAAATCTCTGCCACTAAAGCTTGTAATAGTTTCAACACCCTTTCAACAGTGGGGGTTGCACTTCATTGGATAAATTCATCCTCCTTCCAGTGGCCAGCATAGATGGATCCTGACTGCAACAGACTATTTCACCAAGTGGATAGAAGCTGCCCCCACGAGGAGTGCTTCACACAGGGTAATTATCATCTTCCTGGAGGATATCATTGTTAAGCCATAATATTGGCTCATTACCCCTTAATTGGGGCATATTATATTAATAATGTTATTTTATTTATGTTGGCTTTAGGCCATTAGTTGTAATTATACCTCCTAGTCTCCTATATATACCAAGGAGACATTTTCATTTTGAATCATCTGGTACTTGAACATTTAAGTGGGGTAAAAGGATATTTCCCCCTCGAAGAGGCTTATTATCTGAAATTATCTCCTTTTCAAGGTGTTGAGTACTTTTTCTGAGGTTTTTCTATGCTATATTGATATTTGGTTCTTATCATATGGTATCAGAGCTCAATGTCTTGGGGTTTCGCTGCTACATCTGAGACACCTTGGAATTTTCACTATAACGTTTTTTCTACAACGTTTCAAAAGGAACATATTGGAGGATATTTAGTAGACAGATCAAGGTACGTTGGGTTCAAAATTCATCTCCTGAGGCCTTATACTTTCCGAGATACAACTTGTAAAAGATAGGGTTATGGAATCATCCTAAACTGAGTCATTGCGGAATTTTCACTATAAAATTTTTTCTGTAACGTTTCAGACCCTAAAATTTGGAGAGTATTTACAAAAATTAGTAAGGTATCTATGGTACAAATTTCAGCTTCTGGTTCATCTTAAATTTGTAGATGCATCCTGTGTAAGATAGGGTATCTGACTAGTCCTATTGACTAGTCTCAAGAAGGTGTTCTAGGTAAAACAATCATAAATTCTTCTTAGAGTATCCAAATTGAGTTGGACTAGTTTCATTAGATCGTGGACAGTCTGTAGTATTTCTGGTGTGAGTTTCAGAATTTTATATAAATTATTTTGTTTGGGGCATGCTATACAAGTGAGATCTCCTGGGAAGGCCAAAAATCGACAAGTTGTGGGGAAGTTACCATAAATGCCACTTAACACATCCAATTTTGATCAGACCCGTGGTATTGCAGAGAAGAAATATCAGAGAACTACATAAAATAATTTTTCATACCTAGAAGGGCCGAAACTTGGGAGATACAACAGAAGAAATATTGTCTAGCAGAACCACGTCAAAATCAAGGTTCAAAAGTGATACTTGGCCAACATGCCACTAAAAAAGGGAACTTCTACACCAAATAAGCCTCCAGAAAATCCTACTTGGACTCTTGATGAAGGTGAAGAAATGCGTTGGGACATAAATGAACTACAAAAGAAGATGGATTCAATGGAATCTATGTTGGATACTAAGATGGATGGTTTAAAATGGGAGATCATGGAAGTATTGAAAAATTTCGTAACAGAGAAGACACCTGAAAGTGAAAATGCATCCCACGAAATTCATGATGGAGACACAAGGAAGGTGAATCAAGAATGAAGAAACTCCAACTTTGGTTGGAAGACCAACCACATTCCTAAGATTTATATGAGGAAGTTTGATGGCAAGGACCCAATCACATGGATACTTCAGATGGAGCAATTGTTTGATCTCCATAATGTGCCACATACACAAAAGGTACGAATTGCTTCTTTATATTTAGAGCCTAATCAATTTGTGTGGTATCGATGGCTTTGTTCTTGCAAATCACTCGTTACCTGGACAATTTTCACAGAAGAAATGATAGCACACTATGAGGATACAAGGAGCAATACCTTCTTTAGCCAATTGATAAATCTCAAGCAAAAGGGTTCACTTACCAAGCACATTGAGAACTTCCAAAGATTGAATATAAAGGTAACCGATATTCCAGATGAGCACTTGATTGATGTATTCATAGGAACTTTAAAGGATCACATTCAACATGAGGTTCGCCTTTGGGAACCCAAATCATTGGAGAATGCATTTAAGGTGGCAAGAAATGTTGAAAGTAAAAATATGGCTATGGCTACTAGAAGGAACAATCCTAACATCTATAGAGAGAACAATGCTCCTTCTAAAACACATTGTTACACGTCGAAATTACTCAACTGGATAAGTGTCGCATGTTCCTCTCAATTGTCGTAAGTGTCACATCTTCCTTACAACTTTTGCAAGTGTCGCAAGTTGGTCACAAGTGTCACAAATGATGTTCAGACATACTTCCATGTCAAACGACACTAAGGAGACACTTATAACATCTCATATGCTTGATTTGAAGAAGGAGAACTGGTTTACTGAAGTCAAATAACTCTTGACACCTGAAAGGAGCCCTGAAACAGAGGTTTTGAGGGGGAGCACTCCTCTATATCAGCTCTAGGAGTGTTGGCGCTCCCCTATAATGCTTCAAGGAGCGTTATAACACTCCCCTGCCCCCTCTGAAGGAGAGCTTCTCATCTTGAGAGCGCTGGCGGCCCTCCATAACTTACCAGGGAGCGCTACAATGCTCTGATGCCCCTTCTAAGGGAGCGCTACATAATCTGAGGCAGTAGTTGGCCCGTTGAGGAGAATAAGGGGAGGATCTTTCGATATTAGGAGGCAGTTGTGTTGAAATTCTTGGTTTCATCAAGAGATCCCTGATCTAAGGAGAAGGTTCCCAACTTGTTCTAAAGATAACTCAAGAGGTTAAGCTACTCTTAACCTATATAAATAGGCTCTATGATGGTGGAAAGGGGGAAGAACTGAAGATATGAAACTTATGATCTTGGAGAAAATACACAGTCAGCCAAAGGAGAGTGATCAGTGAAGTTGTTGTTATCCAGGTTGTGGATCTTTTAGGCAAGGGTTAGACGAAGAGGACTCGACGAAGCTGTCGCATTCGCATCTACGATTGTAAGTACTACTGTCGTTATTCTCATCAATATGACACGCTTGGCCCGTTTCTTTCTAGTTTGTGTCTAATGTCACATGAAATTATCAATAGAGTAAGAAGTGGTCATATCTTGTTTTTTCCACACGATCCAACGAGAAGCAAAGGATCGAAGCGCAACTAGGAGCGTGCAGGGAAAAACATCGATAAGGAGGTACTTCTGTCATCCTTCCTTCTCATGTGTTAGTTTAGATAGATTTGAAAGGAATTCAGTGTCCATGTTAAGAATTTTCTTTCTAGAGTTAGGGTCAAGCTCTTAGAGGCGATCTACCTGTCCGCAGGGAGATTTTCCTACAACAGAAACTGGCGACTTCACTGGGGAGATAGCCTCAAATCGAAACTTCTTGTTTGGATTTTTCTCCTCATTGACCGTGTTCTATCCCTTGATTGTTTCAGACCTAGTTCACTCCTCTTTTGATTAGTTTCATGAGCTGATTGGCTCCTTACATCATCATACTCAGCATAATTGTCGAGTTTGAATTTCAATTTTTGGAATTTTTTGACATTTTTTGGTGTTTTAGACCCTGGCTCCCCTGTCCTAGTGTTAACAGAGCGCCAAAACTCCCCCATACCTCTGCACAGAGCGCTATAACTCTCCTTTCCTTTGGCAATAGAGCGCCAACCTCTTTTTTGCCCAAAAACCCTCCAGAACTACCTTTTTCAGGGTTTGCCTCTGTGTCTCTTTTGCTGAGTCACCTTGTGAGTCAATTTTTCTTCCCTTTCATCCTTGACATCTGTCTTTTTTGAAGAATAAACATCTTGTTAGTTGGATCTTGTAGCCTTCTTCACTATTTTCATTGAGTTTTTCCTGTTGAGTGAAGTTTGAAACCCATGCATTGCTTTTCTCTCCTCATCAGCTGAGTAAAAACCCTGGTGAAGGTCATCAAAGGCCTACAGACCTCTTCATCTCAATTTCAGTCGAGGTCATTGTTCTTCAGCTTTTTATTTTGGGTGTGATGTTTGTTTTTCTTTTCTTTGATTGTTTCTTTTCTTTCGCTTTTCATTTTGATTTCTACGAAAGGGTGTATTGTTTGTGTGATTTTTTCCTGTGCTAGTTTGGTTTTCATTCATACAAGAAAAATAATTAGCAAGACGAGCATTGTGTTGTATTGATCATCACTCATACACAAAAAATAAAAGACATCTTTATGATTGATTGTGCATATTAGAAGGCATTTAATTTTTTTTTCATTACATCATGATTTGATTGAGAAAAGAATCGTTTGAGGGCATTCCTTATTTGTGCTTGATTAGTGAAAATAACTCTCTCTCTCCCTTCGCTAGATGTTCATCGAAAGGAAATGACTGCTTATCATGTTCGATGCATTCTTTGGGTCTAAGTCATAATTCCATTTGTTTCACTTCCATGCACCCCTTTGCGTAAAGAACAACCATAAAAATCAACGCTAATTAAAAGTTATCTAAAACTTTTTCTTTTCTAGGATCCTCCACCAACAGTAGACTAGGCTTATTACTTTGGATTAGGGCTGTGAGCATAACTCTCCAAAGTTTCCAAAACAAACAATAGCATCCTGAGTTAGGGAGAGTAAATCCAGTTATCGTATAAGTCTGCCTGGGATCCCCCTCTCACACAGGGGTTATGCACGAGGTCGCATTCGGGCAAGCTACGGGGACTAACCCTCCGTGGTTTAACTGATTTTGGTGGTCAGATCGTATTATGGGGATCACTTTGAGGTAAATTCACAATTACTGTGTGGAAGCCTTTTGGTTGATTTCGGGCTTGATACCCTTCCCGTACGTTCAGATTGGACTGTCGACTGTTCCCGCCCAGGGGATGACTGCGAATTGGTAACCTTAGTGGCCATAATATTTAGGGTCTTACACGAGGTGACGGTGATGGGAAGTCTCACTGTACCTGGAGCAGACATTGGTCAAACTCACTCGGGCTCCTTGGAGGGTAAATCCACAATTATTGCGTGGAAGCTTGCACCAAGGCGTAAGTCTGTTAAGCAGGTCACCATTGTAACTGTTCCACCCTATCCCTACCCCTTCTGGACTTGATCACGCGACGTTGGATTTCATCACCAACTAGTACGGTCATCAAAAGAAGGTCCTGTTTGCTTGGTTGTGACTCTTAGATTCTTTTAGCGTGTGCTGTTTCTTTTCGTTAGTTGGCCATAGATTTCTTTTGCCGACTCTTTTCCTCCAACATCGACCCTCCACGCCGCTCGCGGAGGCTATAGGGACTTCCTCCAGAAAATATGGAAGGAAACACCCCTTTTCCCCCTCATTCTACGGAAGAATCCCCTCAACAAAGCGAGGTTCATAATACTACAACTTTCCAGGAAGAAGTTCCCATTCCTTTGGAGAATTTTCGAATTGTCTCAGAATCTCCGGAAGATTATCGCATTCTGGAGGGATACGAATGACATGTCCTCCACCTGAATTCTGCTGGAGAATTTGTTGTCATCAATCCTTCTGACATTCCGGTCGGGTCTTCTCAAAACCCATTAGCCAGTGATCCTTTTTCGACTGCGGACGTCGTTCGGAGTCCACCACGATTGGTGCAAGATCTTTATGGAACAGGGGAAGGTACTGATGCACCTTTTTCCTATACTGTACCCCCAAATCACTTCACCGGTACTACCACTTTTACGGCCACACCAACCATTGGTCCGAACATACCGTCCGTTGGCCCAAGGTCTACTATTCCCCTCTAGACAACCCATTCGACAATGGACTTGCACATTCCGACCATCCCCACCGGTAACACGGTAGTTAATCAAGCCCCGATTGGCACACCTGTAACACCGAGACCTACACTCCCTTTTGGATTCAGGGCATTGAACGCTTCCGCTACCACCACTACCCAAACCACTACCACCACTGCCTAAAATACTACCCAAATTATGTCGGGAAGTTCCATACCTATCCAACAACCCGGAAGGACTAGCCTTGGTGGTCCTAACCCGATCGGTGGCATCGGTCAATTATTTACATCTGGCTCTCAGATCCCAGGAACTTTACCTCAAATTGGGGGGCATCCTCCCTCCGGAGGACAAATTCCATTCAGAGGGAACCCTAATGCTGGGGGGCATCCTCCCACCGGAGGACAAATTCTATTTGGGGGGCACCCTCATGCTAGGGGGCAACCTCAATCTGGAGTACACCATCAACCACAAGGACAAAATGTGTCAGCTGCACCCAATCCGTGGAGCGTCCCTTTTCAAGGAAACCCATATGCCTCCACGGGACAAAATGTTCAGACTCCGCAACAACCCCCTTATGGACAAATGCCAAACCCACCCTATAATCCAAAAAACCCATCCGTTTATCCTCCGCTCACAAACACTTGTCAAAACATATTAAATCCTATGTACCTTGGTCAAAACCAACCTCACATGAGAAGGCCCATGAATTATAATTATCCACATAACCCAGTATTGGGCCCCACTGGTGTCCCTTTGCCACACCAGCATTACCCACATGTTAACCGACAACTACCTTTTCTAGCCACCCTGGACCTTCCAGACTTGTCTCGGTTAACGAATGATCCCATTTATCATTCTTTGGTTTGGCCAGCCATTCCAGCTAAACTTCCTTCTGATATCCCAAAATTCGACGGAAAGCTCGGAAAAGACCCAAACAACCATGTGATGACCTTCCATTTGTGGTGTTCATCCAACTCCCTCATGGACGATTCGATTCATTTGCGTCTTTTCCAACGAACGCTCACGGGTTCCGTAGCAAAATGGTATATTGAATTATCACGCACATCCTTTCACGATTTCAACTCCCTTTCCATGTCCTTCCTAACACATTTCCAACTACCCATTCGATACGAGACGGGTACTGAACTATTAACCTCTCTTCATCAGACAACTTCCATACATATCTCTGATCATATCCATGAATGGAGACGACGACGAAGGCTAATCAAAGCGGTCATTCCCGACCAATTGTTAGCAAAATGGTTCACGAAATCACTATTACCCCAGATTGCTCGTGATGTTGCCATGGGTGGTGTAGTCACCGAGGAAGAAGCCATCGCCCGGGCTCAATACTTAGACTTAGTCTATTCACAATCTGGTACTCGATATGAGTTGATACCAAACGCTACCCGTTCAACTAACGATCCATCCAAACCATCGACTCCTTCGCATGCGGATGGAGTTATTGGCTCCGTCAAAACTCAATCTACTACTCAGTCTACTGGAACAATCCAGCGGTCCGCTTCCACGGCCGCTCCCATTTCGACTGCACCCTCTTCTACCCCACCTCAAACTCAGGTCTCTAATGTGAATGCGGTCCAGTCAACCCCTTCACAACAACTTGGGGGAAAGAAGAAAGTGAGAAACAAACCAAAGAAGAACAACAACAACGAGCAACCCAAGACCCAACCGCAAACCCCTGCTGCCGGAAAACAACCGCAACGAAAACCGAAATTACCATGTCTCATTTGTGGTGATGATCACTACACTCGAGACTGCCCACATCACGATGAAGTGGTCAAACTTTTCAAAGGAAATTCGCAACCCGCTGTGCTCACTCAACCTTTTCCGCAACAACAATCGTTGGTTGCACAAACCCCCACGCTGGGGGGAAGTTCCAACCAACCCCATGATGAGGCCTCGACAAGTGCCCACACTTACATGTTTAACAGAGTTAATCTAACAACTCTCTCTGCGACATATGACACGCCAGTTAAACCTGATAAGCCGAAGATCGCTAACGGTTCTGCGACAGACCCGTTACCATCCACCGTCAATCCTCCATCTTTTAGCCCTCCATCTGGGCCACTCCAAATTGAAAAAAATTCTTTTGACTCCATCCTATGCCCTCCTAAAAGCACCATCCAGAAATCTAAATTCAATCCTAATTCACGGGCTGCCCAAAACTACAATATCGTAGAAGATTTGGCCCAAGCCCCATGTGCCATGTCCGCCTTGGAAGTTCTACAACATTGTCCCAACTAACGTAGAACACTCTTAGCTTCTATTGGCACTTTCGATCCCGAGTCATCAAACTACATCACATTTAATCTGGATGATCATCAACCGCGACTCTCCCACCAACTAGCTTTCCAAATCGATGTGGTTGTTCACAATCAACAAATCCACTGGACTATCCTGGATGAGGGAGCCTCCACCTGTGTCATGTCTCTATCCTGTTGGAAAGGTATGAAATCAATTGCCCTTAACAAATCCGCTACCATGTTACGTGCCTTTGATGGAAGAGGTTTTCATCCTCACGGATTATTACAATCCTTAGTCGTTCAGCTGGGCGGCCAAACTGTTACTGTTGACGTCGAGGCGGTCGATGCCCCCCTCGATTACAACCTACTACTTGGAAGAAGCTGGTTCTACGCTATGACTGCCATCGCCTCGTTTTTGTTTCGATGTGTACAATTTCCCCATCAAGGCAAAATTGTTACCATCGATCAGCTCAATTTCGGTACACCCGATGCTCGCATCCCCACTACCAACAACATTCCTTTTCTGGGAGACCACCCGGTTACGTATGAAAGCATTGGTGTTCGATTATTGAAAGATTCTAGCCTCATGGGTACCTTCCCTACACCACTTCCACCCACCACACATCATATTTCTGCCGTCAATATGATTTCGACTATGCCTTATCAATCCTTGGAATCATTTGACCCTTGGGTTGTGCCTAGTCCTTTGGAATTCGATGTGCTTGGGGACACAATGCCTATGAGCCCAGCCGAGGCCGCATACATAGCTATTCAATCTGCCTCGCCCTCTTCAAACAATTCACATAAATTGACACCCGATACTTATTCGATGCCCTCGTGGTTAGATTCCCTATCATCCACCATTGATTACATTTCCCAAAATTTTCCTTCGGATGAATCTATCATGGAAATGCTTAGCATTGACGATCTGCCCTGGGATGAAAACCACCATCGATCCTCTTTTCTTCCACCTTTGGAAGAAATCCAAGACATACGATCTGTCTTCCCCCCCGATGTTACCGAAGCTCCACAATCTCCTATCCTCACACAAGATACTCTCTCTGAGGGGAACATGGGTAACATCTCTACTACGGTCACGATTGACATTTCAATCAAAGAAGGTGTCATGGAAAACATCAACCTTGGTGCTAATTGCACACCCGATGAAGTGGTTTCTTACACCACTTTATTCAAGGAATTCCGCGATGTCTTCACATGGAGTTACGAGGAAATGCCAGGGATTGACCCTTCGATTGTCGTACACGAAATCAAAACTTACCCTGATGCGAAACCGGTTCGGCAAAATCTTCACTCGGTTCATCCCAAGAAAATCGCAGCTATAAAGGCAGAAGTTGAAAAACTTCTAAAATCTAGCTTTATCTATCCCGTCCCTTTAACCGAATGGGTCTCCAACCTTGTTCCAGTTGCTAAGAAACAAGGGACCATCCGTGTTTGCGTTGACTAAAGATATCTCAACAAAGCTTGTCCTAAGGACAATTACCCTATACCCTTCATCGGTCAAATCATCGATAATTGCGCAGGAAGCGTAATCTTTTCTTTCATGGATGGCTTCTCTGGATATAACCAGATTGAAATCTTAACCACAGATCAACACAAGACTCCTTCATCTGCCCTTGGGGAACTTTCGCCTACCGAAAGCTACCTTTTGGCCTTAAAAATGCTGGAGCCACTTTCCAGCGAGCCATGTCGTACGCTTTTAACGACATCAAACATATAGCAGAACCGTATCTCGACGATTTACCCGCACATTCGTTAAATCGATCCGATCACATTGATCATTTACACGCAATTTTTCTGCGATGTAGGTTCTACCGTATTCATCTGAACCCACACAAATGCATTTTCGCTGTCAAATCCGGTCGACTCCTCGGTTTAATTGTCTCCAAAGATGGGATCAGGGTGGATCCCTTAAATATCAAGGCCATCTTAGCCTTACCTCCACCTACCAATTTAACCCAACTCCAAAGTTTGCAAGGCAAAGCAAACTTTCTTCGCCGTTTCATCTGCAATTATGATGAGATCACTAAAGGATTTATGCGGTTACTGCAAAAGAACGTCCCTTTCATCTGGGATAATGCAGCTCAATGGTCATTCGACGCTCTCAAGCACGCTTTGACCCATGCACCTTTGCTACATCCCCCTGAATATAAAAAGGATTATATCCTTTACTTGGCCGCTTCTACTTCCACCATCGTAATGGTGTTAGTCCAAGAAGACCCCAACGACGAAGAACATGTGATCTATTATCTGAGCAAGAGTTTATCTGGTCCCGAACTCAGATATTCGCATGTTGAGAAACTGGCGCTAGCAGCCGTCATCGTTGTCCAAAGGTTCCGCCACTACATATTATTACACACCACCACAGTAATCACAGACTCCAACCCCATGTACCACGTCCTGACACGTCAAGTACTTGGGGGAAAATATTCAAAATGGATCGTTATTCTTCAAGAATTCGATCTTGAGTTTATAAAGGCTAAAGCCAAAAAATCCCTGGTGTTTACGGAGCTTATCTGTGCTCTCCCTCGTGCCGATGAAAACATTGAACCTAGAGATTCTCTCCCTGATGAATCTCTCTTCCTCATCAGCACCTCTGATCCTTGGTATGGAGACAATCTCCTCTACCTTCAAACACAACGTTTTCATCCCAACATCTCTCGCGAAGAGCGTCAACGCATTCGTCACCACTCTCGCCGTTATATCATCCTCGACGACACTTTGTATCGCCGTGGTATTAACACGATCCTTCGGCGATGTCTGATTCACGAGGAGGTTGAACGTGTTTTGAACGATTGTCAGCTTGGAGCCTGTGGCGGTCACCTTTCTGGAATGGCCACAACCCAAAAAATCCTACGCGTCGGCTACTTTTGGCCCTCGATTTTCAAAGATTGTATCGAGGCTGTCAAGAAATGCCCACCCTGCCAAATATTTAACAAGAAGGCACGCACCCACCCCATGACACTGCACCCTATTATCGCCATCAGCCCCTTTGCCAAATGGGGCATCGATTTCATGCAGTGTAAGGCTACCTCAACCGGGGGGCACGTTTACATCATCGTCGCCGTTGACTACTTCACCAAATGGGCTGAGGCTATGCTTACCTTCCTGAATGATGGCCATACAACAACTCTATTCCTCTTCAATCAAATCATAACTTGTTTTGGTGTACCACGTGCCATCGTCACTGACCATGGTGCACACTTCAAAAACTAGATGATGAGCGAGTTACATGTAAAATTGGGTTTTCGTCATGAAAACTCATCCCCTTACTACCCTAAAGAAAACGGACAAGTTGAGGCTATCAACAAAGTCCTAAAAACCATGATCCAATGCATGGTATGGGAAAACAAAACATCGTGGCATCTACAACTATTCTCCGCTCTCTGGGCCTATCGCACCTCTGTGAAAACTTCAACTGGATTCACTCCTTTCCAGTTGGTCTATGGCATTGAAGCCATCCTACCGATCGAGTGTGAGATTCCATCACTCAAACTAAAATTAGAACTCCTGCCTCATACTTATGCTGAAGAAGAATGATTTTTGTATCTATCCAAACTGGACGAAACACGTCGTGATGCTACTCTCGCCAATGAGGCACATCAAAAATGAATTAAACGTCAATATGACAAATCCGTCCACCCTCGGACTTTCGCGGAAGGAGACTTAGTCCTTGTTTATGAACAAGCTCACGATAAATTGGGGACAGGAAAGTTAGAACCCATGTGGCACGGTCCCTACATCATAAAACATGTCCTATATAATGGTGCCTACGAATTAGTTGATCATGAAGGAATTTCCCTAGGAGAGCCCCGAAACGGGCTTTACCTTAAGAAGTACTATGCCAAGATCACCTAGCATTTGTACTTTGTACATTATTGTATTTAGTTTTGGTGTGTCTATTTATTTCGCATGCTCGAGTCTTTACCGTTGCCACTCATGACTGTGCTTGTGTTTCCATGCGCAGATGACGTCTTCCTTTCCTATCTTTTTTGGGTTCGCGGATGGCGCTAGATGACATACCCAGAACATTGCTTCAGCAACTTGGGTTATTTACCAATTTGACCAGGTGGTGAGTTCAGGAGGTATTTGTTTAGGACCAACAACCAATAATATGGCAGAATATCATGTTGTCATTGGACTGTTGACCCAAGTTTCCTCTCTAGGTATCTCTCTAGGTTTTCTTTCAGTTTGATTTCTCACTATTTCTATTTTCAATAATGCAGTCATGAACGCAGGTGGGTGCACCACGAGAACCATAATACAACTGTTGTCAGGGAAGTCCCCTTGATCTCTTTCTCTTTACTTCTAGTTGAACGTTTATTTTCAAAAATGCAGTATTGTCATGAAAATCTTAAATCGAAAAGTAAAGAGATAAATGAATCTAAATCAACCCTGACCCAAGATACCATGAGTAGGACTTCTTTCTCATCATTAAGGATTTTCCTACTTTCTTTCAGTTTCCTAGGGGATTGTCGCATGAGGTTTTCAGATGCACCTTTGGTTTATATTTGTTTTTTGTTTTTGTTGTGGATTTCTTTGCTTTCCAATTTTTTCTTCGCTGGTGTGTTTTGATTTCTCCCTTATGCTTACCAGTTTTTGCTTTTGAAAATACACATACCTGCATCACTGAGCTATTCAGACAAAGACGATAGAAAATTTCTTCCCTAAAATAACTTCTGAAAGTTTGTACAAACATCAATGATATATTGCTGAAATTGATATCCATGTTGGAAAAATTTTGTTGTTTGAAAGAAGTTTACTGATTTCAATCTCTGAGAAAAGTTTGTCATGATCATCTATTATCTTTTTACGCTGTCCCTTTTCCATAAAGGAATGACTCAAAAGGATGTCTCCCTGTCATAGTAAGTTGTTTTAGAAATTAAACATTTCTGGAGATGAATAAAGGACAGTATGAAAAAATTCTGATGAGGTCAAAAAATATGATAAAATATCTAGATCTTTCAGCGTCACCCCGCTCAACTATATATAAAAGAAAAGCAAAATAAAAATAAAATAAGAGCTGTGGGAAGTGTTTGTAAACTCGCCGGGATACTGAACAGGTCTGCTGGCATCGGGTAAATGCAAGCATGGCACAAAGACAACTTCGTCGGGGTACTGAACAGGCCTGCTGGCAGCGAAGTAATGTCGGGTAAATGAAAATCTGTAAAATTATAAGAAACCTTTTTTAAAGTCCTTTATTCTGATCTAGAGCTTCTTGACAGGATACAGATGTCATAGTGGGTTAAATGGCAACCCTGTCGAGGCTATGGACGCCTGCTGGCAGCAGTGTCCATGCCAACAGTATTGGAGATTTTATCTTTAATATCGTGACTTGCTAGTCTTAAGACTGTTATCAGTTTTCATCTTTTAAAACATCGCTGGAAAAGATGGTAAATGATGATGTTTGTACGATTTTCTGGTTGTTGTTTTTTG
>ML789431.1:21147-38876 GCA_009831015.1 Picea engelmannii
TATTTGGGTCATATTGTATCTCATGAAGGTGTCAAGGTAGACCCTAACAAGATTAAGGCCATGATGGACTGGCCGATTCCCAAAACATTGAAGAATCTTAGAGGATTTTTGGGTTTGACTGGTTACTACCGCAAGTTTGTTCGGAACTATGGAAGAATAACAACACCTTTAACGACACTAACTAAGAAGGATGAATTTTCATGGACTCCAGAGGCAACTGAAGCTTTTGAACAACTTAAAGAGGTGATGTGTAAAGATCCTATCTTGACCACTCCAGACTTCACAAAAACCTTTATTGTGGAATGTGATGCCTCGGGAAATGGAATTGGTGCTGTCCTAATGCAAGAAGGAAGGCCCCTAGATTTTGAAAGTCGACCACTCAAGTTTTCCTTGTTTTTCATCACAGGGTTACCAAAGTCTAAAGGAAAGAGTGTCATCATGGTGATTGTTGATAGACTGACCAAGTACACACACTTTTGTGCACTCTCTCATCCCTTCAAAGCTAGTACAGTTGCCACCACATTCATGGAGACAATTCAAAATCTACATGGAAGCCCAAAGATTATTGTAAGTGACAGAGATCCCATCTTCACTGGACATTTTTGGACATAATTATTTTCTTGGTTGGGAACTCAATTGGCTCATAGCTCATCCTCAATCTGATGGACAAACCGAGATAGTGAACAAATATCTGGAAGGCTATCTTTGTTGCTTTGTCTCTGATAAACAAACAAAATGGTTCAAATGGTTACCCTTGGCAGAATGGTGGTATAACACTTCCTTTCATACTGAAACAAAAATGACACCATTTATGGCACTTTATGGATACCACCCTCCTTCCATCACTTCTTCTCTAAAATAAAAATCTAAGGTTCAAGCAGTGGAATATCACATCGAGAATCAACAACAAGTTCTCCAAATCTTAAAGGAAAACCTTACCATGGCACAAAATCGCATGAAACAACAAGCATATCAACATCGTAGTGAAAGAAGTTTTGAAGTAGGGGATTGGGCATTTTTAAGACTACAACCATACAAACAGATGTCCCTCAAGCAAGACAAGATGGATAATAAATTATCACCAAAGTACTATGGCCCTTATAAGGTGTTGCAAAAGATTGGTACTATGGCATACAAATTGGAGTTGCCTGCATCTTTACGAGTACACCCAGTTTTCCATGTTTCATGCTTAAAGAAGGTTATAGGAGACAATATCCCAGTTCAATCTATATTGCCATAACTTGACGAGGAAGAGTTATTGATTAATTACAATTTGCATCGAATAGATACAAATGTTTCTATTATGGGGGTGACACGTATACTATTTTACCAAATCTATAAGAAATGACTCTTATATTTTATGATTTTCATTATGTTCTTTAGTCACTCTTTACTTTTATGTTTTTAGCATGCCATGTTTTTATCCCATGCATATTCATGAAATAACTTTATTTCTCATACATTTGAATTTATTTCTCATGATCATTATCACGGTTCTAATTTTACTGTAATGTGGCAGGTTGATCATGGTAAATCAATATCCTCATAACAGGTAAACGAACAACAATTTTCGAATTGCATTTAATGTGCATTTTATTTCCGCGGTGATCAATTATTTTATTTGTTTACATAACTGAAATAAATTTTATTTTGTTGAAATATGTAGTTAGTGGGCCATGATTCTTATGATGATTCGCTCGAAGAAAGGGATTTGTATGCATCCCCCAACCCTATGGTATTAATAAAAAAAAGATCAATCAAGCGAACATGGAACTGGCTCACTTGTTAGACATTTTAGATCAAATTCCCGAAGTCAAAGAAAGGATCAAAGAAGTTATGACAAGGATTAAAAGATATAAGGTAATAACCATAATTTCAAGTGGTTTTATTTTATGTCGTAATATCAATTATGAAATCTTGATTTTTAAATTTTACATTATCTAAACGAAAACAAGGTTTTCTTTCTTATATAGAGATGTTTGCATCCCGTTAACCCCGACATGCATAGTGTCGGTAGTAGTGGCATTGCATAAATGCCACAAGGTACCAACGCAGGCCCTTGTATACCTTCTAGAACGTGACTATTCATATCTTCACCTTCCACACCATTAGGTTGGAGCCACAACACACACCCCAAGGAAGCCACACAGGTAGGCTCTAGAGGTGGTGACGGAGATGAGGCTGATCATTTAGCCAACTATATGGTATTTTTTCCTAAAGAAAGATGTGTGACCAACATGGGGACCCTTAAGGGAAAATTTATGGTCAATGAGGAAGGGATTTCATTAAAGAAAGTTAAAGTCCCAAGTGATTTTTAAAATTTTAATTGTTTCATGTTCTCTATGTAAACAAACATAAATCATCTAAATTATTATTTTTAAATTAATAATCATATAATCTTTTTGCGTGTAGGGAACAACGATTTTTATAGGGTCTTGGAGAATAAGGCGTTGTTGATTTTTGGGTCCACCATACGGGAGAGGTGGAATTCGAATAATTCCAACCTCAGAAAAGAATTGATGGATTATCTTGAAATCCTTTTTGGTGTAGACACATTTAATAAAACCTTGGCCACCGCCACAACTGACCAATATTTAAAATATATGCAAGAAACCTATATGAATCACTTTAAAAAAAATGATAGGTACGAGTGTCCTCTGATGATTCTAGAGAGGGAGTGAAAGGCCCTCATTGAGGATGCAAAAGAGAAGAAATTGACAGATGAAGGAAAAACAACCTCTGGTCCCAGAAGGTAAATTACAATTTCAATTCAATACCTTTAATTTTTTTTCGATTTGAATAAAATTGTGGTGTATATTAACATACTTGAAACTTTTGAGATAGGTTGATTAACACTTCAAAGGAAACAAAAGAAAATCTTTCCAAATGTGGCCAACACAGGCTAGGCTAGAGCAACTACTTGAAGTTGCGGTCACAAATTGTAAGTACCCAAATATCTTATTTGTATCTCCTTCAAAATTTTAGGTAATTGTATCCAATAACATTAAAAATACATACTCTTATGCAATGCAAGTTGATGAGTTCGGTACTGAAACCATAGAGGAATACCTCTAGCTTGGTTACAAGTATGGCTATAAAGTTGTAGTTGAAAACTGGAAAAGCTTGGGGAAGATACCAAGAACCACTTTCCAGGATAAGATAAATAAAATTCAATCCACATTAACCTTTCATTATTAATATAATACATTCATGTTTGATATCATTGATAAATTTAATGTGTTACAACTTTGTTTTAATCAGGGGAACAACACTCTAGTATTGGAGAACAGTGCATTGATAGTGGTTTGTAACCAGAAGATGGTTCTCCCATGCAGCCCCATTCCACTGGGGTACAACCCCACGATGGTGTTACGACTATGGTACATGACGGTAATATAGTTGTATTTTAATCATATACTTAATAATTTTGTAGTTATACATTTTGTACTTCTAATGTTTTTTACTTATACATTTATGATTTTCCTTATAAAGTTTGTGGTTTCAATGGCATAAAATTTTGTAATTGAGGGTCATAAAGTTGAAGAGGATCATGCGGGGGAAACCGTTCCAACAACACCAACCAGTGCACTAGGTAAATAATGACATTGCATGTGTATTTTTATTATTAATAAACTAGTTCAATTATATTTAAAAACTGACCATCGACATTTTATATTTTTTTCTTTTGTAGGTGATGACTCGTCACAACAACCTCCATTACCCTATGAGAACCTCGCGACTAGGCATGCTCTACATGAGAGGATGCAAGGAAAATCAGATTTTGAAGAGAACCTAGAGAACGAAGACATCGATATTGATAAAATACTTAGGAATTTTAGAGCTTAGAAGAAGAGGTCGGCTAAAACTAAATGATGATGTACAATATTTTAATAACTATTTATAAAATCTATTTTCTATGAAATAATTTTTTGTACTCATGTTGGAAAAAAATGAAATATAGATGGTTAGTTCTTATGTTCAAAGCAAATTGAAATCAAACAAATTTGTAGTTATTTTATCTTAGCTTTCTTGCATAGCTTTACAATCACATTCTATCAGTTTTGAATATTTTTAATGCATATTTTCTAGTAGAAAATAGATTGGGTATTGTGGAATTGAGACTGATGTGAGGGGCATAAGAGCTTCTACCTTCACGTGGTTGGCCATGTTCAGTAGAGAATAATTTATCGGAGCTGTTTAATCTTGGATCAAACCTCCCTCAATCCAACGGAGCAACACCAAAGTCAATGTTGACTTCATTGTTGCTACCTTCAAATAAAGGGAGGCCATTTGATCCAATATTAGATGCATGGATCCAATAAATTATTCTCAAAACCAAGAGGATCTCATTCAGGTATGTTCTGACACTCTCATAAAAATGCATCTTAGATTAAATAATGCTCTACAAATATGACTTGTACTGATTTTGTAGATATTTATGGAGATTGAATGATTTTGGTAGGTACTTTAATATCTTTCTTCATTGAGTGAGGGAAGCTCAGGACAAGCGTAGAGTCATACAATTGAAGAGGAGCATGCGGGGGAAACCATTCCAACTATGTCGACTAGTTCATCAGATTAGGTGTGATTGCTCCTTTCAACATAATTTATATAGCCATAAGTTTTGGTTATGTTTAATGTTTATGAATTGTTATGTGATTATTTATTAATGCAAGGTTTTCTATGTAATAATTTATTGAGATATATCATTTGTTTAGTACTTTTCATGTTCTCTATTTCTTCTGTATATGTTCTATACCTCTTACAATTGATTCCACTTCTTAGTATCAAACACATGAAACTCTCATAAAAAAGTTAGGACTTGCAAAAATATGCATAGGTAAGACTCAAACAACAAGGATGACTTCCATTTCTTAGTATCAAACACATGAAACTCTTATTGAAAATTTAAGACTTGGAAAAAAAAAATAGAAATCATGTGAAATCATGGAAGTGATACTAGCTTAGTAGGTAAAAAATATTTCATCAAGATAAAAAAAAATGTTCTTCTCTATCCAACTCTTTAGAAAGCTTCTCATACTCATACCTTCTACCCAAGAACCTAGTGATGACACAAGGAAGCTAGTATCCTGTTGAAATACATCTTATTTCAGTATACCACTTAGACTAAATTATATTTCAGCCTCCTATAAATATCTAACAACCATACCAATATTATTTATGAGATGAAATACTATCATCCAAGTTCTGAAATAAAATAGAAGCAGAATGCAAATATGAAGAGCAGATAGTAACCCACATTTGGCAAAAAAATATGTGCATAAACACTTGGACAAATATTCAGAAAATAAGACAGATTTTGAGAAGAGTGTCTCTTTATTCAGCTTAAGGAAAAATTCTGAGTATATCAACAATTTACAATCAACATTTAATGAGTTGTACTTTTACCCTATCCGAGGAGAAATTTCACATAACCACTTTACAAAACAGTCTTGAAATCTGAACCTGATTTCCTGACCAAAGGTATGAACTTTCCACTCATTAAACAACATAACTTTGTCTTGAAATATGTGCCCAGAAAAGTACAGAACTGTACCTTGTACGAATTAATTTGCAGCATCAAAACATCTTGAAATCCATGCCAAAACTCAATCTCGATTTTTGTGCTAACAGTGACTATAAAACCCAGCAAATAAATGTTGTATGACCTCCTCTAAGCCGTACTGTACAACCTCCTCAAATCCACACTATACATATTCCTTGTTGTACAACCTTCTCTTCAATGATGAAAACTTATCTAGGAATGTGTGCCAATCCCCCTAGGGATGCATGCCAATCTACTTAGGGATGTGTGCCAACTGTAGCTGTTTAAACTCTCTTCCTCCAAGAAAAGAATCTCTCCTTGGGATTTGTTCCCATTCACCTTCCCACTAGCTCTCCTCAAAAGTGTGCCCTCCTTCTCCTAATGAGCTGCCTTTAAGAAATTTCGAATTGTAACTCCTCTAACCCTTGATCTCCCTTAAGTGACTCTTCACTTACCCTTGAGTTCAACAGTCATGAATTAATCATTCGTTGAGGTCACTTAAGTTAATAAAGTGACCCATAACATCATAAAGTCACTTTTACATTTTGAAATTAAAAGACTCAACTTTATAAAATCACTTTATAAAGTCACAAGGATAAAATTTGCTTGGTCACTTCTGCATGCTGAGCATTGCCAATGCAGAAGTACCTCCAAGCTACAAAATGTCAACACTCCCTCTTAGTGAGAGAGGTACTTCTGGTATCACCACCATAATCTCTCTCCATCTCATTAGTTTCCATAGTTTCTCCCTCTATACTAGAAGTCTCTGCTCCTTTTGAACATGAAGCCACTACTCCCACTGCACTGGAAGCCTCTGCTGATACCTCCGCTGTACCATGAACTAAATACATGCTCCTAGGATATTACACACTCTCATGAGCATCTATCTGTGCTGACTCATGTTTGCTGAATCCTTTGAGAGTCCCGGAAGAGGACTGAGTCCCTGGTATCAATTCTCTCTCCTGTTCTACCTGCCAACTCTCTGACACAGAATCTGAGTCCAGAAATCCACTGCACCCCAACATAGGTTAACCCAACAACATGTATAGGCCCTCATACTTGAAACCAAGTATCATTGTTGTGTCAGCAGTTTCTCCAACAGGATATAGAAACACATGTCCATCGTAGAAGACAACTCCAAATCCACTCTCATCCAAAGCTGACACTGAGAGAAAATTAACTGTCAACTATGGAACATACAACACTCCGACAACCTCCAAAAATCCTCCTGACTCTAGCTGGAATCTAACACTTCCAACCCCCTTCACTGCAAGTTGTGGGCTGGTACCAACACCCACACAACAGTCTAAGTCTATTTCTGAAAGACTCAGAAACACTAACCTCACCGCTGTCATATGCCAAGAACCTCCACTGTCCATGAAACACACTTCAATGTCCTCGAACACTAGGAAACCACTACCCAAGGGACTAGTCATGATAGAAAAATCCCTCTCATGTCTCTCAACAAACTCTGCAATCTTGTTGATGTTGAAACCTCTAGTTTCGACTTCTTCTCATTCTTGTTCGGACACTGACTAATGTAGTGGATAGTCTTGTGACATGCAAAACATCTCACCTTGATCATTTCCTTATTCTTCTCATTGCTCTTTCCCACAAAATAAATGTTCTCATTGTCTGCACCATCCACTGCCCTCTCCTGATACCCCTCCTCCATCTTCTCCTATGTAAATTCATCCCACAATCTGCTCTAGTCAGGGAGCTTCTCTCTCCCCACCATGCACTTCATGAAAACCTCCCAGTACTTGGTGAAGCCTTTGAGGGCTATCTACACCAACTCTGAGTCAAGGCTTCCTTTACATCATGGAATATGACACAGGTACTAGCACGATGGTATTCGCAAATGACCACAACTATTTCTCCTAGATAACCCTTATGATTCTAACCTTCCACTGCAGGTAGTTGGAGATCCCCTCCAACCTATCTTCAAACCTTATGCTGGAAGTTGTCTTTGTCCACCTGAAAAAGAACCTTTTCTTCCTTTCTTCAAGAAAATGCACCAACAAATCACTTGATGTCCCAAGTGCCAAATGATTCCGACTGAAATTCTGAGCACCTGCTCTGATACCATGTTGAAATACATCTTATTTTAGTATACCATTTAGACTAAATTAGATTTCAGCCTCCTATAAATATCTAACAGCCATACCACTATTCCTTATGAGCTGAAATACTATTATCCAAGTTCTGAAATAAAATAGAAATACAAATATGAACAATAGATAGTAATCCACATTTGGCACACAAATCTGTGCATAAACACTCAGAGAAATATTCAGAAAATAAGATAGATTTTGAGAAGAGTGTCTCTTTATTCAGCTCAAGGAAAAATTCTGAGTATATCAACAGTTTACAGTTTATCAACAGTTTATGGAAAAAAATGCTATGTATGAGTTAACTGAAACTCCCGGCCATGCATGGCCGAGGGTTAGTCCAAATACCTATCTCTTTCTAGCCTATAAAAGAAGGGGTAGGGGTCCCATTTGGAGAAGGGAAAATATAGAAAAAAAACTCTACCCATTTACGTATTCCCATTGTCCCAACCCTTTAGCCTTTCCTTGTGCCAAAGGAGATTTAAAGCAAAACAGTTGAAGGATAGAAGAAGAGGAGCCCAGGATCAGGTTCGAGGAACGGTGGCCATTCTCAACTTTTGTAAGTTGACTCATTCAAAGTAATATAGAAAATGCTTTTCCCGACCCAATTCATGAACTGTTTATAGTTTGATCAGTATATGTTTGGATTTCTAACCCATTAGTATATAAGTAGTATGCATGCATAGTTTTTTCTTGTCTTGAATGCAGGTCAGCTTTGGAAGGAGTATTGCGAACAAGTAATCAAGAAAAACGGAGGATCGACATCAAACATAGGGAACGAGGTAGGTTGATCTTTCCATGCATTTACTAAGAAAAGGGGATTTAAATCTAGGGATGAAGGTAGAAAGTAATTTCTCTTCGGTCATATCTGCATGCAAAGTCTGAACTCTATTTTCTAGTCCGTAGGGTGTTTTTCCCCAACAACAGAATTGGCGACCATACTGGGGAAACTCTCTAGGGTTCCTGGAATTTTATTTAGTTTTTGGGTAGTTTTACAGACTAGTTTTTCTTGCCTGTTTTTTCTTTTAGTTTCTATAAGGTCTGAGCTAGTAGGGAGTCTGGTTTTCCATACCAACTTTCCCTGTCTTTTGCTTAACTGTGTTTTTCGAGACCCACAGAGGTACACATGGCTTGCACAAGGTCTGCATGCATGTATCCACGTCCTACCCTCTTACAACCCATGTGTGAATGCTAGTTGTAGAGGTAGCAGTAGCATGTAGAGTTTAGAGAACCTCAGAGGCAATCATCCTCTTCCCTGTCAGAATCACACATTCTCAGGGGTTTTTCTGGAATTCTATCTGAGTCTTGTTTGCTAGTAGTCCTATCTCAGATTGTTTTTGCCTTATCATTTTTTTCCTTACATTATTTGTTTTTCTGTCAAAAAGAGTGTTCAAGCCTTCAAGGGATCCTGGTTATCAATATCAGTGGTCTCTTCCTAGTTTTGGGTCCTCTATCTTCTTTTTCTCAGAGTTTATATATACACGTGGTCTTTACAGGGTCATCCCGTGTGTACACGCCCTCTGTCTCTATCCAGCGCGCGTTCGCACGCGTGCTGTTAAAGTAACAGTCACGTGCTTGTTGTTATCCACAATTTTGGTCATTATGATGATGTCATGGTGATGTCATGATGATAGCAAATCAAACTCCTCACTAAAGAACTCCTTCCTGAAGAGGGTTGCTCTTATCTATTTCCAGAAATCATGTTTTGAAGATAGATCGCAGGCTGCATATATACTTTCCTGCGAGAATGATACATTCCCGCATGCTGCATTCAACTAGGGTGCGAACTTCTCGCACTGTAATCATTGCCAGGGTGCGAACATCTTTTCACAAAGGAAAAAGCTAAGATTCTCGAGCCTTCTAGAAGGGAATCTTCTAGAAGGATGAGTTGGTATTCGAATGGTTGTTAAGAAGCTGGCATTCCAGATTTATTGGGATCATTCTTATCCTAGCAACTAACCTATTCTCTCTTATAAATTGATGAGGATACTCATGGAAAGGGTTAAGAAGAACACGAATAAGAAGAAGAAGTTGGAAAGCTTGAGAGAGCTATTGGAGAATTGGTACATGATTGTATGGAGAAGTGATGCTACAGCAGATAGAGACAACAACAAGGTCATCATAAGTAGTGGAATTTATTCATGCATGGGCAAGTGTGTGTGTCAGAACTAGAAGCCATTGAAAGGAGATCTACGACATCAAGGCTCAGGTTGTATATTTCTCTTTCAGTTAATTCAATACATGAATATGTCCCTTTCCCACAATGATGATGTCATCTTATTACATGATTCCTTGATCACATGTATAGACTAGGTATTGAATATATTAATTTGCTTGTACTTCGATTGGTTTGTACTGTTGTGATTGAACGACACAAGAGCATCGAAGCAGAGCAAGGAACAACAGAGATTTAAGGAGAGCGTTCATAAGGTATGTTCACTATCCATTTCTCTTAGTCCATTCAATAATCTAGATCTAGGGAAAGAGTAGTATTCTGTCTTGTTTTGTTCTAGATCCAGGTGGATCTAGGGAGATTGGTCTGTGTCTGCACTCACGAATTTATCCTGTAACACTTGTGCAGGATACTTTTTGTTAAGGGTAAGGTAGTCATCGTTTCCCTTGATAAGAATTATTCCTCTCAGGTGTTTGAATCTCTGTGTGAGCAGTCAATAGCTTAGGATTAATCTTACCCTTAGCCTGCTTTTTCTCAGTTAAAAATAAAAGAATTTTAAAGGTTTTTAGACAAGTGTGAGAGTCATTGTTTTAAAAAAGAATTGCTAGTGTGTGATTTTTGACTTGATTCTTTGGGATCTGTGATTAGGCCAGAATTGTTTTTCTTGGTTTTTGCTTGTTGGTATTTTTCCTTTCTTTCTTTACTAGCATTTAAGTAAATAAAAAAAAATCTCTTTTCATTTTCTTGTTTGGTTGAAAAGTGTGTTTTTTCATTATTAAGCCAGGGAAAAGTCTTTTATTTCATAATTTTTTGCAGTTCACTTAGATCATAAGTAGCTCGTAGTCGAGTGAAATTCCTTTGAGTTTGTTGTCCAAAATCTTAGAAAAGTTAAAAAGTATTTCTTTTGAAAAGTTGTTGAAATTTTGCATTCAGTAAAAGTTTTGTTTCCATCTTTTTTATTCATTTTTTGCTTTCGTCTTTTACACATCATCAGTTTCACCTTCATACCCCTTGATGTAAGACAAAGCCATAAAATCAACGCTAAGTTTAAAATCTACTAGACTTTTATGTTTGTAAGGTTCACAAGCTAGTTCAGGACTAAGGCCTTGGATTAGGTTGGAGAGGAAACTCTTCAAGGCCATTTTAAATCAAACATTGGAGTCTAAGATAGGGAGTGTCTAAGTCTAGTGTTGTGAAAGTTATCCGAGACCCCCCTCTAACACAGGGGATAAACACGAGGTCGCGTGCGGAAAGGTAGCAGAGAGAACCCCTCCAAAGTTGGACCAATCGTAGTGGAGAACGCATATAGAGGGCTTGTTTTGGGATTCCGTCGTTTGCATTTTCCATGGGGCTTCATCTGTCTCGAATGCATTCAAGGTCCTCAGTTGTCTTTCAGAACATTTTCTCTCAATACCCTTGATAGGTTTTGGGCTCGATACCCTACTCATTGTGGTCTACCCGACTTTCGACTGTACCCACCTGGTGATTGTTCACGCGCTGGCAACCTAGTTTCCAATATTTTTAGGGACATACACAGGTGACTGCGGGGGTATACTGCAGTACCTAGGATAGACATCGAGCCATGCTTTGTAGAGTATACCCGGAGGGTGCTTCCATTTTTGAGTTTCACTTTCATCAGTAAGTTGCTCTAATGTTGGTTGTTGTAACTATTCTTCCAATTAATTTAGTGTTTTCTTGTCTTATCTCTTAGGGACTTTTTTTAGTGTGTGTTAGTTTTGAACATTTAGACTACCTTAGAGTGTCTTGGATATTCTCACACAGTGGAGGATCCCGAGCTCCGCCGGTCACGAAGGCTTCTTGGCCTGTCGCTAGTTACACTGGAGCCACCCCCACCACCATTAAGGCGAAAGCTAGACCAACAAGGGTCTTTTGAAGTGACTGGGTTACAAACCATTGTGCCCGACCAACCCCCGGAAGAATCGACCATTTTGGACCTTGAAGCAACCCCTCTTGGCCCGATTGAAACCCCAACCACTGATTTCTTGGCACCTTTCATTGTACCAATTCAATTTTACAAGCACCAGACAGTGTCACACACAACAATGATAACAAATGTTGTTATTCCTTCTGGGAATTCTTCAATTCCCACCACGATTGTCACCACAGGAGAAATTGCATCTCCTAACCCACCGTCGTTAGTCCGAGCCACCATGGTCTCGACCACAACTGCTTAGCATAGTGGACTGAACCCATCTTTGGCGGTGGCCACAACCCCTTTCACACCTAGTGCGACAGGCCCTCCGTTCTCATACGGGATGCCTAGTTCAGGTACAAGTCCTGTACTTTCCTACTCCACTTTACATACTTTGGGTCTGGGGGCATGGAGCTCTAGTGCTCCTCTGCAAGGTCACATGGGGGGAACTCCTACTCCCTTTAACACTTTCCCTTATGGAGGAGGTCATATCCCTCCTTTTTCCCCTTGACTCGGTGGCTCGCATCAGCAGTCCACCGGGCAACCTACACATAATAGTTTATTTGGAGTGGGGATGCAAGGACCACCTTCACATAGTATGCCGGTAGGTTCAACACCGTTTTCTTTGAACAGAACGTTTGGTAACAACACCTTCTCATTAGCCACTTTCTTGACTAGGGGCAACCCCATTTTTGGACAATCTACTCCTGTGCAGGGTACTATTCCTGCACAGGAGGCAAACCTAGCAGGACCTTGGAATTCAGAGCAAGGATCCGTTCCCTCCTCCAGAATGCTGATCTGCAGTAATTCTTTCCACAATCAATGGAACCCTAGACAAACTACTATCCCTATCCTCACGGGACCGGCATGGGGTAATCCCTCCTAAATTCCTTCAAATATAATGCATGCCCAACAATCTATGTCCTATTTAGGAAATCAACCGATGATGTCTCCACATATGAAAAATCCTTACGCTGGCTAGGGCCATGGTTTCTACCAGAATCCAGTCTAGCAAATAATCTTTTCCTCGCAACCTGGTGCCAGTCAATCCCCAGGTCCCTTTTTCCCAGGTTATCAGCAGCAACCCAAACTACCGTTCCTGGATACTTTACACTTGCCAGATTTGACACGGTTGTTGAATGACCCTATTTGTCACGATCCGCATTGGCCTCCTAAGCTGACAAAGTTGCCTTCAGACATTCCAAAGTTCAAGACAAAGACTAACGAATATCCAAGGGATCATGTGACTACCTTCCATATTTGGTGCTCATCTAACTCATTGAAATATGAGTCCGTACAGTTGCGATTGTTTCAACGTACTTTCATTGGGAGTACCGTGAAATGGTACATTGAGCTCGATCGCTCAATATACTTTTCTTTTGGTGAACTGGTGATGGCTTTCCTGAACCTTTTCTAGTTACCTGTGAGAAATGATACTGGAACATATATGCTTGCCAATTTCAAACAGACAACAGCGGACCATATCTCTGATCACATCCAAGAATGGAGACGTTGGAAAAGTTTAATCAAGGTACTAGTCCCACCAACATTCCTACTTGAGTGGTTCGTTAAGTCTTTGGTCCCACAGTTATCCAAAGACGTTGCGACATCCATAGTTTTCTCCGAAGAAGATGCCATCATGAGGGCTCAATAGTTTGAGCTCATCTATTCTCAGTCTGGTTTATTATATAACATCTTGCTAGATGTGCCATGTTCAATACTGGATAAAAATAGACAAAGAGATGGACCACATGCCAATGGTATTGTCAGTTTAGCACAAACTAATCCCGCTGAGGAATTGACGAAGCAGTTGCAACAGTTATCCATACAATACACAGTGGCCAACCAAACTACTTCTTTGGCTGCTCCCTCTACCAAAACGTCGAAAGTACACACAGTGAAGTCGACTAACCCAAAGGCCACCCAGCAGCTTGAAGGGAAGAAAAAAAAATGCAATAAGGGTAAGGGGGATAAAAAACCCACTGATAATGGTGGCGGGGATAACACTAAAAAATGAAAGGCGAGGTATCCATGCAACTTCTGCGCAGAAGACCACCCAACGCATCTATGTGCTTGACTTGCAGAGGCCCAAAAATTTGTCACGTAGCAACAACATGCAGTGTTGACTAATCCATTTCAACATGGGAAAAATCTAACGCAAGCCTTTCCAAGCACATAAGGGGGTAGCCAAGAAACCTGCCCACCTTCGAACAACCCTGCATCTGCGAATGTATATATGGTTAGGGTTGATTCTTTTATATCGACTAGAGTGCACGACTATAGTAAACCAAGCACTTCTGAGAAGGGTAAAGAAGTTGACCTCCCATCTCTTCCTCTATAGATTGAGAAGACATTGGGAGAAATAATGAAACGCATTCCAAAAGGTTCATTTAAAAAATCTTCTCATAACCCCAACACAAGGGCCGCCCATAACTATTCTGTGGTGGAAGATTTATCACAAACCCCTTATGCGATGTCTACTTTGGAGGTCCTCCAAAGCTGCCTTGCTCAGAGGAAAGCCTTGTTAACCGCTTTGGGCTTTACTGAGACTTGTAATCTAGGTACCATCATGTTAGATACAACCAATTTAAAACCTCGTCTTCCTTACCACGTAGCATTTCAGATAGTAGTCGCTTATCCCACAAATTTTTTTACTCGGAATATCTTCCGCACGGTGGTCGATGAGGATGCCTTGACATGTGTTATGTCATTGGCATGTTGGAAGCCCATTGGCTAGCCCAGTTTGTCTCCATCACCTAATTTCCTCACTGCTTTCGATGGTTGTTCATTCCGACCACATGGCATCATTCCCTCTTTCCCTGTGCAGTAGGAGGGAAGACCGTAGAGGTATTTGATGCTCCCCTTGACTATAACCTCTTGTTAGGATAGAGTTGGACTTATGCTATGCAACCTGTGGTTGCTACAGTTTTTTGGCTCTTGTTGTTTCCACATGAGGGTCGGATAGTGACCATCGATCAATTGTCTTTCTCCAGACCTGACCCAACTTTGGGAGCATCCATGGTCCCGATGATTGATAATCCTCAACCAGGTGTCGTCAACGTAGGAGTTGGTTTGTGCCCATCCTTGATGGGTACCTTTGATTACCCACCTCGTCACGACGATATCAAATTTATATCTAATCACCATAAGGTTGATATTTTTCAAGTTTCGTCATTCCGCACGACTTACTTCGAGGATCCATGGATACTTCCTTCCCCATTGGCCATGATGGATGAGACAGGGCACCCAGGCATGTCCATGCCCTTGTCTTCCACTGAAGTAGAGTACTCTTTCGTCTAGCAAGATTTAGCTAACACTGATCTGACTCCTGCACAAGAGTTAGATCCACTTCTAGAGCCTATTTGGGCTCAGGGTTCTCTTGCTAATGTCGATTCGTTAGAATTAGTCTTTCCTTCTGATGAAGCAGTAATCGAAGAAATGACTAGTCCAAACAAACCTTGGGAAGATCTTCATCACATATCATATTTTCTCTCAGATTTAAGCCAAATCGAAGCAGGAGAATTCACCGTGACCATGACGGGAGATTAGTCGTGTCCTATTAATCTCTTAGCCACACATGAAATTTATGCTGAGGGTAATATGGAAACTATTGCTGAAACTATACCAATCAACATCTCCCAAAACCCTGGCATCATGGAGAACGTCTTCGTCGGAGCAGATTGCTCCCCCGAAGAGATTCAATTCTACACAGATCTTTTCAAAGAATTCCGTGACGTTTTTGCTTGGTATTATGAGGAAATGCCAGGTATCGATCCAAAAATAGTTGAACATGAAATCACAACGTATCCTGATGCCAAGCCTGTTCGACATAAACTTTGTCCAGTTAATCCTAAGAAAGTAGAAACCATCAAGATTGAGGTTGAGAAATTGCTAAAGGGAGGTTTTATCTATCCTATCCATTTGACCCAATGGGTGTCAAATCCTGTTCTGGTCAATAAAAAACAAGGCATGATTCATATATGTACTGGCTTCCATGATTTGAACAAGGCATGTCCCAAAGATAATTTTCCAACACCATTCATCGACCAGATCATTGATGAATGTGCTGGTTGCGAAGCCTTTTCTTTCATGGATGGTTTTTCAGGATATAATTAAATCCAAATCAAACCCGAAGACCAACACAAAATGGCATTCATCTGTCCTTGGGGTACATTCACATATCATAAGATGCCTTTTGGTCTTAAAAATGATTTAGCCACATTCCAGTGGGCCATGTCTTTTTCTTTTCATGATCTCAAGCGTATAGTCGAGGCCTACCTAGATGATTTAGCATCACGATCTCGCAAGAGAATAGATCATCCCACGCACCTTATACTAATATTCGAACGCTGTCACTACTTTAGGATTCACTTGAATCCAAACAAGTGCAGCTTTTGCGTAACGTCAGGACATTTGTTAGGTTTCATCATATAAAAAACAGGGATCATGGTCGATCCTCTCAAGGTGGAGGCAATAATCCAGTTGCCCCCCCGCCCCATGCACAATCCTTCAACTTCAGAGTCTACAAGGCAAGGAGAACTTTTTACGATGCTTCATCACCAACTATGCTGAAATCACAAAGGGCTTTATGTGCTTACTGAAGAAAGACATTCCTTTTTTCTAGGACGATGCCGCGCCCTCACAATGGCCCCTCTGCTACGGTCACCTAACTATAACAAAGATTTCTTATTATATCTGGTTGCCGCAGATTCAACCATTGGCATGGTTTTAATTCAGGAGGATGATTTGTTCTCAAAATATGTGATCTATTACTTGAGCTGAGGCCTCGTAGGACCGAAACTCAATTATTCTCATATCGAAAAACTTGCATTGGCAACAGTTCATGCTGTTCAACGGTTCTGTCATTATGCTCTGTTTCGCAAGACCACCATCATTGCTGTCATGAATCCATTCTAGTACATGTTGACACGACGGGTTATAGGCGGAAAAATCAGTAGATGGATAGTCATCCTCCAGGAATTTGACTTACATTTCGTTTCAGCAAAGTCGAAAAAGTCATTGGTCTTCACAGGGCTTATTTCAGAACTTCAGGTTTAGTCAGGTGACGTTGTGCTTGAAGAATCACCTATCTGGGGAGATATGTTTTTGATCACATCTTCAGATCCATGGTATGGAGATATACTTGTCTATCTCTAGAATTTGAAGTGCCCCACTTCTGCTTCTCGTGATGAGCGTCGACGTATATGCCATCAGGCTAAGAATTATCTCAGACTTGATGATACATTGTATCGGAGAGGTGTAGACTGCATCTTACGTCGACGTCTCACACATGAGGAGGCAGTCATCAAGCTCAACGATTGCCATACTGGAGCTTGTGGCAGTCATTTGTCTAGGTTGGAAATAGCCCAAAAGATTCTACAAGCAAGTTACTTCTGGCCGACACTTATCAAATATTGTATAGAATCAGTCAAGAAGTGCCATTCGTGCCAAATCTTCTCTCGGAAGATGAGGGCACATCCCTCTCCCATGTTTCCTGTCATCACAGTTGGTCCCTTCACCAAGTGGGGGATTGATTACACTACTTGCAACCCCCCTTTAGCAAGGGGGCACCGCTATATCATCGTAGCTGTAGACTACTTCACTAAGTGGGTCGAAGCTATGCCAATGTTTAAAGATGATGGAGAGACTACAACTCTCTTTTTATTCAATCAGATCATAGCAAGGTTCGATGTCCTGAGAGAGATTGTTACTGACCATGGCAGTCACTGTCAAAACCAAATAATGACCGAATTAACATCAAATCTGTTGGAAATACTAATACAACTGAGAGGGGGGGGTGAATCAGTTGTATATAAGCTTAAACAATTTTACACCTTCTTAACAACTATTAATATTTCTTCATGTGTTATCAAGCAACATACAGCATATGGATAGTAAGAGTAAAGATCATCAGTCACACATAAAATACACACAGAGACAGATTTTCACGAGGAAACCCATAAAGGG
>ML789431.1:38976-57747 GCA_009831015.1 Picea engelmannii
CTGCGATTAAATCGCGAAATCGCATATCGCGATTTCGGGGTTTTCAATGTCAAGTGATTTTTGCGTTATGAAGTCCCGATCCCCGAACCTCTGATGGCTTATCTCCCTTGCAACTTCTGCAGATCTGACGGCTATTGTTCTTTTGGGAAATTTGAACAAGATCCTATGGTCACTGACTCTTCTTCCTTTTTCCTCTGTAAGCTCTTACTGTGCGCATTTTCTTCAAGGCTATTCCTCCTGAGCTTTTATCCTTCTTATCCTACTGTCTCTACTGTTGCCATTAATGACAACAATCATCACTGCATTCTATCCACTGAATTTGCCAACAAAATCTTGGGTTACGACAAGAGCATTCATCACCCTACTACCCCCAAGCCAATGGGCAAGTGGAAGATGTAAACAAAACTCTTAAGACTATTCTACAATGAACTATCAACTCAACCAAGTCAAATTGGCATTTGATGTTATACTCAGCATTATGGGCTTACCGAACATCTGTTAGGACTGCAACCAGTTTCTCACCTTTTCAACTCGTTTACGTGCTAGAGGCAGTCTTGCCCATTGAATGTCAGATCCCATCTCTAAAGTTGGCAGGTCAATTATTGCGAGACACTTCTCCACTTGAAGAACGATTAGTACACCTTGAGAAGCTCAATGAGCAGCGTTGTGATGCGGCCCTGGCCAACGAGGCTCACAAACATAAGGTCAAGTGTCAGTATGATAGGTCCGTTCATCCTCAGATTTTCTTTGAAGGTGACCTTGTCCTGGTCTATGACCAAGATAAGGACTCCATGGGGCCAGGAAAATTCAAACCCATGTGGTTCAGACCTTTCATGATAAAAGAGGTATTAAAAAAGGGCACTTATCGTCTGGTTGATTTTGAAGGGAATGCTTTGGCAGAGCCTAGAAATGGGCTCTACCTCAAGAAGTATTACTCATAAGCAGGTCATTGTGGGTAAATTTTTGTAACATATGTATAGTCTATGTAGTATTACTTTTTAGTTTCTTTTAAGTGTTATGGACGTGTCATTGATGTTATCTTTCGTCAATATGGCAGATGTCAAGTGATTCCAAGGTGTTCGTTGGGTATAAAGACGGTGCTAGTCGGCACACTCGGAGGCTTGCCTCTGCAGCTTGGGTAATATTTACACCTCAGGGATGGTTGTTATCTTCCGGAGGTATATGCTTAGGTGACACCACAAATAATGTCGCCGAGTATAGTGCAGTTATTGAGTTGCTTCGTGATGCCTTGTCATTGGGTATCTCTCATCTCTGGGTCTATCTTGACGCTCAACTGGTTGTGTCTCAGCTAAACAGAGTATACCGGGTTCATGATCCAACCTTACACCGACGATTCCTTAGGGTACGTCTCTTAGAATGAAACTTTGATTATATTACATATTTTCATGTTCCTAGGAGATTAAACCAAATTACAGATACTCTAGCTAATCAAATTTTAGATTGGCATCTGTCACACATATGAAAGAACATTGACATAAGCATGTAAATACATTTTTGCACATGTGATCCACAATAAAAAAAAGATCAAAAAACCATATATAACATCATAAAGTAACTAGAGTACATAGATGGACGCAAGCGCCTCAAAAATAGGACCAATAACGAGTCATCAGGCTTATGCCCTCAAAACATATATACAAGTAGTGCTCGTGGCATGAAAAAAGTCTAAATAGGTTTAGGGCCTATGGGCCCTGTTATAATAGTCCACAGCATGGGCTAAACACCTAAACAATCGGACCCACGTCTGAGGTGCCCCCACTACATGAGGCTGCATGAATGGCGATAGGTCCTCTATCTCTGCCATCGGGACTATGCGAGTGAGTGCAGTAAAGTTCTGATCAACTCATCTAAGTACCCTCTTAGCCTCCCCGACTGGGAGGTTCCCTGCTACTGCTGGTCCCCCGGTGGCGGCAGCTGCGGATTTTGGTCGAGGACAACGCCTGTTTCGTGCATAATGGACAGGTCGCGTGGGTCCCACATCTGCATGCAACAAACGTATTTTCGTCAAATACTCTTGCATATAAAAAAAATTGATATATATGTATATATATATATATATAACAAAAATGACATAAAAATTACATATACAAAAAAAGAACTACAAAGGTGGAGACTTACCCATCTCCCCTCGCTCCTCACCAGGAGGCACGAGTATCTCAGGATCTCTAGAAAAGTCTATCCTTGCATATGGGTAATCCTCGATCACAGGGATCTACCGTGACAACCATGCAAAAAATTCATGATCGAAGGACTCATTGGTCCTTCCACCACCCTGTCGTGGTAGTAATACTGCCCATCTACATATAGCAGGAAAAGAGGCCTGATGTCCTCGTACCACTTCCCGAGGACTAAAGCTTGGAACTCTCTCAAAGAAGAATGAACACAAAATCATCCCGAACCTGAAAAAATCGTCCCGAAGTTTCTCTGTGTCCGCTGACGACAATCTGTCAATTACCTCTTCATACACTCCAGTAGTGTGGTACTCCAGTCAAAAATTTGTCCATTCAAGCACTGGATAACATAGTTCATCTGTGCGCGAGATGCCTAATGCAAGGCTGTAGAACCCGTGATCTGCCCAATAAGTAATAATATCGCTTGCAGTGATAGGTCAACGATCTTATTTATGGGCACCTGGGAGCTCAAATGGTTTGTCCCAGCCTCACAGTGAAGGGCTATCAGTTCTGATATGTTAAGCGACCCCACTGGAAACGTCATGAAATTGACTGGTTCCCCTCTCCTTGAGAGGCCAGTCAAAAAGTAAATATCCTCGGTGGTGGGAACCAGTGATTGCCCCTCTAGCATGAAGGCCTCTGCATCAGAGTGCCAGTAGTCAACACGGCATTCAATAGCCTCGATTTCACTTGCATAAATGGACACATGAAGAACTTAATTAAACCACATTGCATCAATGCGGCCATGACATTCGGATCTCCCGCAACCAACTCACTAATTCCTTCATGCTCCCTTTCCCTCTAGTGGACATACATCCTGCCAACACAATAAAGTTTAGGAGGTTTAGTAAGGGCCGTTTGGTTCTTTTATCTACAAAGGTAGGTCCACGTGGGCTGTCTAGGTGACAGTCGTGTGTACACGTGGGCAGGTTTTACTTTGCTTGAGTGTACACGTGGCCTGTCTAGAGATAGCCCGCGTGGACCTAGGGCTGACCTTTTAAAGGTCGACACCCACCCAAAAAACAAACTCAAAAGAAAAATTGAAGATTTGAATAGCTAGATAGGGGATTTTGTACTTACTTGGTCCAAGTGGAAGTTCGTTTCGTCCAATGTAGCTCCCATAATCACCGTTTTTATCAAAGGGGGTATTTTGGCTCCAGAGTCAATTTCCAAATTAGCAATGGTGATAATGAGCTACCAGCTTCTATTTATAGACTTTTTGGCCTATTTTTGTCATTTTTTTGGCCTCCCTTATCAGTTTCTCTATACCAAAAACCATTTAGAGTGATTCAGGAGTTATATGGGAGGTATTTGATCGGGTATTGGAACACTTTTTTGAGTTTCAATTTTTTTTTTTTGATGGTCCATGAAATTTTTTCCAAGAATCAACTTGAGCATATAGGTTAGGTTACTACCCCGACTTTTGTGTCTTGTTGTCTTTTTCCTCTGCCATAGGATCGATCCCATCAGGTTGTAACACGGAACTGCCCTATTTTCTCTAGAAGTGTTGCAACTTGGCGGTAGAGCTTACCAGAACATGGTGCCCTAGATAGGTCCTGGTTGCATTATGGTGTCCATGCCATCTCTAAAACACTATAGGCTCGGGAGTCCTTATAGTCTTTCCTGAATATGAGTTTGAGCCTCATTTGCATGATTCTTCTTAGCTCTTGATCTCACCCTCAAAACTCCCAAAAAATAACGGGTCTCCTTTTAAGCCCTTTTCAGACCCTCTAAACATGAAAAGATTGCCAAGCAATCTTGTGGCCTTTCACACTCATTAAACTGAAATTTGAAGTCACGTTTGTCCAGCGGTAGTTTACCCCTTTTTCGGTCCGGACGGTCAACTATACGAACAAAGGTATACTCTATGGAACTTCGGCTCTATAGAAGAGTACTCTGAGGTATAATTTTATCCCTTTTTCGGGCCTGAGGGACTAAACTTACGAAGAAGGAACCCCCACGGAATCCATAGTTAATCTCTTTTCAGACTCCCTAAAATTGAAAAGATCGCCGAGTGACCTTATTCTTTCACACTCGTTAAATTGGTCCAGAAGAATATTCCTGATGGAGTCCATAGTTAAGCGTTTTTACGACTACTTAAAAATGAAAAAATAGCCAAGTGATCTTGTCCTTGTCACACTCGTTAAAATGGTTTTGAATCGACGTTTAATCGGTGCTAGTTTACCCTTTTTCGAACCAACTAGACTATATCCGAAAAAGGTATCCCAATGGAGTCTCCTTTTATGTTTTTTCAGAATCTCTAAATATGAAAAACCACCGAGCTTACCTTCTTTAGTCTCGTTAAACTTACATCGAAGGATGTTACCATTGTGTTTTATTAACCGCATTTTCATACCTTATACACCAGCCTTGTAACCGTTTGCTTCTGCGTCTTAACACCTTTGGCCACTGGAGGATTTTTCTCGAGTATCATTTTACTAGAACATCAGTCTTGCCCTTGTGCCTTGAACTTGTATGTTTGCATACTCATTCCTCCATTGTAACGTAATATTCCTTTATTCTTTTTCCACAATTATTGAAAAGAAAAAAAAAATCAAATATACCCCAAAAAGAGGAAGGGAAAAGTATTTTCTTTATTGGTAGCATAATGAGTCACCCTTGGATAAAGAACATCTGTCCGATTGTTCATCAGACTATGGGATGTAGTACGACCTTAGGAATATTTTCTCGCTATATAGATTTGTGTCCTCCATCGTTTGGTTATCCTTCCAAACATATGGGGAGTTTGTGTTGCCTCCTGCTTCGTAGACTTATGATTAACATACATACTGCCTGAGTCTCGTCATTTGTCGTGCTATTATCCAAGGGAATTTTGTCACCAATCCTGAGTCAGCCCCTCTTCAATATGTCTCTTGTCCGCATACCCGACCATCCTGAACATCCAATCTAGTCCTTGTTCGAAATCACTGAAGCCTTCAGTCTGATCATCAAGATTATCAAGTCCATGACCGACGAGCTGTCGAAGACCTCTGGGTAGTGCAGTCATACACTCATATTACACTCCTACCCAAGTTTTGAAGATTTTGAAGTTGTTGCTCGACCTTGGCAGATCTCATCTTCAGCCATCAGGCTGAATCATCTTTTGGAAGATGGATACTCTATATGTATATCTTTTTGATTTCGAGATGTAGCTTCGCTGTGTATTGTTTGCGGCTACTCTTTATAGTTATTTGACATGGATCTACAGTGTATTTGATTGGTAGCCATGGTTCTATTTTATCCCGAGCATGGGTATGCGCACCTCAGTGAGACATTTGTTATTTTGCAGATGACACCTCCAGGTTCCTGATCCTTGGGATCAATCGTTGGGCACATCAGTAAAGATTGGTAATGTATTTCAGCCATCAGATGCTCTTCTGACCTCACACATTAGGGGGCATCTGTTATAACCCTAAATTGCACCACACGTGCTTACCTGGCATCAGGCCAACTCATATCCCTTCTTTGCCAAAGCACTACTGAACAACTCTTTGAAAATCCTCTTTTATAAAGGCCCACATGCCCTAATCCATTAATGCATGCGTGTACACACTGGATGACCCAAAACAACCCGCGTGGACCGACAAAAGCATGAAAAAAGGAATGTTTTTGACGAAAAAAAAAGATATGGGTGAGTTAACTGAAACTCTCGGCCATGCATGGCCGAGGGTTCATCCAAATACCTAGCTCTTTCTAGCCTATAAAATAAGGGGTAGGGGTCCCATTTGGAGAAGGGAAAATATAGAAAAGAAACTCTGCCCATTTACGTATTCCCATTGTCCCAACCCTTTAGCCTTTCCTTGTGCCAAAGGAGATTTAAATCAAAGTAGTTGAAGGACAGAAGAAGAGGAGCCCATGATAGGGTTCGAGGAGCGGTTGCCGGTCTCAACTTTTGTAAGTTGACTCATTCAAAGTAATACAGAAAATTATTTTCCCGTCCCAATTCATGAACTGTTTATAGTTTGATCAGTATATGTTGATATTTATAACCCATTAGTATACAAGTAATATGCATGCATAGTTGTTGCTCGTCTTGAATGCAGGTCAGCTTTGGAAGTAGTATTGCCAAAAAGTAATCAAGCACAACGTAGGATCGACATCAAATGCTGAGAACGAGGTAGGTTGATCTTTCCATGCATTTACTAAGAAAAGGGGATTTAAATCTAGGGATGAAGGTAGAAAGTAATTTATCTTTGGTCATATCTACACACAAAGTCTGAACTCTATTTTCTAGTCCATAGGGTGTTTTTCCCCAACAACACACATGCTGAGCACTGCCAATGCAAAAGTACCTCCAAGATACCAAATCAAAACATATCCTTTACCCCAAACCACCTTATAACACTTTATGCATTTCAAAGTCACATTTTCTAACTCTTCACCTTCACTAAATTCTAGTGAATCATACACTACTCCCATAGTCACCAAAGGTTCCTCAATCACCTTTGTCTTCTTTTGTCTCTTCTTGGCTTACCTCTTAGTATATTTATCAACCCCTTCTTATCAATGGGTGGTTGATCCTTCTCAATGATCTCTAATACCATCCCTTATAATTGCTAAAATCCAACTTAAATAATGTCCATAGCACCTTCAACTTGTTTATCTTCACAATATTGAAGCACAACCATTAGGGGCTTGCCATCTAATCTAGCTAATATAATCATAATAACATTTATATTCCATCATTTGTAATTTATTTGATTCTATGTAACTGTTGTCCAATTTGAATGTAATTTTGTTTGAGTACTCTTGCAAATGCTTTTGTTGAATGTACTTTTGTTTAAGTCCCATTGACTTATTTTTGTCATTTGTTGGACATTAATAAATTTATCTTATCATATCTTATCAAATGCATTCTCAATTTGACTTTTGCAATGATCTGTAGAAACTTATTTATCATTGTATTCTCATCATCATTTGTTTATCAAGGCAATGATGTCAGATAGGTGGTGGCATGATTAAAACTTTAAAATGTTTAGAATGTGATTATGATTGAAAACATTGTCTATGTGATAATCACTGTCTAGGAAGTCACGAACCATTGTAACTAATCATATCATATATTCATAAATAAATTAATAGTGGTAAGTAAATGGTAATAATTGTATGCACGATGTATTTGTGCAAGGCTAATAAAATAAAATGGAATTAAAAAATAAACTATCATAGATCCATCTTAAATCCTGGTTACTTTAAGTTTTGAGATGTTTGCACCTATTTTTTGTTTCTCTCTTTATGTGCTTAATAGATATGGGATTAAGATGGATCTATGCTAGTTAGAAAAAATACTTGCATACTTCATACCATAAATCTCAATAAGGTATAATAAGGTGGTAATTTTTAAGACTTTATATGCTCTTTAATTTCATAGTCATTTATATTATAAATTTCAGTGATACAACCCCAACTTGATATTAGAAAGTGACTAAGCTAAGCAAGGATTTATTTAGTGTGTGGAAGCTAACTTTGATGGTTAATTCAATAGAAAAGTATAAGATGAGACCTAGGTAGTTTTGCAGAGGCACATGAGTAACTCAAGAGAATTAGTGCAGTGATGTACATGTTTTGAAGTATTATGTTTTTATTTGATGTCCCATGAGGGAAGATTCCCACAAGTTTCATTTGGAAAGAAGGAAATGATTGTTGTGCATAAATATTAAGTGATTTTTGGATCTAGAAAATAGATAGAATCAATGGAACATAGATGATGGTTATTATAAGGAGACGATGGTTATCAAAGACTACAAGAAAATTTGCAGAATTCTCTCTCTTTTCCCCAACCAATTATCTTCCATTATTTCCACCTATGTGATTAATTGCAAGGTTTCTGTGTTTATATGTTCAAGGGCAATTACCTATGTTTCATTTTGAACCCTGGAAGTTTTTGAATATGCACTTTTTTAGGTCAAGAAACATAGAGATTTAAATAATTTGTGATATTAAACTTATATCATTGCAGATGACCTAAGAGCAGAGAGAATGAAACAACTGAAGAAGAACAATGCATCCAAAATCAAATCTTTAGTTGAGGAGGTATGATTTGCTTATGCATATCCAATTTCATAGACTATTCATAAATATTGGTTAAAGAATAGATAATTTTAACTGTAATTCTAGAATAATTAAGCCTTTTGATTTATCTTTTCTTTCAAAGAGATTGGATAGATTTCTTTTCATCTAGAAAATGGTTTATTAACTACAAAATCTTGAATGCAACTATTTTCTCTCTCTCTACAAATTAATATATTGGGTGTACTTTCTTATTTTAAAATTTTACAATGGTGAATCACTTGAATGTGTTCTCAAATATTTATGATATCAAACATTCACATATGAAATAAAAAATATAACTCTTCACATTGATGAATTATCACAGAAAGAGGAACCCACATTTTTATAGATAATCTATAAAACAACTTCAAGAAAATCCACCATGTCTTTGATTTAACTTCTCCTGTTTGGTTATGAATTGTAAAGCCTGATTATCGTTGTACAAAACAAATTATTTTGGAACAAAGTAGTGTCTCCATTTCTTTAATGCTTGAATTACTGCATAAAATTCATTATCATATGTGGAGTACTTCCTCTTGGTGTCATTCATCTTCTCACTGAAATATGAAACATGCCTATTATCTTGGCTTAAGACTGCTCCAATTTCTACTCCACTAGCATCACATCGTACTTGAAATGTATTCCTGAAATATGGTAAGACCATAATTGATTATTCTATTATCTTCTCTTTTAATATAGTGAATCTTTTCTCAGCTTATTTTGTCCACTTAAAAGACTTGTGTCTCTTCTTCACCGTATCTAATATCGGTGCACAAATACCACTCAAAATTATAATGAACTTCCGATAGAAACTTGCTAATCCATGGAATCTTCTCACCTCGAATATGCTCCTTGGCGATGGCCATTCTCTGATTGCTCTCACCTTTTCTGGATCCATCTTCAATTCATTTGAAGATATTACAAAACCCAAGTAAATGAGTTATGTCTTCATGAAAGAGGATTTATTCAGATTTATTAGCAGCTTCTCCCACTGCAATATTCTCATTACTAATATTAAGTGTCCCAAATGTTCTTCTTCAGTTTTACTGAAGACTAATATATCATCCAGATATACAATCACAAAATTACCAATAAAATATTTCAATACCTCATTCATTAACCTCATAAAAGTACTTGGGGTGTTTGTCAAGCCAAATGGAATAACAAGCCACTGACACAACCCTTCGTTCATTTTGAAGGATGTTTTCCACTCATCACCTTCTCTCATCCTTATCTAGTGATATCAAATTTTCAATTCTATCTTCGAAAAATAGCTTGCTCCACTCAAACAATCCATTAAGTCTTCCAACCTTGGCAAAGGAAATCTGTACCTGATGGTGATTTTTCTTATGGCTCTTGATTCTGTATACATTCTCCATCCTCCATCCTTTTCTGGACTATCTTATCCCCCACTTTAGGGACAACTAAGGATATTATGTCTCGAGGCCCACAACTCCTAGACATGGAGCACAAAGAGCCAAATCGAATTGAGCATGGCCCTGGAGGGCCCATCTTTTCTTCCTTCAGCGCCTCCACTTTGTCAGCAGCAACAACATCCATCACCTCAACATGGTCTTGTAGAAGAAGTGGATCTTTCTCCATGAGGTAATGTGTCTGAGTATCATGGTATGTGTCACTCTAATCCTCAAAACCTTTGAATATGTGAATTCAATTCTTTTTGTTTCTAACAGGTGCTTGGATCTTATACCTATCCACTTGACCATATTTGGGGGGAATGACAGCATGTCCTAGTAATTTTGAGCCCATAGGTTTTGAGTTTCCACTGGGGGGATTCATGAGAAGCCATCATCCACTCGCACCATACTTACCACTTTTGATCTTTCTCCTACTCATCCATCCCATTACACTGATCTAGGCATTGGGTTGGCAAAATATTTAAGGGTTGCACCTTTCCTTGTGAGAAGAAGGGGCTTAAGCCCTAGAGGGTAAAAGAAGTTGACAAAAGATAGAATCCAAAGAATGAAACCTTGAGATTCTTTGCCCAGGGATCCCTGAGAAAGCATTAAAAGGATTCTCAACAAGAAATAGAGGGACCCATAAAAATAATAAAAAAGACCTAGTCAGAGGATAGGGGGTCTCATCACGCACGAGCCTATTAAGTCCATGGGCATATAGTGGTATGCCACTACTAGAAACTGGTTACCATGAAAGAGTAGTGGCCCCTGGTTTCATATCCAAGATAAAGGGGGTCTCATCACGAGCCAACCTTCTCATTTATGTGAAAGTGCTTGTGGGTAAAATTTCCACCACTGGTCACCACGCAAGGGCAGTGTCCCCTAATTATATTCTTGAAAGAAAAAGCCATAATGAATACAGATAAAAGGCATGAATGGGATTGGAAACATTTTCATCCATGACAGGTGCAGTTCACCCTCTACAGAGGCACCCACAGGCAATCCATGTATTTCCTTGCTATCACTACACCCCTTGTCTAGAAATCCCTTACCACCTCATCCACTCACATGGATTGGATTTTATTTCTCCTGGAAACATCCCACATCTAGTGAGAATTTTCCCAATAGGATGCCCTATCACTTCCTCCAAACTTGGCTTGTAGATTTGTACAATGTGTTTGAACACTTGACTGAGTAAAAGAGGTTTTATGCACATGTTTAATAAAATTGATGATTAGATGTGATTGACATTTCTATGATCCATGTGACTTATGAGACCATGGAGGGAGTATCTGTTGATGTACAGGATCGTACCCGACAGACAGGTACCATATTAGATAGGTACACCTGGGGAGATGATTAGTTAGGGCCTCCATGGGGCTGAATTCCCATTAGATAGATGTTGAGACCCCAGTAGGGGGAAGAGATAGATCATAGGGTTTGTATTGGAAAAGAGGAGGACGGTCCACTAGAGGCAACCCAATAGACCTATAGCCAGGGGGGGTTGCACCGATTCCACTAGGACGTTGGATTTGGAAGGCCCATGACATCACCCAAGATACTCATGACATCATCTAATGCTTATAGACGTTTTGGGAGGCAGTTGTGGTAGTTTTGGCACATGTGGGAGCTTCTGGAGACCCAAGGGAGCCTAACGTTTTTCTCCAGGAGGTCAACATTTCCTTAAAAAGGGCTAACGTCACCCTAAAAGGGCATGACATCACCTTTATTTGCTTGATTAGGGCTTGATTGTGACATTTAATGTAAAAAGAGTATTATTATGTATTTTGGCCATGTCGGCCTTTTGGTGACCTAAACTTAAATTAAGGTCATTGGTATGGTATAAATTGAGAGTTTTAACTCTTATTTTCTCATCATCATTCACTCACACTTGTGTGAGGTCTGAAATTTGTGCCCTCTTTTAGGGTTTTTGGCTGAAATTACTAGTTCGCACTTGTTGAAGGAGGATTTTCTTGGTGGAAGGTTTACAACTAGGGTTTGTCTTAATGAATTCTTGGTGAATGTAAGTGAATTTATGAAATCGTTCCTTTACTTGAATGGTTATGGTATTTTTACTTGCATTTTGTTAATGAAATTTGATGGAATAAACCCTACGAAATAAGCACATGTTGGTGTCCTTATTCTAAGTCCCTACTAAGTTATGCCAGGGAACCTTTTATTTGGTGAATATATTGCTAGGGCCTTGCCATTGCAACACACTACCATTTACTCTTCATGCTAGCCGATTTTATTTTGTCATTGAGTTAAAGAAGGAGGAAAAACGCATTAAGGCCTAGGGTTACTACACCTTAGTGAGTCGTTTTCCCCTAGGGTTTATGGTTGAAGCCTTGTCTTAAAAACACTTCATCCATCATATCCTTCTTGTCTTTGGCCCTACTATCATCATATTGTCTCTTCAACTTTTACAGCTAGTTTTACTCCGTTTTCCCTATAAACGCACTGAACTAATACCTTCTATGCTTGAGTGCCTTGATAACTAAAAAATTATTAACACCTTCTAAACCTATCCTAGACTAACCTAATAAACCTGTTGCTGCCGTCATTTACTTGTGTTATAATCATATCCATGAAACATTTATTACATCTTTAAAATCAATTGAAATATTGCCTAAAGCATACTTCAAATGAATGTTATTATTGCAACATCGATGATAAATCATTATTGCTCTTTGTGAAGATTTTTTAGCATTTATTGTGAAGTGAAGTATTGCGATTATTTCTATTATACATCATTGATTTGCTTCATCAATATTATTGGTAAATTGCTTTATATCAGAAATTCCTTGATTATATGAAGTACTAACTAGGAAATGATCTTGCAAATATAAGTTTTTTGTTGCTTTGTTACAAGAAGGTACAATTTCTGGTTATTACTATATTTTATTGGCTGTTTTTCTGGACTTTCTGATCTATGTTGACTTGTGAGGGGGGAAATTTTACTTAGCCTTAAACCTTTGCCTTCTCAGAACCCTAGGTCACATGGGACGTCTCCTCTGGGCCTACCACCCTAAATATAAAAAGATACACTATTGAGGTGACAGTGATAGCGTAGTATCCTATTGCGTTAGTTTGTCTTCTTTACCTTTCCTTTATCCTTCAAGGTACAAACTATGCAATAACAGACTCAACATAGTTGGTACTGCGCATGGACTCAATCTCTCTCTGACTAAACCCTTGTCCATCAATTCATGGACTTGTCTCTTTACCTCCTCATTCTCTTGAGGTGTCAATCTATATGCTACTTTGTTCATAAAGTTCACTCCTGGTATGAGATCAATGTGATGGCCGATACTCCTGATGGGTGGCAATGATCTAGGTAACTCATCCACTACTATGTCAGCAAAATTTTCTAACAATTCCTGAATTTCTTCAGGAATATCATCCATAGAAGTATGCGTAAGGATAACTCTAGGCTTCCTTACCACAACAAATTGCATCTCCTATTCCTTCTTCAATTCACTTAGGATTTCCTTCCCACTCATGAGAAGTATAATTGTGTTGGCTTGTTCCTTCACTTTCTTTTCCTCTATGGGTAGTAGCATGTGTGTCCTACCATTCTTCTCCAAGGTATAAGTATTTTTTCTCTCATCATGAATGGTATTTGACTCAAAAATCCATTGTATCCCCAACAAGACATGACATACATCCATGGGAATCAGATCACACAAATCTCATCTCTATATCCTCCTATCTTAAATTCAACTAGGCATTGTTTACTTACCATTACCCGGTGACCTTTCTGCAACCATGAGACTCTATACAGGCTCATATGTGCAATTGTCTCCAGCTCTAATTTCTCCACCATCTATATGGATACTAATTTATCAATGCTCCCACTATCAATTATCACCTTGCATACCCTGTCTTTAATCTCGCAACCAGTTCTGAACAAATTGTTCCTCTACACCGATTTTTCCACCTTCGGCTCTGGCTTCAAGAGAACCTTCTCCATTATCAAAGATCTATCATCTTCTGCACCTTCTGCCTCAAAATTCCATCTCTGCGCTATTGAAATGTGAGCTTCACCTCCTCCTTCTTTGTTTCTCTTGGTGCATTCCCAAGACATGTGTCATGTTTTTCCACAGGAATAACACTTCACCTCTCCTCCTCTGCCTCTTCATCTTCCTTGAGGAAAAGCGTTCCTTCCACCATATTGTTTGCCTCAATAACTTCCTTTTCTTTCTAAGGTATTGTGTGGTTGTTTGCATAGGGGAAGACTCAGGGTTCAACACTTCAAAAATGCACCAACAAAACCCTAACTACCGGTCCTTTCAACAACACCTGCGAAGCAGATGAAGTCTCACCCGAGGTAGAGGCAGGGGTGGTTGTAGGACTCAAATGTCTACAACATAGCTAGGACACAGATCTGTGATTACACCACTCTAACAAGTAGTTATCAGTTGTCATTCACCCTTATTCACATCCTAGATATAAACCCTAATTACATAGCAACGTAGTATTCAAAAATATATAACACATCTAAGCACTTAGCACATGGAAAAAGATCAAATCTAGCATTCATTCACATTACCAAGCACTAAGCTATTATACTAGATGCATCACACATAAATATATCATAAATAAGCATAAATCACATCACTAACATACAACCATAATGCACAAAGCATCCATAACATAAGATATACGTGGTTCACCCTAGTGTGGGGCTACATCCGCCAAATATTCTCTTCTTTATTATATTCTCTCAATATTCTACAAGCATAGAGCCACATGAACCCACTCTAAAAAGGACATGAGATATGTACGCACCTCAGATCCTCCTTCCCCGAGCTAGGTTTAAGAACAAATCCTTCTTACAATCACTTGCACTTAGCTCTGCAAGTCTTAACACATAGTATGCATAAAGCCTTTGCAATCACATAGATAGAATTCTATCATTTAGAATCTTCCCTTTTATTACGCCGCCTAGCTATCTATTTATAAATTACAAAATTGGCCTAAACATGGGTAAACCCATGGGCTGACATCCCATACCCGTTACATAAACCCTAATCCAAAAAAATTCCCTAAAAAGGAGCCGAGATCCCATGGTCTCCGCTTCGAATTGCGCTCCACCTTCGACTAGCTCGTCGAAGTCCCAAAAGAGGTAAAACATGATCAAGGATCTCCAAAAGTTGGTCAAGGGCCAATAGGTCCCCAACACTCACCTGTGACGCGTCTTGAGTGACTTTGGTCTCTGTAACACTGCCTCAAAAGCCTCAAGATTGGCTCGAGCTGCTTCAACCTGTTGGTGCACCAAGGCCTCCTGATCGACAAAATATTGATAAACTTCCTCTTTCATAGGTCCCTCTAAGATTTGTTTTACCGAAGTGACTACTTGTTCTAGCTCTACTCCTCGACCTTCAATCTCCTCAAAAAGTAGGGAAGCTACATCCTGGACTGGCTAGAGCTTCTGAGACACTTCCATGAATTTGATTTGTATGGCATGGGCCTGTTGCTGAGTCATGCACTGTTCTTGGGATATTTTCATTCGCTCGATCACTGACAAGGGATTTAACTATGATTTTACTGTTCCTTCTTTTTTCTTTGCTTCATGGAGCTATGACTCCAGTGTCTTTAGTTCAGGGTCCTCGATAAGGAGCTCATAATTCTGCGCATTACGATTGCTTAGATGTTTACATTCCATGACTAATGATTTGATCCTTTCAACTATGCTCTGAGCAATTGCTTCTCTCCGGTCTCACACTTCCTGCAGTGTGCTTGGCACTATTTGTAACTTCAATTCTACTACTCTCTATTAAAGCTGTTGAATGGATTCAACAAGCTTCACCACTTGATTCTCCACCAGGTTTTCCTCCATTTTATCTAAGCCCATCATAGAGCAAAGTGGTATGTGGACTGCTTCTTTAACTCCAACTTGCCTCGTGAGAAGCTGTTCTTTCTCTTTCTGGATCTGTACTGTATCCTCTTCAAACTTGATTTGGAGTTATTCCTTCTCTTGTTGCACAAGTCGATGTTGCTCTATGTTTTGTTCTTGTGCTTTCTTCAGGGCCACTGTGGCCTATTATTTTTCTTCGTAGACACAACAAAGGTGAGCTTCGATCACATAAGCTATTCTGTGGAGTTGGGTAGGCTCATCTCCCAACTCTGGTTCTTCTAGTGGCGGGGTTGCAGTGGACACTATACAGATGGAGTGAACGACTTGTTGTACTCCTCTCAGCTCTGCTTCAATCCTTTCATACATGGTTCCTTTTTTGGATTCAGTTCTTTCCAAAATATCCTCTCAGGAATCTGATACAATTGCGATAATGAATTCAAAGTCATCGACCGTGAGTACAGTCTGCAACTTCGACTTAATCGCTTTGGACTTCTTCTGTGATGTAGGTTTCGTCGGGGAAACCTTTCTTTTCTTGGATGTCTCTGCCTCTTCAAGGGGGTTCTTAGGCGGTGTTACTTTTCCCTGCTTCTACTTTTCTTCTTCCCCTTCTTTCTCTTCTTTGTCCACTTTATCATCTCCTCCTTCGCTACGTGAATATGATGCAGTCTCTTCTGATGTGTTGTGTATTTCGTGTACATCTTCCTTCCTTTTCTTCCTGCTACTGCTGGGTGCATCATACTCTTTGTGAGTAACCATCGGAATTCCAATGAGGTTGGGGTCGAACAGTGCTGCCTGGTCGACTGGTATAAGGAACTTTGTGGGAAATTCCTTAGTGATTTCTTCCAAGTCCTCCTCTGTGAGCTTGTAGTAGGACTGGAGCTCTTCTTTACTTTCGTCTGTGAGCGAAATAATATAAATAAAATGCCTATCTGTGTGGAACTTCATAAGGGGCATGAACATGTCCAAGGTGTTTGACATCATATGAGGGAAAGACTCAATATCCCTCTTCAGGTAAAGGTAGTAGGTATGGAATACTGCGTTCAACTTCCATTGTTTCCCCATATCACTCGAATACCAGAGCATGGTGAAGTTCATAGCTAGTGGCTCAAATGACTCAATGTCAGAGAAGGTCGCACCTTATGGGATATCCCAAGTAGTGAATGTGATGAGGATACCCAACTAGCTAAAATGGAACTCATAGCCTTGATCCTGAGCTTCGTGACAATCTAGTTCTAACTAATTGAATAGGGAACTGGCCTAGTTCATCTGTAGTCCTTCTATGCATTTTCCTGTGAGGTCAATCACAAACCGTGTGACCTGCGTGGGTCTATTCTTTTACACTAGCTTACCAACAATCAACTAGCAAGAAAGGTGCACTGCACCATTCTGAATGGAGGCTACCTTGTAGAATTGCATCCCTTTCTCTACATCCCCATAGGTGTCTTTGATCTTCTGTGCCAAGGCGTGGTCTACAGCCTTCCTTGGATAAAATTCTTGTGGGTCTAGTCCCTACATTCTCAATCCAGGGATCCTATGGATTAATTCCGGATCGATGGTGATGCACTTGTCTAACCATAGATAACCGCCACGGAAGCACGACAATAGGAGGTTAACGCACGCGTTAACCTCCTGGTGCCTTCCAAAATGTGGCATCTTCATCACGTTCAAGAAATTGGACCTCATGATGTCCATAGTCCATGGTTGGGGGATGATGTTCGACTTCTTCCCCTTAGTCTTGGTAAAATATTTGTGAGGTGTGAGCATACCATATCTCTTGTGGTCTCCTAGGTTATAGTCACTAATTTTCAGGGCTGGAATGCTCTCCAACTGTGGTCTAACTTCTTGTATTCCCTGCGGGAGGTACACAATGATGACTGTGTAGTCGAAGTCCCTCAGGACAATGTCACAACTCACCACACCGGCCAGGGGTGGGATGTAGTCGGGTAGGATGGATGGAATTAGCTTTGCATTCACCAAGTCATCAAGATGCTTGGTTATTTTCTCGGTCGCATCTCGGGATGGTCCATATCCATGAGAAATCGATGGGGACTCTTTCACTCATCGCGTTGATGAGGCTTGGATTCCTGTGGACATCACTTTCTCGGCCATGAGGTCTATTAGAATCTCTTCAATGACTTTTTTTGCTGTGCTAATTGCGTCTGACATGCACACTCGAGATCTGATATCTCAGGTCGGTGAACAATACTCAATGTAACAGAATGGATGGTGAGGTCTCAATGATCACTGCATGAAATCAACTAGTTCTCTGTAGGCTTGGATAATTACAATTGGAAAAAGTGTTCTCGGTGCAACGCTCAACGGGATAAATAGATATTGTTGTAACGATTTATTTCAACGGGTCACAAAGCCTTATTCAATACAATTCCATCTGTTATGGCACGGTCCCAATGGGCCAATGGAGAACTTTCAAGTCATAATTTCTTTCCTAACCATTCGGGTGTAGAAATTTCGATACAAATTAATGTATTCTTGTGATTCTCCTGATCTAACAAGTTATGCTATTGTTAAATACAAAATCGCTTCTACTATTACTTTTGCGGAAGCAATTTAAACCACGATCTCAACCACAATGCAGAAAGTGAAATATCAATAACACATAACACAATAAGTTTTACCGGGAAAGCGTAAAGCTAAAAACCCCACTATCATATATTATGTATATCATGAATCATGAAACAATATCATACAAAGCTCTAATCCAAGAGCTCTCAGTACAATACAATCGTCTCACACTGTCATACACAAATTAGCAAATGCATGTGCAAATTCCTGTGTCCAGACAGCTTGCCTCCTCTGCACAAACTCTGCAATACGAATTCTCACACTCAATCGAATGAATCGTTTGCACATGCTCATAAGCATATCCATTGCATGTGTGAACAAATCACAACTGATATCCAACTGTCCCTTTCACCTGTTATCTCAACTGGTGTCCATTGGAATGACATGCATGTAGTTAACCGTGGCAAGTCTTTAGTTGCATGAGAGTTTAACTGATTGTGAATTAATGAATAGTTAATTCACTGAACTCGCACTATACAACTAAGATTAACTCACTTAACTACACTTACAATTCTGTTACAATTCCTAATCACTCAGTTATGAATGAGATAATAGATTAATATTTATTGTCTAATTTTAATTAAGGGAAAACTAAATTAGACACATGTTTCTTGTTGACTTTTCAACACTCCCTCTCAACAAGAAAGGGATTATCCTTTACCCCAATCCT